>CM041790.1:14157914-14757914 GCA_023375725.1 Nephotettix cincticeps | reverse complement strand
TTAGATAAAATGTTGGTTGATGATATTGGCGTAAGTATATGATGTATTTTATTACCATTGTGCTATACTTGTGTATTTTACCTAGTGAATGAAGTAAAATCATGACCAAATGATTTCCTTTGTTGATGAAAATTAAGGAGTAATATACAAATTTAAAAAAATTATTTCTGATTCACATATAAGCCTATTCAACTCCTGTGGCTTTTAACATCCCTATTAAGGTATTTTGCCTGCTAGCCATGGCTTTTTTTGTACGTTATAGTACAATGAATAGCATGTGGTCAGGATAGAGTGTTCTTCACCGTGTTAGTGCTAGCTTTCTAGACCAGGATGCGCCACTCGAGTCGTAGCTTCCCAATCGCATCACGGGGCTGGGTCAACCTGGGGACATAAAGTGCAAATTTTACCAACCGCTAAGCGTGGGAATGTGAACCCACAACCTCAAGCTTTGAAGACAGGTGATATAGACCACACGGCCATCCGAGCTCTAATATATTCACTACATTGCAGTAAAGAAAAATGTATCCCTCTAGATATAGGCAACTTGAGGGATTAGTTATTTATATGTGTATCAATATGGTAAATGTTTGAATACAATCTTTTACAAATGAGTACTGTTTTACATTGTTGTTTTCTAATTAGTTTTCTTGTCATTTCTCATTTTTGTTACAATTGGTCTAGGACGTAACTGTTACAAATGATGGTGCCACCATACTCAAATTGTTGGAGGTTGAACATCCTGCTGCCCGTGTTCTTGTTGAGTTGGCACAACTGCAGGATGAAGAAGTTGGTGATGGCACAACATCTGTAGTGAGTAACCATGTCATTTTTATGGTCTACAAATAAATATAACTACGTCTCATAATTTAAATGTTGCTGGTTTAATCTCAGGCTGGGTTCAGCTGATCTTTGAGCTATTAATTGATCATGACAAATTAAACAATAGTCTTTGTTGATTAACAAAGCTACATAATATCATCACACTCATTACATCCATCCACCCTTCATTCATTAAAATTGCTTGAAAGATTAGATCCCTGAGTGTGGTATTGCTGAGTGTGGGGAAAGGTGAAAGACTTATTCTACAATTACATATAAATACTGGTAATGTAATTTTTCAGCTATTATAATACATATCTTCATATTTCAATCAATGTAATCTTCATGTTTCAATCAATGTATTAAGTTTTATAGCACAATCAATTTTAATCTAATACTGTAGCCGTTTTTATACCTAGGAAACACATTTTATTTGCTCCTCCAGATGTACGACTTTATGGCCATTCCTACCATAGCCCAGCCCCTTCATGGTGGGATGTGGGAGGTTCAGCTGTAATCTGAATTTCTTTATGTTTAGTAAAGAAGAGTCACAATTTGGTCATATGGCCTGTCCCATATGGGATCGACTACACTATATATGCAATAGTATGCAGTAGCTGGTACGCCAGGTTACACCTTTTACTGCTCTAGACTCATGTGCCTTGCAACATGTTGCGTAAAATATATTTATAAATATTACATTTATAAATTTGTTGATAGTATATTGATATATTTATATTTTATTCTAATTACAGGTAATTGTAGCTGCCGAATTACTAAAGAATGCAGATGATCTTGTCAAGCAGAAGATTCATCCGACTTCTATTATCAGTGGTTACCGGTTAGCTTGCAAGTAAGTTATTTGCAGAGATAGTGATTGTCTATACTCAGTAGTCTATACTATAGTAGTAGAAACTCCGGCCTTGCCTTGTAAATGTTATTTTTTATTTCATGAATATTTGCAGTAAGTTGCAGAAAGTTTTTGTTAAAAGAAAGAAATTAAAATAGTAAAAATAGTAGTAATACAACAAACTATAAAGTTCTGAGATTTTGAAATACCGGTTATAACGCAGATTTCCCAATGGTAAGTATTTTCTGAATGGTTACTATCTAAAGCTAACAGTACACTATCGCCGAACATTCACCCGAATGTTTCGCTGAATGTTCGGATCAGATTTCGAATCTGACGAAATGTTGACGAATGTAACACGAACCCTCCCGAATTAACCAAGTACACCATCGGCTAACTTCGGCCGAACCATGCCGAACCCAGTACTGCGTATTTGCGGCAAAACGTTCGCGCCAAACATTGTGTAACATGGAAGCTGACATTGAAGTTGCCCCTGGGTTTCTTTTTTATAGTTATGCTTATAGATATGCCATCAATGAGTCTTTCTTTTTCTTCTCAGCTCTAAAACAGTGCAGTGGTTAAACCGTTCATTTTCGCCTATCTGATTCCAAGCGTCAATTGCGAACTTTTTATCTTTATATCTCTCGTGGGAAGGATCACAAAAAACAGGCTCGTTGTGGTATAGTTCCAGAAATAACAGCGTTTCCTCATTAGATCACTCCATAATAATAAATAATTAAATCGCACCATTCACTGCACTGAATATTATACTCAGAGTGCGTCTGTGACAACACGAATGACAGCGAGTGTGTACAGGCTCAAGTTCGTGCCTGTCTGCGCTCGGCATTCGCCCTTGTTCGTCTCCTTTGATTCGTGGCGGGAGACCGCCAAAAAAGCGAGCGCGCCCGAACACGAATGTTGGCGATGCGAACTACCCCGAGTGTCCACGAGCACATCGGGTACACTATCGCGCTCGTCTTAGTTCGCCTACATTCGGCGATAGTGTACTGCTAGCATAATATTTAACAATTGCCTGGGAATAACTTCAAGGGTTGAAGCCTAATTTTTACAGCAACAGTCAGTCTTATTCTACAAACATAAAATAAAAAAATCTTTCTAGAAAACATTTAAGGGGGTCATATCGAGTTCAGGTTAGTTTGCACTAACAAAACCAAAGTACTAATTTGGCTTTGACCGACAATAACTGAGAAAAGAGAGGAAACAAATTTTGAACTCAACACCATGTGTTGTTTCTTCACCACCGGAGTGAACTCCTGTACCCCTGTTGAAACTGGTTTCAATGACCAGGTTTGTGCTGGAAACTAACACTAATAATTCAACCAACTAAATAAAATTGAACTTATGACGGGGTCAAAGCCATCAGTTATTTTACAACCTAAAATTATTTTAAACCACCTATTGCCACAAACACTCAAAATCTTAGTTTCTGGCTACTGGTGAGGGACATTTCAGAGATCTGTCCCCGAAGCAACTTTAAAAATGAAATAAAGTTTGTTTAGGTAGTCGTAACTAACTAAATATGTGTATAGAATCATACGTATGATAATTATTGGCCATGCTACCTGATTATCACGTCGTCGATGAAGTACTATTATAACACAGACAGAATAGGAACACATGATTTGCAATACACAGTCTGAATGATCAAGGCTTATCACACACCTTGGCTACCGTTCCAGATAGAAAAAAACTAGGGACCTACATATCCGGTTACAAGGCTCCCCAAAGGGTTATAAAAAAAGAGTTTCCATCTGGAAATATTCGTTTTATTTCCCATAAAAAAATCTGCTGGAAAAGGACTCCTGTTATGTTTCATCAACATGGTGTTTGAGGTTATGACGGTGTTGCGAAGTATCGGTGTGTTTAATGAATCTTGTTGGTTTTATATCTGTTGCTGTTAAATTGCTACACAATTCTAAACACTAATATTCTCAATTCAATTTTCTTATACTATAGTTGAAACGATTCCAATGATGATGTTTAGCCAATTCTTAACATTCGGTAGAACATTCTACCTTGAGTGTTGATGAAGAGGTGGTTGTGTCGAGAGCGAAAACATTACTGAGGGTTATTAAAGTAGTTCGATTCTAGTAAATTCTGGTCACAAAACAGGCCTGTTAAAGTACTTATACAATTTTCTTATACTATAGTTAAAGCGATTCCAATGATGATGTTTAGCCAATTCTTAACATTCGGTAGAACATTCTACCTTGAGTGTTGATGAAGAGGTGGTTGTGTCGAGAGCGAAAACATTACTGAGGTTTATTAAAATAGTACGATCCTAGTAAATTCTGGTCACAAAATAGGCCTGTTAAACGGTACTTATACAATTATCTTAAACTATAGTTGAAACGATTCCAATGATGATGTTTAGCCAATTCTTAACATTCGGTAGAACATTCTACCTTGAGTGTTGATGAAGAGGTGGTTGTGTCGAGAGCGAAAACATTACTGAGGTTTATTAAAATAGTACGTTTCTACTTGTAGTAAATTCTGGTAAAATAGTATTTTGAAAATTGTTTTACTACCATATCTAGTTCAGTACTATCACAATTTGTTTTAGTTTAATTCCTTTTCAATTTCAGTTTAGTTTAATAGAATGCCTAGTTTTAGTACTTATAATAAAACTTTTAAAATGTTCCAGAGAAGCTTGTAAATACATTCAGGAACACTTGACAGCAAATGTGGATGAGCTGGGACGAGACTGCTTGGTCAACATTGCTAAAACATCAATGTCCAGCAAACTAATAGGATCGTATCCTTAAATCACATTTTTGTTATAGTCTACCGAATGAAAAGTTGCACAGTTTTGATACATATACTGCTAGTATTTTTGCTGTGTGTAGAAAATTGTAATTGTATTTAATGTTAGTAATGTTTAATGTTAGTAATTGTATTATTTATTTTGTTGCTATCATTTTATTATTATTACGGGGTATTATTTTGTATTATGAGATCCAGAATCGAACTGGTAAAAGATTATGAGGTGAGCTTGTTACCTCTGGGCTAACCAGCAGCTGTTAAAATAAAATGAATCTGTTCGCTTTTGTTAGGTCAGTGCAAATACTGTAGGCCTAATATTAAATCTGTTTGAATCACATTAAAACTTTATTTCAATATTAAAGGTACGAAAGTGTGTGTTTGTGAAAAGGCCGAATTTTCAGCATAATGAGGTTTTGTGATAACTTATTTTCACATTTAACACAGAAACTAATAAAATAAATAAGAAAGACTGTTTAATAACTTAACTAAATTATTTTTAACTAGGATACATGTTGAATTAAAAAGTTTTAACATGTTTTATGTTGATAAAAATTGTGTAATAAATCGTAAATTATAGTTCAAATACATGTTTTGAAAGCAAAACTGTTTATAATCAGTCGGCTAGGTTTATGTTGTGATTTATTCTTAACACTGACAGTGATGATGAGTTTTTCGCCAACATGGTTGTGGATGCGGCCCAAGCTGTGAAGGTGACAGACAACAAAGGAATTGCTCATTACCCGGTGAAGGCGGTCAATGTGTTGAAGGCTCATGGCCGTAGTGTACGGGAGAGTATGCTGGTGCAGGGATATGCCCTCAACTGCACTGTCGCCTCTCAAGGTCAGATTGGCCAATAGGATTATACTCAAATTAAACTAAATACAGTTGAACCCATCAAACCCTTAAATGTTGTTGAGTTTTTGGGAACTTGTATTAAATTAACTAAGGGTTGAATAAAAACACTTATTTAGACTATTAAAATGGTACATTTATTGATTTATTATTTACAATCATACATTTATATCAATATTTACTAAAATGAACGGTCAGTGATATATAGAGAGGTTAGTTTATGACCTGCGCGGGAATCCCAGGTCAACGCTCGGCCTCACAATAAGGAAAGTGGGACACAGGAAACTCCGAACGTTTGCAAACAATAGCTCGCCCCAGCTAAGCTGGTAAAGGGTGCATTGAAGGACTTTGGAAAACCCAAAAACCTAGTGTGTAGAGTTTCTAGTGCTCTCAGGCAGCCTATGCACTACTTTACATTATGGGGGGGGGTGTAAAAAAATATTAATTCACTAGCCCTGTCGAGTTTTACGGAATTAATTAACAGTTCTATCTAAGGAACATGTCAGTCATAGTCAGTAACAAGACTAAAAGATTGGGTCACAATCATCTTCCACTCATTTCTTTTTCATACTTGGCTTAAAATACCTACCTGGGTAGGTCACCATATCAAATGGTAATTTAATCTTGGAGATGGTGATTGATTAGCTTTATACTTTATACTTTTAACTGAAATGGCGACCTACCCAGGTAGGTATTTTAAGCCAAGTATGAATGAGGAATGAATGTAGGATGATTGTGGCGCGATCTTGTAGTCTTGTTACTGACTAAGGCTGACATGTTCCTGAAACAGGACTGTTAATTAATAGCGCAACAGCCGATGGCAAGCTATGAATGGGTGTTCTAAATTTGTCTGATGATATTAATCTGTAAAAGTTTTGTGTTTGTGATTTGTCAGCCTTCGAAGTGTAAGTTTATTGAAACCTATAATTTGCAGTGTATTAATAAAATTGAAGACATGCTTGGCCCATTCAGGACAAATGACGAATATGTCGAATACACTGTCTGTCATCAAATTTTTCCCCACAAATGCGATTTTAAACTATTAACAATATGTTTGTTAAAATACAGTACCTCCCTTCAACCATAATCAAATCTTTAAAAAAGTGAAAACAGGTGTTTCCACTGCAGTTTAACTTATAAATGCTGAGAACTTCCATCATAGCGGTTACCATTTATTTTCGGTGGCCCTTGCATCACTGTACCACATATCTGCAATACAAATAGGAATTGCTCCATGATTGAAAATCAAACCTGAATACTTCCGATTAGTTTCCAACGCTTCACTAGTCAGCGAGCGCTGGAACACCGGGTCCAGTAGACACCGACTGACTATGCACTTTATTGAGCATATTATAGTGGTAATACAATGCCACTACTAAAGATAGTTCCAGCTTTATTTCATAGATTGCAAAACAGCTAGTTGTTGAATATGGTTGACCTGATGGATTGGATTATTCGTTGAATAGATCTGGTGTTAAAAAATTTGACCCTATGGAGTAAATTAGATTTTTTTTAAATTATTCCAATTTCTTTTTCAGCCATGCCTAAAAAGATCACAAATGCCAAGATTGCGTGTTTGGATTTCAGTTTGCAGAAGGCTAAGATGAAGTTGGGTGTCCAGGTTAGTGCATTGCAATTAATAATTTATTTTGATCTAAATATGCATTTAAGCTTTGTTATGCATCTTATATTATTATTCTTAAATTATAATTTTTAATTGTTATAGTGTGTTAATGTGTTTTTACGTTTTGGATACTAAATAATGTGAACGGAAAGAGAGTAAACTTAAATGTACTGTTATTTCTTCTTGACACAATGTGACTGTAATGTTTACTTATTATTCAATCACGCTTTATTCCTCTAAATTGTTATCTCAGGTAATGTTATCTCGGTGGTCATCTAATCTGTAATAGGTAATGTTTCTTCTTGTTTCTTCTAGAAACAAGTTTCTAGAAGAAACATTACCTATTACATATTAGAGTACTTCTGAGTACCGATTTAATAGTTATGTAAATAGTGCTTTTGCTAGTTGTAGTTAGTGATTTCTAACTGTTGTTCACAGGTGCTGGTGACAGATCCTGAGAAGCTGGATGCGATTCGCCAGCGAGAGAGTGACATCACTAAGGAGCGGATACAGAAGATTCTTTCAGTCGGCACCAATGTAGTGTTGTGCTCGGGCGGCATCGATGACTTGTGCCTAAAGGTAGTTCTTTTAGATTTTAGATATTAGTGGAGCAATGGACCGACATACTTGTCAGGGCCATAATATTGTCTGCCTGGGTGGACTCTAGTAGTAAGGTTTGAAATATCAGAGAATTTAGATGAATCTATTTCAGAGGCTCCAAAGAGTCTTCTGACTCCCAGTGCCTTGCATCTACTGCTTGGACACTCCAGAATTGTTCAAATGGTTTGTGTTGAGGCACTCATTATGCCTTCTGACCACCAACACACTAGATACTCGAAGGAGAAAAACTTACCAAAGGGTAAGTTTTTCTGTGTGGTAACCCCAGCAAGAGTGGACTGGGAGGGAGGCAAACCTCTCCAACCCTGTGAGTCAGAATGGTATATGGATGGCTCTAAGGGTAGAAAGGTGCTGGAATCTATGGAAGTGCTAGAACATCACCATCTGTTAGATAGTCAAGCCTCCCTCAGAGCACTTGACTCCTGTACCTTTTACCTTTACCTCGAAGATCGCATGGGATTGCCGCAATGTAGTCTCTACCCGTGGAAGTGGAAACGTCACCCTTTGCTGGGTCCCACGCTCCTCAGGTATTAGGGGAAATGAAGTGCCGGATTGTCTTTGGAACGAAGGAGCAGTCACCCAATCCATGGGACCTCAGCCTTTCTGCGGGATCTGAAAAGCACATGCTGACCTTGCTATCATGGCTTGGGTGCATGAAAGTCATCGCAGAAGATGGTCGGAGTTCCCCTTCTGAGAATCAGTAGTTGACCTTCAACTTTCCCTCTGTGTAAGTTACATCAGTTTTCCAGGCTCTTAAAACTGGTATATCTCTGGTATGACTATGGTATCACTATCATCAAGGAGTGTGAAAAAGGACAAATTGCCTGATGCGCCTTAGAAATAGCCTCCCAGTCTTTGACCCCTTATGTAATGTAGCTTTCATTGGTGTCATTAAGCCCTTCTCACTGTTGGGCCAGGTCATTAACACATGGTTAAATGAGAATCCATCAAATACCCAACAATTAACTTTCGCTTCGGTTAGTTACGGGACTCAACAAACATGTTTACGGTGAGTCCTATAACCTATTGGTTACCTACAGAAGGGAAGGTTAATTTTTAAGATAGGTGAATTCCCATTTATTCTTATGTTATTGACTAATTTGAGCAGTTAGTGCAGCTGAATATCATTCGAAGATGATGTAGAAGGTGGATGCTTCTTCTTTCCTGGTAGAGAGTATTGTCATCAGTTACAAACTGTCTACGTGCTTTAGCGAATTTTTTATAGGGAAGATGCTATCGTAGATCACATGATTGTTTCATGAAACCTGATTGTCTCAGTACTTGTGACAAGGTTGTGGTTTAGCTGAAGGTTATCAAAAGCCTCTAAGCCAGGAACCTTAACAATGCTCACCAGCTCATGGGAAACAATCTATTTTTATTTACTCGGTGTGTTGTTTCCTGTACAAGAGGTTGCCTTGATACGTTACCTTGTTGTCTAGCCTTGGTAGTATGTTGCACCACATAATGCTAGATTTGATAAACAAAACTCTTTGAGCTATGTTACCCTTAAAAAATTAATATTAGTCAAAATAATGTTTTAACATATATATTAATATTAATAAAACATATTTGTGCATTTCCTATAGCCCTTTTTTTTAAAAAATAACTTCCTTCAAATTTTATTGGATGCGGGCTTAAGAGATGATTATCTTTTTTTCTGGTTTAAGGTAAATATGCATTCTTTGGCTTTTGAAAATATGTGTAAAAGATCTGTAAGGCTCACAATGCTGCACACTCGTGCATACGAGATTTTGAATTTGGAGGAGTTTCTAAACACTTTTAATCCAAAAGTTGTAAAAACCACTCTCTACTTCTCCCTTTTATCGTAGTAGTGTCTTTGTGGTAAAGATACCAGTACAGGTTACTAGAGTAAACCACATGAAAGTAGTCTGATGAGAGTCTGTGTGGTGTTGCCAAATCGCCCTACTCTATTATATGGATGGCATATGATTACGTCAGCTGAAAGGCTAAATGGAAAATGGCAACACTGCTTGGCAAGAGGGGGTGAGGGAGGAACCAGCTGTGCAAGACTTCATCAGATTACTTTTGTGCGGTTTAGTCTAGTCTAATTACATTGGTAGATTTTTACTATGACAACTGTTTATGTTATGGATGTACCCTCTGTTTTTGATCAAAATACCCTCTTTGTCTTTGTGAAACTGGCCCCTGGATTGTTTTGGCGTAATACATTCTATCAAGCAAAATGGTTAACGGTTAAAACATTAACGGTCAATGGTGGTTAGTTAGTTTAAGGTTATTAACAATATATTCATTGTATTATCAATGTGTCTTAACTCATTGTTAAAATTTATTTTGTTATCAACTAAATTTTATCGCTCCCTTGACATGTTTATTACACAACTTCTGCTGTTTTTGTTTATTTTTTACCAGAAATCAAGTAAAATCAATATGGTTTACTCTATTGGAACTAAATAGTTAGCCAAAAGTTAACATTGTTGTTATAACAACATTAATGTTTACAGTATTTTGTGGAGGCCGGAGCAATGGCAGTGAGGCGTGTGAAGAAAGTGGATCTCAAACGGATTGCAAAGGCGACAGGTGCCACATACTTGACTTCACTCACCAATATGGAAGGTATGACTTACCTCTACAACTGGTGGGTGTTTTAGCCTTAACTGAATGAAAAATCATTATGGAACTCTTCTTTTAAAAATCAGTACAAAAAAATTTGCCCCCCTTAACAATGCAAACAAAACAGGTGTGCACTTCAACCCCAGTTAAGCCTATAAATGTCGTCAACTTTTACCCAAGCCGGTCACCATTAATTTATGGTGGGGATTCCAACCTGCATACTTCGGTTTGGCTTCAACGTTTTGCTTGTCAACTCTCCGAAAAAGCGTTCTAGATGCTATAAAACATACTCTAGCGGCAGAGTAGTGAACTGCATGACTTGGTACAAGTTTTAGCTTACAGGCGGTGGTGATTTGGCTGAACGACCCTGCTGCAAATTGTAAACCTCCATTTGCATCTTACCGCCTAATCATCAGGCTCAACGTGGCCTACAGTGGTGACAGACTTGTGACCTTGTCCACCTTCATCATGGGCGTCTGGTCGTCTTTATTTAAATTTTCAACACCATTCCCGAACACAACCATCACTCTTAAGGTTGTTACCATACGTGTTCGTTATTCTGTGATGAACTTCCGCAGCACTACATCCCTCTGCTTGCAGAAAACACATTACACATCATAACTCACATTTGGCGGGAGCATCGAGTGTAGTGACCATGTTTACAAGGACGTAGCTCAGCTATAATTGACTTTCTGGAGCTAAAAACGGCAGAGGTTGTGGTGGACGAGCTGCGCAATTGCATGCCACGCAGATCCTCTATACCTCTCACTTGCTTAAATGGACGATCGGAGGTTACAAAAAAAAATAGCCATTTTATCTCTGAAAAACCGTTCAGGGGTTAAATAGCCTATGTGATTAATTTCATTACAGCACCTTGCTGTCTTTTATTGTACTAAGGCTCATTGTGATATGAATTGTGTAAGATTTTTTAAGAAAAAAATCCACTGATCAGTGAGTACTGACATAACTCACTGGACTTTTCCTACCAAGTAAAATTAAGCTGTTTTTTTCAATACCCATTTTATAAGTCTTGTAGGATTTACGTGAATTTAGCATCACAGATTTTTGAAAACGAAATGAAACTTACAAAAATTAAATATCTAGATCTGAGTATCTAAGATACTAAACCTTTTTTATGTTTTAAAAAAAGATTAGGTTTTTCATCTGTTTCAAAGAACAAGTTAATTAATATCATGTAATTTTAGGTGAAGAGAGTTTTGAAGCCAGCAATGTTGGAGAAGCAGCTGAAGTTGTCCAAGAAGCGGTTTGTGATGATGAGCTCATTCTCATTAAAGGGTAATACAATTTTGTCATATGTATGTAAAAAAGGTTTAAAAAAATGTTTTTAAGATATTAATATAGGGGATCAGATGCCTGTGTGGTGTAAATCACCAGTCTCCGAAGCTTGAGGTCTTGGGTTTGAATCCCACGCTTGGCAGTTTGTAAAATTTGCACCTCAAGTCTCCCGAGGTTGACCCAGCTCCGTGAGGTAATTGGGAAGCTACAACACGAGTGGTGCATCCTGGTCTAGAAAGCTAGCACTAACGCGCTGGAGAACACGCTATGCTGACCACTTGCCGTTCATTGTACTAGAACATACAACAAAAGCCGTGACTAGCAGGCAAAATCCCTTCATAAGGGATGAAATAGCCACAGGATTAAGATATAAATATTTTTTTCAAAGAATCTTTATTGTTTCAATAATATATTACCAATATTAAACATTTGAACATTTGAATACAATTTCGTACACCCATATTACCTGTGTTGAAACATAATCACAGATCACAAAACTCACAATATGTTTTGAATTCAACAATATATTTTTTAATGTTTATATATGTTGAAAGTAGTGTCATGAATTCTAATTGCAATACTGTAAACCCTATCATATCCGGACCCTCCGATATCCGGACGTGATTTTTAAAGAATACAAAAATTTGTAAACATTCTAGAAGGCCAATGTTTGCCAACCCAGTAGTCGCGAACGATGTTTGTAGGCCGGTTAGTAGCGCGCCGGTTGCCGAACGTGGGGTTAAAGCTTTTTGGACAGCGGTAATGTTCAAAAGGAGAGTAGAGGGAACGATGAGTCACCCTTGTCCCTCGCGCCTGAGTCTTGAGCACTACTCTCTGTATTCTGTACTATCTGGTGCAAGGTCACTGACACACGAAACAATAAACCTCCCCATCCCACCTGTACCTACCCACCCCATTAGCCAACGCATCACATGTACTGTAGTGACAACACCCGCATCAGTGGTCAGTGTCGCCTTTGTTTTGCTTGAGTGACGTACTCATTCTTGCAACGGTTCGTTTTAGTTTCTATTATTCTACATACTGTACCGCTTTATACTGTATTACGTAATTTTTTAGTTTTGATGTCATTAAAGTATTACAACCAACATTTTTTTTTAATATCTGGATGTTTTATTCCCTTCTTATAACAGGATTTTTTCTTATCCGGATGGGCCATCGCCACATTAGGTCGGATATGAGAGACTTTACTGTATTTGTTTTTTATCAAATATAAAAAAGGTTACACATAGGTCCATTTTCTAAATACTTTATTGGAAAAAACAATTTGGATATTTCTACACAATAGTACTACATAAAAATGATTTTTCTAATACTAAAAAAAATCTGAAAAGTCACTAAAGCTAATTATAATCAATACAAATTCAAACAACAGAATTATCATTGATTCAGCAACATCGTTTTACATTTAATTTTTTTGTTATAACTAATCTGTTTGTTTAGACCGAAGGCTCGCACAGCCAGCTCCATTATCTTGCGAGGCCCCAATGACTTTTACTGTGATGAGATGGAGCGAAGTATTCACGACGCATTGTGCGTGGTCAAACGTGTCCTCGAGTCCAAGACCGTGGTGGCTGGAGGAGGAGCCGTGGAAGCGGCTTTGTCAATCTACTTGGAGAACTTTGCTACTTCTCTAGTAAGTTTTTAACTCATTAAAGTGGGGTGAAATAACTTGTTAACTCATCAAATCATCAGTGTTATAAATGTTAACTCTGTTGGGCTCTGCTCTAAGATTTGCATCAAAGACTGTTTCATACAACCTCTTGCAGCCACACTATGATCCTAACATGAATGCAGGTAGACTCTGTTTGTACATAATAATATATCTATTTTTCAAAATCAGGTATCAATTTTATAATAGTTAGGGGGAGAGCCGAAAGGGCCAGAAAAATCCTATGTTTAACATATGTTGAACTATGTATCAAAATAAAGTGCGTAATTAGTAGAAATAAATGCTACAAATCGGAACTCAAAAGGATCATTCCAATTAAAATGACAGTGTTTGTTTTTAACTGATTTAATTGCAACATTTAATTCTAATGAAGTAAATATTCAATTTGACACCTTACCCTGCCTGTGCCTGTAGTAATGAATAGAAAATAGGGAAAATTCAGGGAATTTAAAACTGTATAAAAAAGTCAGGAAATTTCTACATTGGTCAGGGAAACCGCCCAAGGAGATCGAGATTTTGTAAAGGATTCAGAACTTACAAGTTTGGCAAAACTGGCAGCAGTGAAAACCTTAGTTGATGAGTTTAGTTGTATAGATGGCAGCTGCCATTCTTTCTTCTTCTCATCAGCAAGCTGGTTTTGAAGTGAATGAATAGTGATTGTCGACGCCAGGTATTTTTCTAGTTTGTTCTTCAAATAATATGATTCTGTTTATTTGTACATTTTAATTTAACAATTTGATTTTGTGTTTTTTAATGGTTTCTCCATGTTGTATTTAAAACTAAACCTATAGCTACACACGTTTTTAGTCAGGAAAAATGCTGCATCTAATATGAAAAAGTTAGGTAGAAATCAGTGAATTTCCTCATGATGACTTGCTAGACACCCTGTTCTAGCAATTTTAATTCCCTGAATTAATTGTTGAATACTATTCATATTGTATATTTATTGAAAATCATAATCTGGATCAAAGTGTAAGTAGGTTGGTGCCAGCAATTCATTTAAAAAAATCAGTTTTATGCATTTATGTTACAAAAGCCTTTATCTAGAAATATTTTGAAACTGATGCTAAGATTGTTGTATATTTTAGGTAATTACAGCTCAGAGTATCTTTATAATTTTTAATTTTTATGACATTAAAAACCACTAATTCTATAATGATAATGATTCATTGAAAAGAATTTGTACCAATCACGAAATCCAGCTTGCCCAAAACATGGCAATACAGTACTGCAGCAGCAATGACCTTGCTGTGAATGAAAGCAAAACCAAGCAGCTAATACTGGGTAGCCAAAGCAACAATACAGGAAGATTACCTGGATTAGAAGAAGTCAATACCACAGAATACCTTGGAGTAACAATTGATGACACACTATCATGGACACCACACATGAATAATCTCTGCAACAAATTGAGTACTGGCCTATTTGTGATAAGACGAGTGAAAAATATGGGGGACATGATGACAGCTAAAATAGCGTATCATGCACTTTTTGAGTCACATCTTCGCTACGGAATTGCGGTGTGGGGCGGCACTACGGCAGGAAACTTGCAGCGCATTCTTATCTTGCAAAAGCGTGCAATCAGGATCCTGTATAATCTACAACCCAGAGAAACCTGCAGAAGAACGTTCCAAGAATCGAAGATCCTTACAGTAGTAAACCTGTACATTTTGGAATCAATAACCCACCTCCACATCAAGAAACCAGAATCAATTAGAAATGGATCCCAATTCCACAAATACAACACCAGAAATGCAAATAACTACTGCCTGCCGGTACACAGACTTACATCTACAGAAAAGAAAACAAGCTACATTGGTGCCAAGATGTGGAACGCCTTACCAGATGTATTGAAGAACAGTAACAAGCAAAATTTTATCCAAAACCTGAAGAAATGGCTACAAGATCGACCTTTCTACACCCTGAATGAGTTTTTTGCCTGGAATCATTTTTAAACATAGACCCATGATGTAATCTATTATTGTGACACTATACTCGTCTTGATGATGATGTAATAAAGATATTTTTGATTTGATTTGAGCTTCAAAGACAATGATAATATCCACTTAAGAAAGTTTTCTTCCTTTGCAGCTTAAATAGGTCAAGGTAAAGTAATATTTTACAGTAAATTTTGAAGTAACATAATTTAATTTTTCTCACTTGGTTCCCAGAGTTCTCGGGAACAGCTGGCAATCGCAGAGTTTGCTCACTCCCTGTTGGTGATACCCAAGACGTTGGCTGTCAACGCTGCACAGGATGCGACAGACCTGGTTGCCAAGTTACGTGCCTACCACAACTCCAGCCAGACCAAGAAGGAGCACGCTGATCTCAAGTGGTTAGTTTTTCATTTCGTTACATATATTTAGGTATGCTTCACTTATTCTAAGTTTTCATGACTCTTAAGACATCAGTGATGAATAATTAATTTATTTTGGTCTTTTAGAGATATCTTTTATTTCAGTTATAATGTAAATATAAAAAACTTTGAACCTCTAGCTTGTGCTGAGAATTGCTACGTGTTTGAGCCAATAAAGGACTGAATGTTGCAGGGTGGGCCTCGACCTGACCGAGGGAAAGGTGCGAGATAACCGCAAGGCGGGTGTCCTGGAACCAGCTATGTCCAAGATCAAGTCTCTCAAGTTTGCCACAGAGGCTGCCATCACGATACTTCGCATCGACGACATGATAAAGCTCGACCCTGAGCAACGCGACGAGGGTGGCTACCGACAGGCCTACGAGTCCGGTCAACTCGGCTAAGCAGTTCTAAGAACAATAATTGTAACATATTAACATTTTCAGTTCAGGTCAGATATTATTTTCATGCGCTTTTGTACCATAAGTATAACTTTTGACACAAAACTGTCACCCATTACTCAAGTATTAACAATTAATTAATTATCCTTGATGCACTCTGTTATTTTTTAATAAATATTTAACAGTAAACAGTAGTTTTGTTTGTATTTTCCCACTGAATTAGTTGAAGACAATTTTAGACAAAATTTACCACACAATTATCTGGCCAGTTTTATTATATGGAGCAGAAACATGGATTCTGAATCATTGTTTTCGAAAATAAAATTAATAAAAGGTTTTTGGAACAGTATGTGGAAATGGAGAATCAGACATAATGAGGAATTAAGGATCCATACAGAAATAATTATGATATCAAGGGCCACGCTTGAACTAGACATTTGAGATGGGTGAGGCATGTCTTGAGGAGAGACAGAGGATCACTATTACGGGAAGTAGGAGAAGGGCAGCCGAATGTGGAAGACCACCTGGAAAGCCCAATAGAAGATGATGGGACAGTGTGAAAAAAGACATCACAAGAGCAGGAGCAGCAATTGACGAGGCACAGGACAGGGAGAGATGGAGAGCAGTTGTTGGCGAGGCCAAAACCCTATTTGGGCACTAATGGCTATGCTAGTAAGAGTAAGAAGTAATTAGTTGAAGACTTGATGGTAAGGTTCATCAAGTCTTCATAGACATTTTGTTAACATTAAAATTAGACAGTAAAATCTCTGGGCCTAAAATATGATGCCATATCCTAGCTTTACAAACAAGTGTTCTTCGCTCCAATGGATTTTCAAATGAGTTCCCATTAATTTGTATTGTAATAATGTCATATGACTTATAACAAATTTTACTTTTTAACCTATTCGTATCTGAATTTCCGTGAGATGCCTGAGGCCCTCCTTTTTGAATTAATATCGAGTCTTGTTTACTGTGACTGTGATGGATTGCTGGACACTAGTGAAAAATTATAAATTCGATGATTTAAAGAAGATGCCAATAGTATCTTTCGGATGAGAAATTAATTAGCACACCTAACGGGGTAAAAGAACTACATTGAAATACAGGCAGGCAAAGCACTTTTTTTAAAAACAACTCCGGACGTACAATGCACACCTTCAGTCATTTGTCTAGGGAAATGTGAGAATGTACAATCTATGTCCTTAGACAGGAATGGGTTAAACTGTGTGTGTCTTACTCTACTTGAAGGTCGAACTTAAGAAATAAAAAAAACACCTTTGTTTAATTTTAAATTCATAAAAAACAAGAATCAAATATAGTAAAATTGTTTAATCTGAGCCATGATGGTTGCTACACATAAAGCAGCTGCTGCCCACCCCAAAGATGAGATGGGAACTAACTTACGAATGGTTTAAGATTCATGCCCAATGTCAGAAAACCTGTTCCTTCCTTTTCCCATGACACAGCTGTCAGTTACATTGATGCTTAATCTTTTTCTTATTGTAAAATTTGTATAGTAAGTTGGAATACTCAGGTAAACCTACGAGCAATATTCCTACCAATTGCAATAATTAAATAAAGTTAGTGGTTTCCACTCATTTCCTGGCAGTGGTCACAGAATTCACTACAAAACAATATTCAGGTGATTTTCTACTGTTACACTTTTTTGAGTCTCTGGTGCAAGTTTTCCAGATGTCTCCCTTATCCATATTAGGCCTCTAATTAACCAACCAGACATGCCACCGAACCTTCCACCAGTGGAATTAGTTGTAGGGATATATTCAATACCACAGATAATAATCTTGTGGTACACGCCACCGTAACCAGTTCACTGAGTCCCGCCGCACCTTCTACTTTGGGTTGCTCAGCAATGTTTCGGGGCATTGGAGTGCATGTAGCCTACTAGTCGAGGCAACCAGATGTGCCATTGGAGGGCCACTGTGTCTGGTCGCCCCGCTAGTAGAGAACTTAAGACCCTTCTGAGCTGAATAGAACTGTTAAATTATTACAATGCTTTTTTCCATTGGTTGTTGTGAATCTAGTCCCAGAGTTGAAAGTTCAATTTAGTTCTATAGATTTTCAACATTTCCAAAAAAAATTCATACTACAGTAAATAAAAATTTGACAAGTGGTTTTTTAATTTCCTCGAATTAACTACTTTGTTTGAATATAGGCGGATATGCACACTAATGCTCTATAAACGCTTCTTAATAAAGGGGGTTTCTGCTAGTTAATAATTATGTGGGTTTTATGTTGTTAAAGATGTATGTTGTTACTTTATAACAACAAACTTATACATGGATATATCTTAAGCTGTGGGGGAGTGTTGGCAATTTGCAGAGTGCATAAGTGTTATGGAAGTGAAGTTTGGTTATGAGAATAGCTAGCTGTTTAAAGGACATGAAATCATTCCCTTCAGACACATGATCTAACCTATTTCCCCACAGGGAAGTAGGTGTGTTACATCTTTTATGAAAATTTGTATACAAATGTTTTATTTAGTACAATTGGAGCCACACAATAATTATAAATAAATAAACAATTGTTGTTAATTACTAAAATTAAATGAATGAGTTATTACTATTAGTAAATATTTTTATTTGTGTAGTGTTAAACCAAACACGGGTTTATTCAAAACTGACTTTTGTCTTGTTTTTGAGGAGTAACGACAACAATCGGTAACATCAGACCTACATTCTTCAATTTCCATTAATTTGTTATTTCTTTTGATGACACAAACTGAGCTTTAACTTAAAAACAAAATAAGAACGCAGCATTATTTATTTATTTGGATGGCTAACACAGTGATGGAAAAGGGGAAAAAACTGCAATCAAACTCTATATTAAAGATATTGATTTATTACATTTTTTACATCGTTGTGTACAAACGCTAAACCTGAAAACAAGGAAACTTGTGACAGTCAGGGCAATATAGCCAGTTACATAGTGAAACACATTCAACACACTTAATCTATATAAACATCCATTAATTTACAAATATACAATTTACTCATGCATAACAGATGTGGTAAAAGAGAATAGGTTTTGAAATAAACAAAATTATCCACCTCACTCTCCTCATTCCTAATTTAATCTCCTGGATATTTCAAAATATTTTAATACTGTAGATGAAATATTCTAAATAAATTGCATTAAGGAGATTTAGGAAAATATTTTCCGTAATTAAACTTAATAAAATTACCTGAGAGACAATGGATTGACTGTTTTGTCAGTTAGGAACTGAAATACACTAAACTTCTCAATTTCTATAACATTTTGTTCCAAATAAAGATATGCATTTATAAAGAAATTGATTGAATTCTATGATTATTTGGCTACAGGTTACTAAGGTTTTATTTGTATTGATTCTACTTTGGGTTCTTATTTCTAAAAAAATATTGCTGGAGCATAAATCAGAATCTTGTATCTATTAGAATTTTTAAACTATGGCTGGGTAGCTAAAAGGTAGAACATACTCTCTTCATCCATGTAATAATGTGCGAAGCAGTTTTTAACATGACCTATCGTTTATATCTTAACTGATTTTATCGTTTGTTGTGTCAATAAAATTTTCCCAGTTTTTCGTTATGCAATGAGGTTTCAAATTTTCAAAATTATTTTCTTACTGGGTATAAAACTTGCTCAAAGTTAATTTTCCTCCATATAATTGAGGAAGACTTAACGAGTTTAATACTTTAACAATAGGTGAGCGGAAGTTAAATTTTTCAACTGTATAAACTTATATTTGATTCATTTCTACTTTATGCCACCTGAACTGTTAAATGAAAATGAAGCACTGTATGTTCCATACCTTATTTTATCGTCAACAATTTGCCTTTTACTCTACAACTGTTAGAACTAGCAGTTCAATCTTCAGGTCAATTCAAAAACTTATCATGTTTACAAATAATTTTTATTTTCAAATTTAAAAAAATGTTAGACCCATATGTGTTATGTATCAAAATAGTGGACTTCATTGTGTTGAATTAATTTAAAAATCGTAAATATAAGTTTTTGAATCAACCTGATGAAAGAACTGCTCGTTTTGAAGTATGTACCGTAGTATTGTAAAAAGTAAACAGTTGGCAGACAAATAAGGTATATAACCCTATTTGTTGAATATTTATTAATGAATATAATTGTTTGTGATAAATGGATTACATATATAAGATCGATCAATGACATGTCGATATGTAATGTGGTGAAATACAATTCCCCTGATGTGTAGAATGATACAGATCTGTATTATTGAAAGTTTTAACTATTATTTAGTAAAATAATGTCAACTTTTCTTGAGTTGGAAAAGGAAATTTGTTCACTACAACAGAGTTTTTCAAAGTGTGCTCTGCCTGCGAGCAGTTTTTGGGGGTCGGCAAAAACATTCTTATATTTATCTTTAATTAGCCTACATCAAAAGCCCCTATTTCTGAAGGTAACTAACTGTTTTGGTTTTTATTACAAAATGCACTTATAGCAAGCTCACATGCCTATGAGTAGGGAAATATTGATTTCTCTGTTTTGACATGGATATGTCTTAGCTCTGGTGGTGGGGGGGGGGTGTTGGTGATTTTTAAGATGGAAAATATGTAACAAGTTTCCATAGTAACTAATAGAGTTATTGTATTGCATTTTTAATATAAAATAATAAGAACAGCTGTTTAGATGAACTGAATATTCCCTTTAGTTATATCCATGATCTAACCATTTCCCACAGAGAAATAAATACACACATTTTTTGTGAGGGGTCATCAGAGGGGGTGGAGGTAATTGTAGGGGTCCACATTACACACATAAGTAATTAAGGGAGTTCTTGAATAGATGAAGTTTGAGAAATATCAGCACTACAACATCTATAACTTTTGCGGTCTGTGATATGTAACTTGGTATGCAGCTCTCAGTTATATCATTTAATGAAACCCACACAAAAATGGTGGAGAGAGAGGATTTTTTGGACATACACTCTAAAATCTTTGAATTTTTAAAAAGAGGGTGTGTACAATAAATGTAGTAAAATGGGTATTTTCAATCAATATTTTAAATAATTTTAATTGAAATATAATTCTATATTTTATTAGACATTTATTAATTGTTAAAACTTAAGAGGGTGTATTTATGAGTTGGTTCAAAGATTCCACTTATTATGTTGCCACTGGGTTACTTGCCTTGTTTAGACTTATTTATTGTTGATTTCTACAGTCCTTGAAATTCCTAACAATTTAGAGATTATTCATCAATCCCTCCAGTTTTAAAACAAGGCTGATAAAAGATTCCTGGCCAAACAAAACCTTCAAGCAACAACTGCTACGGCTAGTTTTCATGTTGCACTCAATTTTAAATGTTATAATTGTTTTTAATTCTCATTTTCAGCTTACTAAAATAATAAAAGTATATTAATAGCTTACATAAACTGTTCTAAACTAACAAAAAGTAAAATTTATTGAATAAACCTTATGCATATACTTGACACAAACATCTTGTACTAAATAAACATTATTTACATGCTTAACACAACTTATTTAGATAAAACAATTAAAAATAAATGTAAATTATCACAGTACAATACAAATGTATATAAATTATTAAATAGTCAAAACTTTATCTGACCAATAATTGGTTGCTTTGCACCAAGTTGGTCGAGATAGCAGTAATAAAACTGCCAAGGCATCCTCAGTCTAGATCTGAGGTGCAACTACAATTAGTTTTCATGGTAATATTGCACCAAATATTTTTTTCACTAAAATACTTGGAACACATACAATGATTATATAGGACAAGAAAATAGCACTGCACTAGAAAGTATTTAAAACCCTTTCATGAGTGTGCTAAAAGTACAACATTTTAGTAAGGACGTGATATGACGTCCCTACTAAAATTAAAAAAAACTTCTTTTAATAATCCAGTAATTTAAAGAAGGAATGATTTTATAATTTTTATGCTTACTTGTATTAAAAATTTAAAAAAATTGGTGGAATATTTGGTTTTAAATTTTTTACTCTTATAGTAATTTTTTAGATTTTCAACATTACTCCTCTGGGCAAATCCAAATTGGACGCCATATGACGTCCACAGCTCCACACTCCTTATAGGGTAAATTAAATTGGAAACATTTATTTTAAAATAATATTGTAAAACTAGTTCAAAGACTTTTATTAAAAATAAATTATTTTGACATCAGTAAAGTCCTGTTAAACCGAGCCTTGATTAACTGAGGTTCCGTGTCAACCAGGCCGACCCTGGGTGCATAAAACGATTAATATTCACAAAAAAAGTTGCATCGCATTGGAAGTTGTTCATCACATTAGTGAGCATAGAACGTCTCCTGACCATACGAGAGGTTACTGTAAGTTTTGCAATTATTACTGTACTATAAATTTAATAGTTATTATAACATTTATGTAGCCTTAATGCAAATTGTATTTATTGGCCATAACCTTAATTTCCATAAAACATTTTTAATAATTCTCATACATATTTTATTTGATATCTTTTGTTCCCATAGGTAGTTCCATGTTAATCACGTTTTTGACTAACCAAGGTTGTTACGGTCCAACAATCAATCAAAATTGTGAAAACTATTCAATGTGGTGGTTTTAGTTCATTTGTAGAATACTGTAGTAGTAGCAATAAAACAAATGATTGATACTTTTTAATTTAAATCTGTAAATGAGTAGTCAGAATATTTTATCTGGAGTAAGATTAGACGTAAGATCTTGAAACCACTAATTTCTAAGAGAACGTAGCATTCTTTTTAGTTGCTGTGATGCTTGGTTAAGATTGTAATAATAAAGATTGAACCTTAATTACAATTTTTGTATGATTGTATACTCCTTAACATTTTATTGAAATAATTCAACTGAAAAGACCTAATAGAAAATAGTCCAGATTATACATGCAGAATAAAATTAAAAGTTTCTAAAAAATCGATATGACCAAAAATTTAAATGTAATCAAAACTTAAACTGATATTGGTCACTTCATTATAAACTGCTACAGTGCTTAATTTCTGCAATACTAATAAATCTTATACTTTAAAACAAGCGATGTCGGTGCAAAATTTTTTTCTGTCCAAGATTTATGTATAATACGGGTTATTTGGCTGGATAAATTGGTTGGTTCAGCTCTCAATGCTGGGAAAAATTTAGTTTTCACCCTACAGCCCTTCAAAATGTCCATGTTGTCATTATGGACCTTTTGAAATTTATATATCTAAGCTCTGAAGGTGTGTTAGCAGATTTGTGGAACACAAAAAGGGCAGCGGGAGTGCCGTCATATAGTTATAAACAGCTGTTTGGATGAACTGAAAACATTCCCTTTTCATGATCTAATCTATTTCCCTCAGGGAAGTAAATTAAATAATATTTTGAAGCTGCAATTAACCAAAACAGCTGACTCAGGTGGTTTTTATTTTTCATAGTAAAATTCATAAACAATGAATGTTTTACTTTTAGGTTAGTTTAAAAGAAAATCTTCAGGTTTTATTCTATCCGAGCAAAGCTTGGTCTCCCGGTACTGTTAATAAGTGTTGCTTCTTAAGAAATGTTATATTTAATTCTCTGGTTAGCCTGATTATTGCAATAAAAGGGTATTACATTCAAATTTAGAATGAAAATTTCTTTTACTATATTTCATTTACAAGTGGAATATAAACATTAAACAGCCTAACAAATAAACAGAAATTCAAGAAATAATTCTGTGTTCCACTCTCACAGTATACAAATGTTCACATTCATAAAACAATATAATATCTGAGTTATAAGTTTCAATTTATAAAAAAACTCATAGCTAAGCGAGTAAAATAATAATTTCCTACTAGAGGGTTTCAATTAAAATTCATATTATGTCATATGCGCTACTTGCTCTAAGAGAAAAATTCAATAATACTTTGGCTTTAATGCTTAACTTAGTGTTAGGATGTTCAGCCTTCTGTGTTTACTGGCTCGCGAGCGTGGTGAGTTCTAACATGTTTGTTGTGGTTGGACTTGGTGCTTGATGTTTTAGAGCAGATGTGGCACGTATAGGGTTTAACACCAGTGTGCGTTCTCATGTGTTCAGTTAAATAGTAACTGCGGTGGAACGTCTTATTGCACACAGCACAACAGTAGGACTTGGTAGTCTCGTGTTCCTTCACGTGACGGACACAATTGTACTTACGTATAAACTGACGGCCGCAATAGTTGCAAGTGTATGGTCGAATGTTCCGATGAGACCTAATATGAGCTTGGTAGCTGGTCAGCATGATGAAAGCGCACTTACACTGTTTGCACTTGTAAGGTTTGCTATTACGCGATGCGTGAGTCCACTTATGCATTTGTAGATTCCAGTTGGTGCTAAACTCTTTGGAACAAACATTACAAGTGTACGATTTGTCAGCAGAGTGGATCTTCATGTGTTGAGCTAGAGAAGACCGCACACAAGTGATTTTACAAATAGGACATAGGACATTATGTGCTTTGGCCGTCTTTGGCAGGTACGTGTTGTCATGTGCGTGTCGTATATGTCTCGTCAGACTAGTTGAGTGAACATAGCGTTCGCTACAATACATGCACTGTTTAGGCTTTGCGTCATGGATTTCTTTATGCCACTGAAGTTTTTTGATAGAATGGAAAATTTCTCCACAGTGACAGAAGTAATCTTTGATCTTTTTCTTCATTTTAAGGTGGAAAAAGTTTTTATGTTGTATCAAATTAGAATGGCGTTTGAAAGCCTGGTTGCATGCATTGCATTTGTAAGGAGTTTCCCCTGAATGAGTATTGGTGTGTTCTTTGAGTTTTGTTCGGGATAAGAATGATTTATCACACATCGAGCATTGAAAAGGCTTAAGTTTCAGATGACCCTTAGCGTGACCATTAGCTGCAGCTTTGTTGGGGAAAAACTTTCCACAAATATTACACTCTATGGGATGAACCTTTGCTATATGTTCCTTATAGGCTGTATTATCTGTAAAAACAGTATCACAGGTACCACATTTGCGCTTCAACTCGTGGGATTCTCTTCTATGTTTTCTGAGCTCTTTAACCGTTAGTAATTCTAATCCACAATCCACACAAGTTCTGACGGATGCTTCAGTTTTCACTGGGATACCCCTTTCTTGTTTGATTTTCAACACCTGGGCTTTAAGATCGCTCTTGGTAAGTTTACTGGTTGATTCTTCAGTCTTGACTTGCGTATGTCTTGGAGTGTTATGTACAGTTTGTACATGAATACGTCGTTCCCTAACACAAACAAACCTCATATCACACTCCAAACACTTAACACTGTGATTTCTATTCTCTAATCCGTTGGAATGGGATTCAGCGATATCGTCCTCCAATGTTGATCCAATAATCTGCCAACGATCTTTCTCCAGCAATTGATAACTGGCTGTGGAAGGTTCTCCATGGTCCTGAAATGAAAAATAGCTAAGTTAGTTTAGAGGAAGAGATTTTTTCAATGACAAATATGTTTGTATAAATTTGTATTTGACAGTGCAGAGTGTCTACCAGCTCAAAAAAATCTGGGACTTTATGGGGACTTTTGGTGACCTCAAACGCTGAAAATCAGTGACCTCCGTATGTAAGCGATATGCTGTGACGTATTTCATTAAAACACATATAAGCTATAGTAAGGTCCCATTTAACCGAGCCTTAGTTAACCGAGTTCCATGTAAATTGAGCCTATCCTGGATGCATAAAAAATGAAATGTTCACTTTGAATCAGAATTAGCATAATGTTTGAAGTTTTTCGTAATTACTCTACTATAAATTTAATAATTAGCATAAGGTGTTAATAATTGTTACGGTCCACATTAACTCAGTTAAATGAGACTCTACTGTAAATATATCAAAACTACTAAAATTATAACAAACCAATGCTGAGAGAACCCTAAAACCCTTTGACATTAGGTATCAACTCAAATATACATAATGTTTTCAAAAATCCTTAAAAAGGAACTACATAAAATTAATTTTTTACGTTTTTACGTAATTTTTTGAACCAAGCGTATGAATAAGTATAGTATAGCCTAACACTGGCTAATCGATTGATTAGCCAATCAATGAATTAAGAAAAAAACTTCCTAGGTACTTTATTCATTAACACTTATACCGAAACATCGGTCAAATTGAACGATTGGTACTATATTGGGACTATTGGGATTATAGTGGCCTTGTATTGTTCGACGTCTGATTCTTATTACGACATTCTGATAAGAAAGCAAAAATTATTTCTTTTTGGATCCATCACATCTGATGATTAAAAAACAAATGTATCAATTAATTGAAACCTCTGCATTAAATGCTCGGCTTGAAATTCAAGTTTTTCAAAAGACCTAGAGCCGAGCCAAGCTAACTTCCCGATGAAAACTGCTCTTGATATGTGTGAACTGGAAAAACATAAATCCCAATTGGGGTTCCTTAATTCGTCTTCTTAATTTTTCCGTGATCTAACCTTGAAAATCCGTAACTTTCCATGACTGGTAGACAGCCTGCAGATAGATATATATTTATAGAGATATATATTTCATTACTACCAACGGTGATCAAACAACCACAGTATAGTGGTCATCTTATGAATAATTTTTTTTAATAAAAGGAAACTTAAAAAAAAAATACAACAATACTGATTCAGATTAGATGCCCGATTATCCGAGGTCACCTCATATAAGTGAAAACCTGGATAATGCAGAGGTTATAATGTAGGTATAATATAGGGTAGGTGTATAATGAGGGTATAATGTTTAATGTAGAGGTTTTCACTATGGTGAAAAAATGGGCAATATACACATTTTATATGGAGTATTTATAGATTAGAAAGAAAAACTTTAAAATCACAATTTTGATATGGTTGGTATGGTACTAGTGGATGTATTCCTACAATTTTTTTGGATAAGGCAATACGGATATTAATTTCTGTGAGCCAATGACAGAGTATATAAGGTTCAAAGTTGAACGGTTCCACCTATCGTATGCAACATTTTGCAATTGCACAACACTGCCAAAAACAACTTCGAGCTTACAGGTTAACGATTCCTAGAATAAGCTAAAATAATATTCCCAGAAATGAACTGCTCAACCAAACAACCAGTACTGGCACATTACTCGGCCTGTCAATTTAAAATTTTGCATGTGCTACTAATAAAATCCACTTCTTGTCAAAATTTTCGTAATAGAGTATTTTTTTTAGGACTAGCTCAGTTAATCAGGCATATACAGAACTTAAAATATTCCTAACAACTATAAAAACCTTTGGCAACCAAGATAGTACAGTAGAACTTGGATAATTCGAACCTCAAGGGACCAGAAAAAAATTCGAATTATCCGAAAATTCGAATTAGAAAAGTTTTTGCATGTGGTTGAAATAAACAACTAAACATCATGTTTTAACATTGTATATTTAAAAAAATAGGTTAATGAAGATATTATTGATTAAAAATCCTAATTTTTGTTAAATGTCGATAATGTGTTTGGAGGGATCCCGAAACTAGCTATTTCAAAATTTTCCCTTCTCTACCTCCTTGATCGCCGCTATTTATTCTTGCAACGTCAGAGATTTGTAGGTTCGCTTTGACGAAGCCATCATACACACGACGTGTTAACATGAACGCAGACGAAGTCACAAATGCCAACACGAAACAAAGACGACGAATATCGGAATAAAACCACCATCAATGATACACACGCTGCTGAACTGCGTCGGCTCCGTGTAGTGAGACTAGAGATGTCAATGTTGTGATTTATGAGCAGGTGTACGTGCAATGAGAAGGATTGGCGGGGGGTGGGCGTGTTGATCTAACTAAAAATAATCTGAGGACAGGAAGCCCGAACGTCGTTTCCTGGAAAATCACACACAATGACTTGTTCACTTTATAGATTTATGCTGTAAAAACTTCGAATTATCCAAAAAATTATTCGAATTAACCAGGATATTTTAACATTGTTTTCATATAAAATTCTAGGGACCAAGTCAAAATTTCGAATTAAGGAAGTTTTCGAATTACAGAAGTTCGAATTATCCACGTTCCACAGTACATTTTTTACAAAAGAATGAACAAAAACATCAATAAAATATATTATGAGCATCAAAATTTAATAGCACTAAAACACACACTCCATGTTTGAAGGTGTATCTCAATTACACAAACCTAAAATGGTGGCTTGCATCTTCTGTGTTTTGTTATCAGTTGTCGGTTTCTCAATATTGTATTGTATTGTACTGTACCATAGTATAATTACTTACTAACTTAAATCATGAAGTATGCCATTGTGATTCTAAAAAAATATGTTTATTGTTTTTCAAAAGTGGACAAGTAATTTTAGCACGTTTGACCATAAAAGTCTTTAACCAAACTAAAGATACGAGTGTTTGTGAATGTGTCCTTACCTGTAACTCCCATACGGAGTTTTCTGTGGCACCCAAGCTCTCTTGACCAGATAGCTCTCCTCTTGGAGGCATGAGCTCATCACTATGAATATTCAACGGTGTGCTATGTTCGGAGTTTTCTTCTTTGTTCTCCAGACTCATATTTTCCAGTTGTTGGTTGTTACTGTAGTTTAATACCATAGAATAATTCACATCGTCTAGGTTTGTCAAGTGCGCCTCAGAGGACTGGTGAGGACCTTCGTCACTGTACGGGTCCGAAGTTACAAATTCAGTGGCATTAGAATTGGGGTGAACATATAAAACTCCCATATTTCCATGTTCATCAAAATTATTCAGATCTCTTCTGACTCTGAGATTACCTGATCCAGCACTCCAATTGCTTACATCAGATGTTGGAGAAACAATGTTGCGATTTGGGCTGAAATTTTCATAACTGTTCTCATTGTATTCATTGGATCTAAGATGGTCATCATAATCCAGTCCTGGATCATTCGCTATGAGTCGATGTGTGTTTGAGATCACTGTACTTAAACTGTGTGTAGTATCAATCAAGTTATCTTGATTGGATGCAATATGACAATCAGCATTTTCTCTGTTATTTGGTCCATTCTCATGGATTCCATCAATTCTATCTTCCACAAATGGATCTAATTCTGAATCATTTATACGATCTAAATCTTCATTATCGAAAGGATCCTCTGTACGCTCATTAATATTCCCTATCACTGAACTGTCTGAAGATTTATGGATAGAAACAATTTTACTGTTAATAATTAAACAGTTTTCATCGATTTCTCTGGAATCATGTACATTCTCCTGAAGCTCATTATTTACAAAGGGCTCACGTTCAGGTTCTTGTTGCACTTCTCCTTGTTCACTTATAAAAGGATCAACGGATGGTTCAAAATCATCAGAGGGATCATCAATTTCCTGATTCTGTTCACAAGTAGCCTCATGAAAGGGAGATGTATTCTGTGTGCCTTCCTGGAAGGAAGTGGTTGTTTGCGTTACCAGTGGCGAGTTTGTCTGAGTAGTCTGAGTGGCCAGCGAGTAAGTGCACTGAGTGTTACTCTCAACACGGTCATGATCAGCCAGGTTGGTTGGCTGTTCATGAGGGTAATAGGGGTATGAGACGAGAGGAACTGATGATCTAATAACACCTGGTGTGAATGGAGTGTTAGTCGAGGGGTTGCTAACCAGACATGGATTGATCATCATTGGGATGCTCGACTCAGGCACACTTGTCGTCAATGTCTGCAATCAGAGAGAGAAAAAATAATGAACAGTATGTATGCCTAACATTCACTAAAAAGCTATGGCAATTAAAAAACATTTGGAATTATTTTATAATCAGTTACATATAAAAACAACCATCCTTTGCCTAAAAATTAGAATAAAAAGTTCAGTCTAAAATGTTGTCATCTAAATTAAAAAAATAATAAATAGCCATCTTTTTAAAACCAAGAATCTATTAAAACCAAAGTAGTGGAGTCTTTAAATCAATTAATATTAACTAAATTACATCATGAGCATTGATAAAAAACCCCTAGGATAAAATGGTGGTATAGCAGGATACTTTTATACTAAATTGAAAATTTAACTGATCTGTATTTTTCATCAAAATAGTATTAATGTTTTAAAACGACTTTTTGTGTTTACGCAAAAAGGAGTAGTGACATTTATTTATTTAGTTGAACTTGGATAATGAAATCGGGCAGAATAAATTAATTGAATTCATAAAATTTCGAATTAGAAAAGTTTATGCAATGGTTGAAAAAAACTATCAAAATCTGTTTTAACTTGTATAAAAATTAGGTTTAATGAAGTTATTATTGATTAAAAATCCTAATTTTTGTTAAAATGTCAATAATGTGTTTGGAGGGATGAAAACTAGCTATTACAAACTTTTTTAAATCCCTTCTCATCCTTTGATCGCCGCTATTATTCTTGCAAATCAGAATTTGTAGGTTCGCTTTGACGAAACCATCATACAACGACGTTTAACATAGCAGACGACAATATAACAAACACCACCGATGATAACAAACAGATTAATTTGTGATATGAGCAGTAGTGGACTAGTGGTCAGTTGCACGTTGATCTAGCTAAAATAGTCTGAGACAGGAATCGAACGTGTTTTGGAAAATCGCACACAATGACTTCCTTTTTACATTATACACACACTATAGATTGCTGTAAAAACTTCGAATTCATATTATTCGATTAACCAAGTTATTTTAACATGTTTTATAAAAATCTAGGGACCAAGACAAAATTCGAAATAAAGAAGTTTTAATTTTAAGAAGTTCGAATTATCAAGAACTGTATTTACAATCATCTGTTTTCGCCCTTACATGCAAATAAAATTGCTTGGGCATTAGATTTGTCAATTGATACAATAATACATTTCCTTAAGCTAAGAGATACATAACTGCTCTAACTGAAGATGAAAAAAGGCAGTTCAAGTCTGTTACCGTCTATTTGTGTACTCGGAGCCATTCAATCTGTATTCAAGTACTCATTGAGGCTGTAACAACACTTCCGAAGAAGGTACTCAGCAGCTAGCTTTTTGAACTTGCTGAGACAGGGCCGATCCTTAATGTGAGTGGGGCAATTATTGTAAATTTTTAAACAGAAAAATGATGGTGAGTTTTCGAAGAAAGTTGTTTTGTGGATAGGGTATTGCAAAACTGCTGCATTTCTAGTGGAATATTGATGATGATGGTTATTGGAAAAAAATCTGTGAAGGTTTGATTTAACAAATAGTAGACACTGAAGAATAAAGAGAGATGGAAGTGGAAGAATATGAAGATCCCTAAATTTTTGCCTACAAGAATCTCTAGGACCTGAGCCAGAAAGCAGTCTGATGGCTATTTTCTGCATCTTAAAAACTTTGATTGCCTCGGCTGAATTTCCCCAGAACAATAAATCATAAGAAATTAGAGAAAGGAAATAAGCAAAATATACCTGCTTTTGGACCTTGAAATCTACAGCTTGAGAAATGGAAAGCAGAGCATAGTAGGCTTTACTTAGCCGAGGAAGAAGAGACTCAACGTGATGATGCCATGAAAAAGTAGAGTCAATTTCAAGGCCCAGAAATCTGGTAGAGACAACCGTAGTAGAGATTCATGCATTTGTAATGAATGTTAACGAATCGATAAAGATTTTGCATAAAACTTCCTGTGTTTTCACTACCCACACACCATTTTTTATACATACCTACACTTCTGGGTATTTACCTAGAGGTTTTGGGAAAGTTCCCATTTAAAAATACCCTACCTAGTGGAGTATTTACACAAGCCACATCATCAGGTAAAAGTTTAAAAAACCAACAACAACACATCTAGACGTTACCTGGAACTGGCGATAAGTGATGGCGGTGAACTGACTATTGGTATTGATGGTTGCCGATGGAGTGGTGAGCACGGTGTTAGGACCAGTTGCAGCCAATCGCACAAGAGCCTCTATGACCTGATCTTTGGGATGGGTGTAGAGGTGGTCTTGTAGAGACATCCCCGGTCGAAGGTACAATGTACACACTGGACACATTGGTTGTGACTCCATCTTGTAGGCCTGTCTCCTGCAATATTTAAAGTGAAATCATGGGGCTTGACTAGATTTAGATTGGCTTTAATTCAACCTTGGATACCTTGTAGGTTTGCATTAAGATTAGTTGAGTTTATTTTGAAAAAAATCAGGAAAAGAAAATTATGTGAAAATATGTAGGCCTATTTTTAATACGATCAGTTAGGCCACTTGCATGATAGGTAAGTATAGTATTTTTAAAAACATGATATAATAATATCTGTAACTGAAACATTACATTTTTAATGTAAACTGTTAGATAATTACTTGAAATCTTCTCCACCTCCAGAAATGTTGTGTAGTTTAAAACACAAGAGCAATAGGAAAAGTCCAATTTAATGAAAAATAAATTATTTCACATAATTAATATTTTTAGAGGATCAATGAGCAACTGAACTTAACCCCGCAGAGCACTGAATGCCATCAATAAATAGATTAGATTAGATTAGATTAATTGAAATGGCGACCATACCACAAGGTAGGTATTTTAAGCCAAGGCCTATTATCATGATTCACAACCTATTGGTGTCATAATTTCATCACCTGTGTCTCAATAACATTAACCAGCCTGTAGAACTGAAGAAAGATTATTGTAATTCAAGAAGAAAAAATTTTCAACAGTTAGAGATAAAGTAAACATGAACTATAAATAGCTTAGAAGTTAGAATTCCTCACTAAATTCTGGAAAATGTCAGAGAATTACATTCATAGATCATAGGCCTAGTTAACAGAAAAACTTACTAAAGAACTTCTTATCAAAATAGTAAAAAGATGATAGGTGAGAGACTCCTTGTATTCTTTCATGAACTTATTGAACTTTCTTTTAACGTGATATTGATATCACCTAGTTGGACTGAATGGTTTCAGAAAGTCATATTGAAGTAAAATAAGATAAAATGTGTTTATCCGAGGAACTTATATCTACTTATGATATTACAGAATTCAAGGAGTGCATAAAAGCCTAAATTATTGAATTTAATTAGTTATCATAGCCTACTCTGAATATTTTTAGCTTACCCATTCATTCAAATTCAACCCTAGTTGTCGTTATTGTACGTAAATTTTACGTGTAGGCCAAGCCAAAAGATTTATACATAATTTAGTTGTGCAGAATAGTTTACTCCTTAGGCAGTGTTTACAGCCAGCAGTGTTTTTGTTGATATTCCTAAATTTTGACTACAGTTGTTTTATGGCCGCCTTTAACAAATTTCTGAGTTAATTTGCAAAGCTACGCCAAACTTACGTACGATACCCATTTAGGATAAAAGTTCTTCTCAATGGGCTCTTATGAGTTGTAGGCCTACTTGTAATGGGCAGATAATGAAATGTAATTTATATATAAAATTACTTGATATGTTAACACAAAAAAGTTGACTTTATGTGTTTTGTTAACCTTGGGTAAATCATCAAATTGTTATCTTTCCATTTCAACCACAGAGTAAAATTTACGTATTGATACCTATAGCGTACGTCTGAACGATACCTATCTAAGTTAGGGTTAAAACATTCCAATTATTAGAATATCTTACATCATAATCAAGCAAATACTATTTATTTATTTATTATTATAGGTTAACCCTCAATCATAAATTGCCTTTGAAACGTAAGGAAATTCCTAAAATTTAATTGTAGCATTCCCAACTGCAACATCCAGACTTTGGAACAAATAATATGCTCTAGCCTACTTAAACTTAAAGATATCAATTTTAAAAGTTGTATTTTACCTGGAAATGAATGATCTTATATTGTGTTGGGACTTACTTTGCATTCATTGTTATCTATTAAAAAATCAGTTCCAGGGTCGTATTTAATCTAGTCCCTAACCTATTCAAAATGGCTGTTGCCTCAATTGAAACTGCGTTCCACTTCAATGAAGGACATTTTCAGGACAAACTTGTTAAATGTAAATCAGTAGTGAATATAACATTTGCGTGAATCTATAATAACAACGATTATGTCAATATATTAAAAATATTGAATAAAAAATTTATGTTTATGGGAAGAAAATGAGAACACAAAAATGTCAATAACATGGAAATTTACCTTTCTACTTAAAATAACGTCATGATCCCATTTAAAACATAAAATTTACTCCTAAAGTAATTTATAAACACTTAAAATCACTTATACTGCATTTTATAGTATCAAAATTGTGTTAATTGTTAACTTTGACATAACTGAAAGGTAAGAGCAGACACTACAGAGACAGCAGTAACCAGTGAGCAGTAAAAGACAACATTCAATAAGGAAGGAACGAAAGGCACAAGAGAAAAAAACGAACAGGAATGTAAGAAGAAAGCTGCAAATAAAAAAGAGAGTTGAAAAACCTGGGGAAAAGATATAATATATTAAAGATATAATAGTTACTCTATGTTATTTATTTGATTAAAAGTTTAGAGTGGGAATGAAACCTTTTATTTAGATATGTAATAGACGTTATAATATAGAGTGTTTGTTTACGTGACCCTTACCTCTTTGTATATTTGTAGTCATCTTGCTGTACACTACATTATTGTCTTAAGTTGATATTATTGTTGCCATAAAGGAAGAGAGGATTTGTTTCATTTCATCGTTTTTTAATCTTAAAGGTATGAAACATATCTGAGTGATAAAAAATTGTTACAAAGAAGTACTTATGAACAGTTCGATAGTGATTATGTATGTAGCAAGTAGTAAAACATTTTGTGTAAATAGTGACAATATTAAATAAAAAAAATCCTGGGAAATAAATACAATTTTTTTCTATGAGCAGTTTATTTATTATAGACTCCATATATCTTTAGATAGTATATATACTCTTTAAGGTTGTACGTATTAGTACGTTTGTTCACTGATAAATTACCTTGTTGATATTGATAATTTTGTATTGTGTTATTTTATTGTTATACAATTTAGAATATAGTGAATTATTTTACTTGATAGGCTTTGCTTTTACTCATAGTTTAACTTGGTCATGGATTTCGAGACGTCGTGTCGGTCAAGTCGAATATTGAATCGATATCAGTCACAGTCGGTTGAAATGCTGAAAATAGTGGAGTAGTCGAACTGGAATGAGTGGTGGTTGTCGTTGAATTGAGTGAGAATGTAATGAGTGAACGATTATTGAAGAGTTTTGTGACATGTAATCTGAGTTCTTTTATAATTATATCTTAATCCTACATTGCAACAGTCTATCAATATAGTACTTTGAAATAATGTAAGTTAACGGTACTGTAAACCTTTTTTATGATGGATGTCATGCATTAATTAGGGCTAGCATTTTTGAGGACGTGAAACTAGGGTAGCCCAGTTAGCAAAATATCTTGTTGACCCAATTTTTCATAGTTGTAGCCTTGCTGCAAGATTATCCAGTTTAAAATTTAAAAGAGAAAAATAATCTTAAGTATCTTGAACTATTATTATTTATTAATCAATATCCAACGTTATGAACACCCCTCGGGCTCATGTTAACCTAAAATGTGAAGAGGCTCTATTTTTATTTTTAACGATTGAAAGTCACACGAATGAAGAAAATTGAAATATTTCTTAACCCTCCAGCTGCCTATCATTTCACTCTGGAATGCCACTTCTTCTTTGGCCATTTTTCAGGTTTTGTTTAAAATACCATAACAATTTTGGATACTATGCAAAGTATAACATAAGTTAATATATAGCCTATTTTTGTGTTCAGTATAAAACAGGCTACCGGTACAAGAAAATAAAAAATTATTAACTTACATATTACAAAAAAAATATTGTAAAAAGTTTTTATAAAAAATTTCTTTTTCATCATGTTTGTGCTCCCTCAAATTGCTCAAATAATTTTTTAATAAAAAATCTGAAATAGCCATTTTGTTTGAATTTTCATAACAAATAGGAATATATATACTTATATAGCAATATGAAAAGAAATAAAAGTACCCATGTTCAAAAACCTTTATATGTAGACAAAATCCTTACTGCCTAGTCCGGGGTCTATAAGAGTAATTGCCAAATAAATTATAAATACATTGTAAAGAAAGGCATTAGGCCTACATATACTTATAACACTAAATATAAGGAGAAAGGTGTTACGAATAATTCATATGTTATTATAGATAATTTACGCAAAATACACAACGAAACACTAACCTGATAGCACAACTCTTAACACAACGTAAAGCATATGGCTCGGACAGCTATTGGCGCAACGTCGTAACACCCGTAACTAAATGAAGGTAATCATACGATATAATGCATAGAGTATAAAAATTGCAAATAATACTAAGGACGTAGATCATAATCTCCTCTTTACAATGATATATATAAAAGTACATTTGCGATGTACTGTGAGCAGCTACGAGAAGATTAAGTCGTGCTGGTTTTATCGCCGGATTCCGGCGAATGGCAGTCTAGGGGTTATAAAAATTTGCCAGAATCTGGCGTAAGGCAGTTGGAGGGTTAATTTAGGTGTAAAACTATGGTTTGAAGTTAATGAAGCATCACTTATGAATAAAATTAGGTGATTTTATTGAATTTGTTCTGCAATTTTGATGGCAATACATTTGTTTAGCTCTTTTAACTAAGTTTAGTTCTGAGAAAGCTCAGCTAGGGTCGATTGGTGGTTGACAGAGAACTCTTGTCCGGCTTGAAGACAGATATAACTGTCCAAAAATATTAACTTAAATATTTTAAGTCACCATAATAAACATAACCATAATATCTGCATTACCATAATATTCATAACTAAATAGGCCCTAAATAAATAAGATTATTTATGATTTTGTAACATTGTTTTCCGTGACTTTTTCAGCTGGTTTGTATCTAAAAAATGTTTGAATATCGCTAAGATGTCTGCTGTAAACACTGAGTAAATAGCACCAAGCTATCTTTGATCCGATTGTTTGTCTGTTGTTGTAATGTTTTGTAATCAAAACAGTAAATCCTAATGATCCAAGTTCATTACCACTGCTAATGGATACTGGATGGATCTCCCCTCTAAAGATTGAATCTCTGAACTGGTTTGAATTATTGTCTTGTCAATCTGTTTAGTTGCCCAGAAGTACTAGTCTGCAGTGTTGGTTGTATATGATCTTAAGGTGTCGATTTTCTGGTTTGCTTTGAAGGACTTATTTGCATAGCCTGTTGAGGACAATCTAAGGCATGGCACCACCACCTATACCTTTCCAGTGATCTTCTGTTTTGTCCTAGACGACTGTCTTGGGTTTGAATTATATAAGATTGAGGAGCAGAATGTTTTCTACAGTCCCCTCTCGATTCTTCTACTTTATATGTACCCGAGCTCTATCAGGAATTGTTAGCACTTCTTTCGCCCCATGTCTTTTGTCAAAATTGAGCTTTTGTCATCCTCTTAATGCTTTATTACAAGACAAGGTGGAATTTGTTTGGGGGTACGAGCAAGACAGAGCTTTGGAAAATATTAAATCAGTACTGACATCGTAACCATGTCTTGCTTTGTACAGTACATCTAAGGAAACTTGTCTTTCAGCCGATGCTTTGCCATACGGTATTGGAGTCGCACTACTTCAGCTTCAAGAAGATGGGGTTAAATCTCCTGTAGCCTATACTCTAAGAAGTTTGTCATCAGCTGAACACAATTTGGCCCAAATAGAAAAGGAAACTTTTGCAATTGGGGTTGTGAATGATTTGAACACTTTATTTTAGGTTTACGTTTCCATATAGAGACAGAGCATAAGCCGTTGCTCTCTATATTCAAGTCAAAAGATTTGGAGAATATCACTCCATGACTGCAAAGAATTAGACTCCGGCTAATAATATATACTAACGATATTGTCTACACTCCCGGTAAACAGTTGGTTTTAGCCGATACACTGTCTGGAAATAGTCAAAACTCTGAAGAGCGATGGGAACTGGCTGAAGAGATCGTAGCGTATGTACAAAATATTGACTTGAGTATATTGTCAGTTTTGGATGAAAAATTGTGGGAAAATACATCGAGAATCTTTGAAGGATGAAACTCTTATCCCGATATTGGGTGGAAGGTCTGCCTGAGAAATTTCAGATCTCTGAGGATGCACTACCCTATTGGTATCATAAAGGAGATATAAGTATTCAAAATGGAGTATTTAACTTTTGGCTATCGTATTATAATCCCAATATCCTAAAGGGCCAATGTCATAAAAAGTATATACGATGGGCACCAAGACATAACTAAAAGTAGAAATCAACTGTGTGGTGGCCTGGTTTTTCTAAACAAATCAAAGAACTGGTGGAAAATTGTGAAATATGTATACAGAGAATCGTACAACTAAAGCAGAGCCGCTAATTCCTACCCCTTACCGTGACAGACGTTTGCAAATAGTTAGTGCCGATTTATTAAACTCCTAAGGGATCTGGTGTCTCTTAATCTTGGATTATTATTCCAGGTTTATGGCGATAGCTAAACTAAATAATCTGAAAATGGGCATAACCATGACTAAACAAACATAAAAACACTCAAAGTAAAAATCATATGTCATAAATAACATATGGCTAATAACACACAATCCTATGAATAATTTACATCAAACTAGTATAAAGGAAATTTGAGACGTAATGTCATGCTGCGCTACCTTATCAGATTTAATAATCTTAGTAATAATTTAATTAGTAATCTTAATTTTGTTTTTTTATGAAAATTATGGGGTGTGTGATGTCACAATTAGGGTTCTCAATCCCGGGATTCCGAATCCAAGAATCACAGTCGCTTTTGGGTACCTATGAATCCCGGTATTAGAGATCTCAATCCCGGGATTGACGGGATTGAAAAATCATTATTTTATATTTTTTTGTGATTTAAATATTTAAACTATTGCAAAGGTCGTCTTTACAAACACAGATTTTTGTAAAAATTTTAAATGTCGTCATTAATGTCTGAATATAATAATAATATAGTATAAATAATAGTTTTTATTTGTTTTATTATGTTCCTTTTAAACTGACATTTACCAATTTAGCTTTCTCAAAGTTTAATTTTTCAATAAAACCGAAGCACCATTCAACAATGAAAACTTATTTTTGGATACTGATATAGAACTGAGTTGTTTTCTTATCGCTCCAAACTTCCTTGCGTTGCAGATGATTCTCACGAATCGAGGCATTTCACGGCTGCACAGGTGGCCTAATTTTGATGTCTGACTAATGATCAACATTTTTAGTTGCTATCGGGCTTTCCTTTAGCAAACAGCTGTGCGAGTTGGGAGAGATTTGTGTTGTGAGAGTGAGTAGTATATGCCGTTAAGTGTTTTTATTTTAATAATGATCATTCGTGATCTGTTAAAAAGTCCTAAAGCTACCAGATTTTACGATTTTATAAGATAAAACTGTTGTAAAACTGTTGATAATTTACAACTTTAATAAAAAATTCTTTTAGGGGTGTCTTCACCAAACAAAATATCCTGATCCCGGGATCAGCCTTTTTCGATCCCTAAAGCTTGGGATTGAAATTTAGGTACGGTAAGTAAATTTTGAAAAATTTACAAAAGCCTGTCTAAATTTTAAGGGAATGTCTCAACCCACTACACCCAACAGGCCTAGGACTTATATGAAGACCTCATGAAGAATTTCTCTGATCAGAAATTTCCCCATTGAGAGAAATAGGAGCAACATCTTAGGACTTACAGTTTATCCATCCCACAGTACACCCTACCGTTTAAGTTTTAATTTGTATTTGTCTGGTGATTATCATTTCACTCTTCCCAAGAAGCTAGATAGACTGCTATATATCCTAACTTTTTAATCTTCAACCATATTCTCTTCCCGTTGGCTGTACAATATTAATTAGTAGGGAAGATGATGTTGAATATTTAGTAAGTATTCAGTTGAGTAAAATAAAAATATAATTTATTTATCTCTGCAATTTTTATCTTCAGGAGTTGACAACAGAGGGTAGAGTAAAAGATGGCAGAGGCAGAACTAGCATGCGTATTGGAGAGTCCACATGCAGCGGACACAGAGGCAGACTCAGGCCTGCAGTCGGAGAATGGGGCTAACAGCAATGGAGAAGAGAATGGCGATCAAGATGGGGATGGAAATCTCAACACCAACTATGATTCTTGTGATGGCACTATTTCGGTGAGGTTCATTAGAGATACTATTGTAAAACTAAGGTTAAATTTCTGCAATCTTTACTCTAAATATGTCATAATAATTCTCTCAGTTTTTACATTTCATCACTCTGTAATCAGCTATGCTCCACCATGCTTTTACCCTAAGTTATTATGGATTGTAAGTATTTATGACCATTATCAGTTATATCATGTTATATCATGACTGAGGGTGAAAGTGAATAGCGTAGAGTAGTAATGTCTGATACATGTGCTACAGACACTACAGTGAGGTTAGTAAAGAATTATCAAAAAGGTTCACATCTCTTCTGCCTTATTCTGTTCCTTTTCTCTGAGTTGTGAATAAAGACAAGGAAACGGAAAAGGCAGTCTTTCGGTTAAGATGTCGGGCAGAATAGTGCGTAATCTATGTGGTGCAAGCAAGTAAAAAATGGTTAAAGAGTATCTCGGGTACTCAGTATGGGTTTTGTTATAATATTTTCCATATCACCTGTGCAGGATTAGTAAAGAAAGATTATAGCGCCATCCAAGATTTTGGTAATAAAATCACATGTATATATATGGTCGGCAGTGATAGGTTAGAGAAATTTAAAACCAAGGCCTACAGTTTGAGCATAGATGACTATTGTAATTTGTATGAAAGTGTAGGAAAAGTCTTTTCCATCCTTGATAAAGTGAGCAACTCATGAGCAATATTCTCCACACAATCCAAGTTCAAAAAAGTGCACTAGGACGTCGCTAGAATGCGTCAGTAGATGGGTTGCTTGATGACATGGAGCTCACGTCAAACCGCTTTGAAGGGTTAAAGAAAGTTTTTCAGATGTATTGATGAAACCAGACAAATAATAGGGTGTATAGTAACTATAGATAATAATCAAGAAGAGGACTTCACAATGCAACTCAATAGAAGGGACAGGCCTAAAAAAGCCAAGAAAATTTAAGGAAAACTAACCAAGAAAACATCAAGTCTAGAACTAGAGTTGACGATAAGCTGTTGATTGGTCCTGGAAAGGTCAACGGCACCACTTTAGGGGTAGTTGCTGAAAAAAGCGGTTATTTGTGTCAAGGTTTGAAAGAAATACAACTAAACAAGCAGTTGAGGAATATGTTAGCAATTTATGTAATGGGAAGAGTGTTATCCGTAAGGAGATATGTACCAGGTATTCCACTTACAGGTCATTCATCGCAGGTTTCCCAATTCATTCTGCTAGTGGAGTATTTGATTGCAAAATTGCTTGATGGAATTTTAATTAATAAATTTATTACTTTGAATGAGTCCAACTTCAAAAATAGTCCTAGGTCTCTAGTGCAGCCTGAGCTGACTGAGAAAAAACTGGAATCAGACTCTGATAATTTTAGGGGAAGAGAGTCTAACAGTAACCCTAATAACTTAATAGTAATGTTACTTTACTTTACGGTTTTTAAAATGAAAAGTTTATTTTTAATAAGGTTGAAATGTTGTAGTCCCTTGTATATAATGATCAATGTGAAATTATTTGTATAGCTGAAATTTGGTTCAGTAATGAAAAAAAAAATTAAAATCAATAATTACTTAAAAGTTGTTAACTATTGTAGAGAAGGTAAATCTGGTGATGTTGTTGCCATATTTACTACCATGAAGAACTCAAACAAAATTAGTCCTGTAAATGATATTAATTAACTTTGTGTTGAAGATGTTTTTAATGTTGTGAAGCTGTTAAATATAAATGTAAATATAAATTTGTCCTTGCACATATCTAATAGACCACCATTTGAAGCAAATTTTTATAATTTTACTAAACTTTTGGAATATACCTTGACCATGATTAAGAGGACTTACTGTGAAATACCGTTAATTGTTTGTGGTTACTTAAATATTGACTCACAAAGAACATTTAAATGATACATGTGACTTTCAAACAGCAAACAAGAGAAGATATAAATTCAGTTCGGCTCAGTCAGCTTGTTTACTTTATTGCAGACATTGAAAATAGCCACTATTCCATGGACGTTCTACCACCTCTCCTCTCTGACCATAGTATTTTGAATTTTAGTATTTTTAAGGTTGTTCATAAAGTTTAGAAGAGGAACTTTACTTAGCCTAACCTAACTAAATTTGAACATTTTGCTCTGTTGGCTGAAAATTGGCTTTCATCTGATCATGAGAAGTTTTGATGATATTTTTGGTGATTTCCAATCTGCTTTTTAGTACATATTTGACATCTGCTTTCCGAATGCAATTTTCTTTTGTAAGGGATCATAGGTTAAATGGATAACACAAGAGGTTGTTAAATCCCAGGAGAGTCTAAAGTAGAATTACTGGAAAATACAGAATAAGAATAGCAATAACTAAAAAATTGATTGTGGAGAATAAATTAATATAACTTCCTTACTTGATTAAGTTTAGTTTGAATCATTATTTATAAGTATTGCTATGTGTGAACTACTCAGTACTCAGGCCTAATCATCCAGATAACAAAACTGGTAAAAAAATGTTATTTTTATTTTAAAAAAAAATTTTTCATCTATCTTTTAGTAAATAAGGTTGCTTGTGCTGTGAGTGTTCACTCAATCATGACCTTGAACTGATAACAGTGTCAGAGTTTGTGATAAAACAGCTGACCAGCTCAATACTGATAACAACACATGAACTGTTGTCTGTTCACTGTGGCTTAGACAAGGGTTATGTTTCCATGTGATGGTTATGAGATATCAGTAGGAGGTCTGTGGTTGGGCTGTTTCAAGCTTAAGTTTACAGAATCAGCCTTGATGTTGACTGCACCAAGTTTAAGTCAGGTTGTATTGGTGGCAGTGAAATATTTTTGTTAAGTTGAGTATTATTTACAGTTTTTTAACTCATATACCTTTGGCTTTTTCATAAAATAAGTTCTTAATATACTCAATTTTGGCAACAGTGGTAGCCTATAGTGTTCCATCTTTAATTTGTAGGTATGAAAACTGTACACATCCTTTTTATATTTTCACATTTAAAAAAGTGAGTGGTTAATATAGTATAACATTCATCAAGCATTCTTGGATATTAAAAATTTCTTATAACCTGTTGAATCCCATAAACGTGCACGCACGTCCATGCACTAGCCCCTGAGTCAAGCGCCGCGCCGCCGGGTCCATGATACAGTTTGAATTTGCCTCACTCTTGGAAGCGATGTAAAAATATGTAATGTAAGAAATATACCGTGTTATACACCGTTCTACTTGAGAGAGTCTGTCCTTTCGATTGGTATATAATGGAACGGCATGCCTCCAGCGAGCAATAAACTTCTTCAGTTGTTGTTGTCACGTCATCATATTGTTTACAAATCACCAGTTGTGTAATATTGATTAATTTTTTGTTTGTTTACTAACTATGGCGAGTCGATTTTGATTATGATTTTTAATTATTTTTATTATTTAGCCTGTGTTTTGTACTAAAATAATTAAGGCCTAAATAAATATTTTCAGCAAAATGAGGTTATGTTTACAAATCCATTTTTTTACCACAAGTAGGCCTATCCTATGTATATACAAATAGCCTACATATAATTTATTCATGCAAATATACATGTATATTTTTTAATATTTTAGTATTGAACTAAAATTTTGCCTTCAAAATATGCTGTTGTATATTTTAGCAACATTGAATAACGGAACTAAAATCTCAATTTTTGACTTTTTCCGAGTACTGCATTTTTAAACATGTTCGTGCACTTCGCACACCCCTAATTTAGACCCCATCAACCATATAGATTTATTACTCAAAGTGGGCTTTTTGATACTGTACTAGAAAAAGAAGAAAAAATATGTTATGTTGTTTTGTCTGATCTATATGTTGGTGGTTGGTGCTTGTAGGTGCACCGATGTGAGAGGTGTGAGAACTACGAGACTCTGAGCCACGGAGCATTGGTGACACATATGGCACAGTGTCAGGGCTCGGCAGATGGAGACCATCGCCACCATCGAAAGATGTTTGAGTGTGACGTCTGCAACATGAAGTTTTCCAACGGGGCCAATATGCGGCGCCACAAGATGCGTCACACTGGGGTCAGTGATGTTATACTTTTTCACATACTCTTTAATTTTTCATCCTTTACCCTTTAACTGCAGTGTAAGTTGGTATGCCGCAGTTCGATAGCGCAGGGTTTTTTCCGCAAAAGCGGGACATTATTGATACTGCAAGGTTTGTGGCATGGATGTAGTTTCATAAAAATCCACTAGGATGAATCACCAATTGGTCTGCCACTTCTCATGGTCAATATAACAGTCATAGCTTGAGAAAAAACTAGCAGACGACTTCATGAGAGAATCAGCTGAGAGCGTCATTTGTCAAATCCGTCTAAACATGTGCGTTGTGGCTGCCAAGGGTGTTGTCCAACCAACGTTTTGTTGCTTGGATAAAAACACGTGCATTCGGTTAAGGGGTTAATTGGTAATTTTGAAATGAGATTTAGAATTATGATTTTTAATTCGAGTACAAAATGGTAGTCAACCATGTTTTTAACCTGATCCAGATAATTTGGATCTGGATAAACTCGAATTTCAATGTGTTGTAATCTCAGAGTATTTTGTAAACAAGGTTAATGACGATTCATAAAATTTGTAACAATTTCTGTTGACAAGTAATACAGTAAACCCTCTCATATGCGGATCTCTCATATCCGGACGTGATTTTGAAAGAATGCAAAAATTTTAAAATTACTCTAGGAGGTCAATGTTTGTTAAACCAGTAGTCGCGAACGATGTTTGTAGGCCGGTTAGTAGCCCGCCGATCGCCGAACGCGGGGTTGAAGCCATGTGCACAGCGGAAATGTTCAAAAGCGGAATCGGGAACCGATGAGTCACCCTAGTCCTGAGTGCCTGAGTCTCTAGCGCTACTGTCTGTATTCTACTATCTGGTGCAAGGTCACTGACTTACGAAACAATAAACCTCCCCACCCCACCTGTCCGTACCCACCCCGATAGCCAAGCAAACACATCACGTGTACTGTAGTGACAACAAACACCTGCCTCCGTGGTCTGTGTCGCCTTAGTTTTGCTTCAGTGACCTTGTCTTTCTTGTAACGGTTCGTTTTAGTTTCGGGTAGGAATAAGTTATTATGGCCGGAAAAAGAAAAAGGGTTGTCATTACGATGGAGGAAAAATTGTATTACTCTAGTACTGTACCACTTTGTACTGTATTACGTGATTTTTTTAGTTTGCGAATTTCATTAAAGTGCTATTAGTTAGTTCATGGCGGTTAAGCCGGGCCATGTTTTTTTGCTTCTGTGGTGCCCATGCATTAGCAAAAAAATACCTAGGATAAAATATTTCTTTAAAATTATTGATTAGATCATGGCATTATGTTTCAATAATATATGATCAATAGTGTAATTATAATATGGTCTGTTTGATAATCGAAGTGTAATCGAGAAAATTTGTAGAGACGTGAGTGGTTTTCAAAATGCTTTGGACGAGTTCGTAACCAGACATTCGGTCAGGGAAGGGTATTTTGAGGGTTTTACCACACACGTGTTTTCAGGCTTTTTAATATAATTGTAAAATATTTCTAGAATTATATTTATTAATTTGTAAAAAATAAACAATAGTCAAAGTTGTTCTCTATCTCAATTTGGTTACCGGATATCACAGTAAATTTTGATCAATGTTAATCATGGAAGATAATACGGTAAAAACTTAATATTTACTCTCATTAATCCTGATTTTGAAAGAATGCAAAAATTTAAAATTATTTATTTCAGATTTTCCATGTTTGTTAAAAATCATGTTTACCGGATTTATCCTCAGCCCTCGCATACTCTTTTCCCGGAAATGTTCAACAATGGAGAAATGAGCTAACTCCTATTAGTGGACAGATGTTGATGAAGTTGGTATAAACTGTTAAAAATAGTTTTTGAAGTATAAAGCCACCTTGTCCCACCAGCAGTAACGTTTCGTGTGTTACTTATGGAGACAAATAAATAATTCTCATGTGGTCATGCCTTAGTTTTGACCATTGACTTGTTGTATCTGAAAATTATTATATTATTGATTGAAATTGTCATTACGCAATTACTGTACAGCGTTTAGTTTTGATATTATTAAAGTGGTTTTTTTATTTAATATCCGGAGTTTTTGCTATCCGGATTGGCTGTCGCCACATTAGATACCTTTATATTAGATACCTAGGATATGAGAGGGTTTACTGTATATTGAAATAAATTATTTGAATTAGAATCCGTTGGTTCTAACTTTTATTTCAATAATCTTTTATTAATGATCGTAATTTCCTATTTTTAACACCCCAAGTAAAGAATAATGTTACTGGTAGGTCAAGCCGTACGAGTGTCGGGTTTGTCAGAAGAGATTCTTCAGGAAGGACCATCTTGCCGAGCATTTTACCACCCACACGAAGACGCTACCGTACCACTGCCCTATATGTAACCGGGGCTTTCAGCGTCAGATTGCTATGCGGGCTCATTTCCAGAATGAACATGTGGGCCAAAACGGAATAGTCAAGAGTTGTCCGCTGTGCAGCTATCGAGCCGGTTCCATGAAGAGTTTGAGAGTCCACTTTTTCAACAGGTGATATTTGTGTGTTTAATCATTACTTTTTAACTTCTTATGTAATTGCTCAAATTTGTTTTCTGTATTTTTTTTCTATATCTAGTTTTTAATGTGAATCATGTCCTTATCTTACCATATTAAACTGTTATCATCGTTATTTATTACACATTTATATAATACATGAAATATGACATCAGTTTGTAACTGAAATTTCTGACTTATGTCATTGATATTTTCTATTTTATTATAAATGAGTTACCATAGATGGTAACCTTCTAACCACGTTCATCTGAACTAACACCGTGTGATTCCTATTTTTGGGGATTTATTAAGCATTGCTTGAATGTGGTTTGCCATAGGGGCTATGTACGCAGAAAAAGGCTTTGAATGCAGTTTGTCGTAGTCGCTACACATGACAGTCAAGTAAACTCAAACTTCTTCAATGCCATAAAAATTTTTTTACGCATCCGTTTTGAAGTCTGGTGGTGATTTTATGGACTCGCTTGACTTTGGGTTGTATTCAATGTACTCTCTAAGAGTTGGCCAATGTTTTCGATCAATAAATGTGTACGAGAGAGATAGAGAATACTGTTTACAAACTCGTCGAAGTTTTGGATTTGGTTAGTTTGAGTCGTTGCAAGTCGTTTTACTGTGGAATTTGCTGTTTTACATCGTGTTATTGAAAAAAATGTGTTGTATTAGTGAGGAATTGTATTTTTTTGGTTGCTTGAAGAAATATTAGGGTGAAGAACGACTTAAATGTTTTACAAATAATAAATACAAATATGCTTTATTTTCAAAATACATCAAGTATTGAAATGGCGTCTGGTCGGATATATCACTTGTGGCTGTATGTTTGATGTAATCAATATTATAACACGTTAAAACCCTACTATACATTTTGTAACACCCAGTATTTTCTATGTTTTACATTGGTAATTCTGTATTAGCTGAGTTTTTGGCTAACCAAGGCTGTTACAGTGCACATTAACACGTTCGCTGTGGACCCCTCAGATCCGAGTGGTACTGGTCCCGGCATGCGGAGCGGACTACTCAGATCCGCGTGGTGACAATTAGGTTAAAATCAATATGGTGGATCTGGCGATGTGGATTGTGCTGCCACCTGTTGGGATCTGAGAGAACTATGACCAGCTTTGTTATAATGCATTATCTACTTCTGTTTGGATCACTTGGAATTTTCCTATTGGTTGATTTTAAACTACACAGGCCGCTCCGTGCGAGGAACGGGGGTTTCGGGCGCCGCAGCGAATGTGTTAACTGGGTTAAACGGAACTATAATGTAGTAGGTGGAGAAATTATTGTTTTATCAACATTTTTGAATTTGAGCTGAGAGTGGAAATATTAGTTTTGAGGCTCTCTTAATAAAAAAAGTGGGTTTCTCTTTACTTTGTTAATACTATCAAAGAAATACTGAAACCTTTCTTGTTGTTTTTAAATTTTAATTTTAATATCTTTACGGTTGTTACATGCAGGCATGGCATAGACCTGGACAACCCTGGACCTTCGCAGAGTGCTACCAACGGTGTCACAGAGAGTGGCGTCAGTGCCGGTGGCTGCAGTGACAGTGGAGACAGTACCGGCGCCAGATCTGCTGACAACGCCACGCCACCCATGCACTTCCTCACACCTCATGTAGAGATATCTATGACAGATTCTCCGGCTGCTGCACCTTACTCGCCGACCCAGGTAAATGACACTACAAATTTGTCGTCTTTTCAATTCTTCCTTTTCTTTTCCATTCCTTCTTTTTTAAATTTTAGTTGCTTTTAAAAATTTTGAAAAACTCCTGAAGGAATGATGTTGACAAAAGAATAATTTTAATTAATAGCAGTCTACGTCTACAGGTACTTTTTCGGAAAATCAGACTACTGATATAGACCCTGTAAAAAAACTGTTTAAAAATCCTCATAAAATTTAATTTTGGAATTCTAAAATAAAAACTGTGGCAGATTTTGTGTTATCAACCCTTTGGGTGCCAGATAACATTTTTTCGGGTATGACCAGGTTTTTCTGTACTTATTGCATACAAATTGTGCTAAAACCGCCAAGCCAAAAAAACAATTTTAAAAGCTTTTATAAAAAAATCATAACTTCACTTTTAAGATGCAAACATCAAAATATTTAAAAAAAAATTGAATACTACTGTACTGTGTCTGTACTACTATGTTTGATCTGCTACTACACTAGATCAAACATAGTTTGTAAAACCAGAATAGAAGATGAATGATGATTATTGTTAACAGGTGGGTGAAGAATCGACCCCGAGCTGTTTGTCTGTCATTGAGCCGATCGTGAGGTTAAATGGCAGTGCAGAGGGTAGCACTGTAGGTGAGTGTCCGGGTTCTCCACAATCAGCTGACTCCAACTCCAATACCCCCTCAAGCAGTCTGCGCACCGAGCAAGAGGTAACACCTTCTGTGTCACTTATCCCTATAAAGCATGATCCGGATGAAGAGAAACGGACCGTCTCAGAACCTGTTCGCCTCCATTCCGCCTCCTCAAGTAGTTATACATCAACTTTGATCAAAGTTTCTCCTCTGAAGTCTCTACTTCGAGACGACCTTAAGAGACGAGGGACGGCAATCACCATGGGGAGGGCAAGACCAGAAGGGGCCATAACTTCTACTCCCACATCCTCAGGAGGTGAAGTGAACGGGTCGTCGCCGGACTCCAACCTCTGGAGGTGTCCTACGCTCGGGAGGAATGCTTCGTTACAGTGTGTCTTCTGTGGGATCGGCTTTCCTGACCAGACATTGTATTTTCTCCATAAGGGTTGCCATTCCGATTCCAACCCTTGGAAATGCAACATATGTGGGGAACAGTGCTGCAATGTCTACGACTTTAATTCTCATCTTCTCAGTAAGACGCATCAGTAATTTTTTCATTTACTATTTTTTGTTAAACATAAAGCATATATTTTTTCAGGTATAAAGATTTTTTAGCATAATTTGAAGTTTTTATATTGTTTATGAATTCATTCAGACAGCTCTTGAATTGTTATGTATTTCCGTCACATATTATTGATACCTCATACATATTGATGAGGTTTTTTTTTAACCCAATGTTATGTTAGGGTTTTGGTAACGTTTTTAAAGTTATAAAAAGTCTAAACAATTATTCAGAGATTTTATTGATGACATTTTGCACTTTGCACTCTTAAAAATATAGAAGTAATAATTACAGAAAATAGAAACTATTGTGTTTGAATATATAAACTATATAATTTAACAATTTGTGATCTTGTGATGATGATTTTTGTGTAAAGTTCTATCAAATATTCTTATTAATTGTTACATTTAAGTTAAGACACAAAACCATGAGATAAATTTATCAAGTGTAATTAGGGTTGGTTGGTGTTATGGTGTAGTATCATCTGCTCAAATATTGATATTAATGTAAGTTAGAAATACTCATTCACGTTCAGATGACTATATGGCTGGGAGTCTTCAGTTTATGGATATAGCAAAATTGCTCAAATATTTCTCTGATTTCAAGCAATAAGTAATGGGAATGTTATTCTTTGTGGTATCAGATCAACTTTAGAAACTGTACTTGGGATTTTAAAATTTGGACTGATGATTTTGACTTGTAAGTTGTCACAAAGAAATCGGTTTTTGGAGCAGTAGCTGCAAAAGTCAAATTTCTCCAATTCACAAAGATTATATTAGGCTGTCCTTGTGGTTAATCATTCCATAAGTTCTAAAACACCAAATTATGTTTGGATTTGTTTAGAATTCATTTGATGTAATTTCAGGAATATATATTTCTGTCTGGTATACTAAATTGGTGTAAAAAGTAAATAAAGTTCAATCGAAGGTTTTATTTAAAACATTTCTGTGAACCAGCCTGTCAATTGAATTTAATTTGGTTATCAGTTATGACTATCTCATATATGAAACAACTTGATGAAAACTCACTTGCTTTAAATGTTACTTTTCCGTTATACCGACTACAGTAGAATAGGCATAATAAAAAGTGGAATGCGTGTTTGGTGACATTATATAATGAAAATTAAACATATTTTGAACAAAACGATAAACTTACTACTAAGTTTGCTGTTTATCACGTGATTGCTCTGCCGCCTAGAAGTCGGCGATGTCGGTGAAGAGCGTGGCCAATGGATCCTTGTCCTCAGCCGCCATGCGATATTTTTATCTCGTTAGTAATACTTTATACTATCAAAAGACTTAGCTGCGCAGAGCGCTGTATGTCGGCGATTAATACACGTTGCGTTACATCGTAATATAAGAGATATTGCCGACATACAGCGCTCTGCGGAGTTAAGTTAGGTTATTTTTGGAAGTAACCAGATATTTATCCTTTAAAGATTGCTCAACAATAATCTGTTACTTCCAAGAACCCCAATGTAACCATACAGTCAATTTATAGGTGTGGTCGGTATAATGGAGAAGTACCCTATAAATCACTCTCTCAGTCTAAAATAGTTATAGACTGAATAGATATGTCTCCAACCTTTTTGCAGTATCTCATTATATCTGTATTCACAACTAATGAAGCTTCATTAAAATTACCAGGACGTTAACTGCCACTCCTATTTTCAGGCTTCATCCACCAGAGTGTCAGACATTATCTTAGAGGGTTTTCAGTAATATTTTGTTTACCTATTTAACTTAGTTAAAAATGTTTATAACTAAATTAAATTGACCATTGATTTCAAGAAAAAAATTGAACCGATTTGGTCATCCTGAAGATTTTTAGCAAAATATCTAAAAAAAATTAGTCCTAAACCAATTGGACCATAGAAATTGTTTCTATTTTATTACTATTTTATTTTGTCTGGTTGGCAGTAGCTTCAGTTTGTGCTGCAACTGTTTACATCAGCTGACCCTGCATTTTCTCATAATTCCACACCTTCTCTTGCACATTTGGGTTAGCATTTTTTAGAGTAATTTAAAGAGGGAGCATAGGAACCTACTGTATGAGGCCTGGAATGTATTTTATTGATTTAATCTATCATAATGCTACTAGTGATCTTGTAGTCTACCAGTGATCTCTATAGGAAAATTGGTAAAGCACTGCCAAAACCCTGCCGCCGTCCCCACCTCCATTGGATTGGCGTAGCAGTTAACGTATTAATGAGGCTTCACACAACACCTCAGTCAATCTGTATTAACCCTTTCCACTACGGTTTTTTAGACCCTATCCGCCCCTACGGATCCCAGTTTATAATAGTTTTTTTGTGAAAAATTGATTTATTAACTATATTTCAATAAAAATGACCAAAACTTGTACATATTATATATTTATATTTAATATGTTTATGTTAGTTTTATACATTCTCAGAAAGCAAAAAGCTATTTCTTCGTCACTAAAAATAGGTTCATCTGACGACGAATCTTCCAACAATAATTACACAATCATTAACTAACTGTCTTTTTACCTGCTATAAAGAGATTATAAAATTTTGTTAATTAATATTTTAATAATAACTATAACCCAAAATACAAGAGTACACAAATGTCGTCAACGTAAACAAACAATGCGACCGGTAACCAATACGAAACGAGTCAGACGAAGACGACTTCGTAACGTAACAAGAACGACACAGTTTCCAAAGCCATCCAAATAATAAAAGATATGGCTATTTCTTCGTCTAAATAATATAATAAAGTCAGGAAGACATCTAAAATCAAACACAGCTTTTTTAACGTCAAAACAATCGGAAATCATTACTAACAATGACTCGATGTCGGCCCACAGCCGACCGAGGATATTAGGAGCGGCCATTATTCTATGTCAGCCCACGGCTGACACGGAGTGGAAAGGGTTAATGATTATTAATCTAGCTTCATACGAATCTTCAATCAATCTTTGGTTACAATTTTAATAACATTAAGTAAGAATCTGAAACTGTAGAGCTTTAAAAGTGAAGTATTTGCTTCAAGGTTAGTAAAATCATCATGTTGTGTATGTATAAACAATCCACTCAATCCCATACCAAGTTGTTTTATTGTAGCACTGGTCATACGACTGCTACAGATTGTGTACTGCCAGGAGCAGTTTAAGGTTTTTGGCTTAGCGAGATCAATCAAATTTGGTTTGACTGTCAAACATGCAATCTCTAGTCCTCACAGCAGTCAGATCTTAACAGCTGTTTATATTTTGTAGATATTTATTTCTGTCGTGAGACTCCCTGGAGGTTGTGTGGCTGATCTCTTGTAGATATTATTGCCTTGATGTCCGTCCAATAAATCTTGTTGTTACTGTTATAGCTTGTTGATTATACTCCATATTTATCGTACATGAGAAAGATTTTTATCGTTTTCAAATTGTTATTTTTTTAGAATAATTATAGCCTGGATGTAGATTATACCCTTTTGGTTATTTTACTCATTAGTTTTAAGTTATTTAGTTCTCGAGTTTTAAAGTCATATATTTATTTCAGTTAGTCGGTTTTAAGTTTAATGGGTTTTAAGTATTCACTGTAACTCTTTTTGGCATGATTGTCGGTCATATTTATTTCTCAGGTTTTTGTGGTTTATAGAATAACTGTATTTATTATTATATTTTTTGTATTTTACTTTCATGAACTATGAATAGAATAGTTACCTCATAGTGAAGTATTGAATGATCGATGTACGTTTCAATGCTTGGTTTGTAATTGTAGAAGCCCTCTCTTTTCTATTCACGATGATTGTATTTAACGTCAAAATGTTGTGCCTTTTAAATCATATCAAGTCACCAGTGATAGTTTGTTTTTGTTACACTGTTTCATGTTAGTATAGTTTTAAGCTTACCATTAGTGTAATTAATTTACCAGCCTGAATTGTCATTTTTTATTATTTAGTGCTCTATTATTATAGTGCTCAAAACAAAATATTGTTGTATTACGTTTTATTAATCGGTCAGTGAAAGATGAATACACATAGTCAATTTTATTTTTTAAAGTCTCAACACAAGAGACATTTTAAGTTTACAATCTCATTCATTGACATCACATAAAGACAGGCAAAAATTTGTTTAGAAATAGCCCAATTTAACTAATTAATAACCATGGAAAATCTTTGTTGGAAAGGAACCTTACATTTTCGACATGTATATGTCTTAGCTCTGGGGGAGGGGGGGTTTGGCAATTTGCGAGGCCAAAATTTGAAAAAGTGGCATCATGTGGTTAGTGACGTCATAGTTTATAAGAACAGCTGTTTGGATTAACTGAAAAAATTCCCTTTAGTCTCTTATCCATGATCTAACCTATTTCCCTCAGGGAAGTAAGTACAAACATTTTTTATGAAATGTTGACCATTCCAAAGTTTGTTGGTGATTAATACTTATGGTGGAAAGAGAGAAAATTACTTTGTCTGTTGTGTGAAAGAGACTTTTTTACCAAAACAACTGGAAATTAACTCGAATGATGAATATCAATAGAATTTTATTATTTGTTGAAAAATAACTTCATTGTGTCTTATAAAAGAAAAAAAACTATACATACAATAATATATTATGTCATGTTTAAAAATAAAACAGCTAGCACAAGTTTTTAGCAATTTGATAAGATGTAATAATTTTCATCCCAATTTTCTAATTCACTTTCAAAGTGCATCTGTACCTAATGAGTGTATAACCTCTTATTACTTGGTGTAATTGGATGTTTTTTGTACTTTTTCATTCCAGTGCCTGTCAATGATGTGATATGTCACGTCATTCTATTCAAGTGAATTGCCAAAGGAAAACGTGTGATCAGATGGAAGCTAGATTTTTGATTTGTAATTGTAATATTATTAATACCTTATATGTACTGAGAATTGTATGTATTCATAATAGTGCCTATGTTAAACAAACATTATGATTAACTTATACGTGAACATTGTAGAATGACAATTCAGGTTAGTACAGAATCTTTGACAATCAAACAGAGAGTACCTTATCAGCGAAGAATGCTGGCTTATAACCATATTGTTATGTTTAATCCATAAATGTATGAAAGTCACTTTATAATTTTATTGCTCAATAAGACATTCTTTTTGGGATGTCTGTAGTGTTTTGACTCACAGGTAGTTTTAAGATGTAGATATTGATATCAAAAGCAATTGTTACATTCCAGTCTTAATATTCCATGTTTAGTTATGAAGTTGTATATTTTAATTTTATTATTTATTAGGTAATATTTATGTATTATTTAGTCACTGCCATTCAAGTGTTTGGGGTTTTTAGTGACTACATGATCAGCCAAAGTTGAGGTTCAAACAAATTTGTAGGAATTTTTATGTATTATTGCTGTTGACAAGTCTCAATTTTCAAAATAAGTAATTTAAGTGACAAAAAAAATGAATGAGAATTGTAAGCAACATAGAGAAATATAATGATTTAGTTAAAAAATATACCTGATTTTAAAGCATAGTCTATACCACTAATATTTTTTTTACCAAGTCCAAACAACCTTTCCAAAACTATAGTTTAAATAAATAGTATCAGTAGGCTGACACATACATTCTCCCCTAAGTTAATTAAAATACTACAATCTTAAATAACATTATCACATTTTTAAAGTTTATATTAATTGGCATATCATTTAAATACCTCCGTCGCAGCAGACCTGCTTACTCAGCGAATTTCCAAATCAATAACATAATAATAATAATATATGACAAGTTTTATTATTATCTGTCAATAAATATGAGTATTATTTGCCTACTCTCCATAAGATTAACATGGGAAAGAGTATGCAGGGGTTTCATAACATAGAGATATTATATAATTAAAAATAATCTAACTCAAATGAATATTAACTAGAGACTAGTGGTGATTTGTCCCAGAATCAAACCTTGGGTTTTAATTTATTCCTGATAAAATATTTAGGTTATATCAGTTTCCGCTCATAATTAATTGAATTATTACATTATCCTGTAACAGTTTTTGTAGATTATACATATAAAATCATGTGTGTGTTATGCGATGGATTGCTCAAACAATAATTTTAATTTATGAGAAAATTTATAATAGCATAACTTTGGTACGTACAAATTTGAATCATTGCAATTTGTGATATGCAGACTAAACACAATTTGAAATTGATTGTCTTTTTGATTTGAGGAATTTGTTCCGTAAAGAGATTGGACAGTGATCAGAGTGAAAAATTACTTTTCTTTGATGATAGGTGTAAAATCCTTAGGATAAAGGTGTTGTTCTTAGTCATTGAACACTGGAACGAAAAGATTCTTACAATTTCAGTACCTAAAATGGCTGTGTTGGCCCGTTTATTTGTCAACAATAAATTTTGTCACTTCACAATATTAAATAAACAGAAATCTCCATCTGAAGGCAGCTGTACACCCAATTTCAATTATTTTTTTGAGGATTACAATATAGCTCAATGACCTTGTAAGTCAGTAGTGGATTTTGCAGCATAGCCGGGCATGTATCACACCTTACTCCACTGTTTCCTTCCTCCTCACTTAGTCTGCTCTCTCTTGAACTGTTTTTATGCTTAAATATCCACAATTGATCACAGTTATTGTATCATAGTAAAAACATAATAATCATCATAGTTTTCCATATTTACGTTTCTAAATTGAGGTTCATCTTCTCTCTTCAGATTTTTTCAATTAGTTGTACCATTAAGTATTTTAATTAAGTAAACAACTTAATCATTCCACCTCCATTTTCGTTTTTACCACTATTTTTCCTTTTGAATTTAGTATGACACTTCCTTAAAGAATTTTCATTTCTCCGTTGCACCTAACATCCTTTGAATGTACAAAGGTTGTTATGTTCAATTCAAAACCTGCATTTATTTTAAGGCACACAACTCTGGTGTTGTAAAATCTGTATCCTCTTTGTGTATTGTTAAAGTTGAATAGAACTACAAAAGCATGGTTTTCAACTTGATGTAATTGCACCTCTTCTGACCATGACTTGCTTATTATTCTTTGTGCCCTATTTTTGTTGTAGTATTTTGTAGAAAATTATTTGTTAACATTTTTAATTTCAGTAAACAAATTTAAAATTAATAGTGATTAAAATTGCAGACAATATACTTATTGAATTTCATAAGCAATAATACCAGCAATATAACATCGTTATTTGATAAATTGTCTGAAAGAATACGACAAAATGTGTATGAAAAAGTTTTTAGTCTGTTAATGAATTTGTTAAATTTGGAAATGTGAACAACATTGGTGAAAGGGTGAATAAATAGAAGGATTGCTGTTATGAATCTCTGTGTAATTTTATTAACTCCTACTTTTATTACACCTATATAAGTATTTCCTTTTAATAAAACTAATTATTTTTATATATTTTTTAAACTGTATTAATCTTTATACACTTAACAAAGCTTTTAAGGGTTTCTATCTCCAAACATGTATATGTATAAATTATATATACATTTTTTAAATTAATTTTTGAAAACAAGTTAAATTTTCTCATTAATAAAGCTCGTAAAACTCATTTGTTTGTATATTTTCATGAATAATATTCAATTCCCTACATAGAAAGTTTTAATTTAACAGAATATCTATTTTAGTTTTTTTATATTTAAAAATTTGTAAATCGATGCAAATTGTGAATATTGACATTTTTATCTATTATAAATATTATAAAAAACACTATGGTGTTTAATTGCTATAGTAACTTAGTTAAATAAACAATGTTAGCTAAAAATAAACGCAAGACTTAATTACATATTAAAAACATTACAAATATTATCTCACCATCACGAATGACTCGTCATGGGGCTTTTGGGCCCTGGTGGGTTGTGACGACTGTGCCTTGCAGTTCATATGATCAATTTTATATTTTAAATTATTATTGTTCATGAATGTTATGTTATGTTCTTAAAAAAATAATAAATTTAATTTGGTTTCAATTTAAAAAAAATAAATGGTGGATATTGCATTTTGGAAAAGTGTGACAAGTAAGTACTTGTCATACTTTTTGTGACGAAACAAGTAAGTGATGAAAATATACAAAAGAAAAACTCACTTTGGTAAATGAAACCAAATTGAATGTATTTTTTTAAGAACATAAAATTTATGATTAATAATAATTAAAAAATATAAAATTGATCGTATGAACTGTAAGGCGCAGTCGTCACAACCCACCAGGCCCAATACAGGCATGGGTCGTAGAGACAATAGGAATGAAGGATAAACCCCAGAGCAGATTTAATAAGATTATATGATTATTTTAAGAAAACCTTTTTATATCAGCTGTATTACAAAACAAAATCGAGTCTCCGCCTGGATGGATGATACACTGTCTGTGTCAACTGGAATTTTTCCGTGAATACTGAGATTGGCTAAGCCATGCAGCCTACTCTCGGACGACATCAAGTTTCTTAGGTCTTGATATAATTGTCAAAGGGTGGAAAAGGAGCGCTCTACTGTGCTGGTTTGTACAATAGGTATCATGATGAAAATATTAAGCAGGATGTGTTTGGAAAGGTCGTTGAATCACAAATATTTAGAAAATCAACTGCATTGACATAGTGTACTGTTTGGTTGAATAAAAGCTTGCCAACATCCATTTCTTATTTTTTTGTTATGAAGTATAACTCCCGCAAACCAGTATTCAGTATACTGTTGTGTGATGTGTCTACTATTGGCGGATTTTAAAACCAGAATGTGATTTTTTTCTTTGGGGTGGGCTCTAGCCCCTTTAGATTAGATTAGATTATTGAAATGGCGACCATACTGCAACGTATAGCCCCCCTGTGGGTGCTCCTGTACACAGTCCTCTTGGAACATAACCAGTGTAACTACAATACTGCACGAAAATCACAAGGCAGATATAAGGTAAATAATTTATTAAAGGGAAGGAATATAGACAAATATTAGATACATGTTGGAATACAATTAATTGAATGCAAAACTCTAATAAATAAAAAATTTTACCACTACCACTCCGAACCTCAGAATCATTTGAATGTGAATCAGAATCAGAATCATTTGTTGGCTGACAAAGTCACAGACTTGTAAGAACAATAGAAATAAAACTGCAAATCCTCACCGTCTATATATATAATTTTTTGAAATTTGTAAACCTGTCTCAAGTTAATTGAGGTAATTGATTGACCAGTTTATTGGTTCATTATTTGTCAACAATCAACTTTGACATTTGTAACATTATAATTTCCAAACTCTGTCTGAAATCAGAAAATATCAAAAAACCATCTATCTGAAAGCAAATAAACCATTCTGTTCCAAGAGGACAGTGCCCTGGATAGAGGCCCACTGAGATTTTAGATCGGTGTTAAGTTTTGGTTTAATTTCACATAGTGCCTATTACATTTTGAATTCATATTTTTCTTTCATTAATTACATGCTCTTTACGTTAAAAATTCACAATGCTACGTAATGTGAAACAAAGAATATCTATCTATAATAGTATAAAGAAGAGGTGGTGGGTTTGTTTGTGGGTTTGTTGTGGCAAGTAAACGCAAAAATACTGAACCAAACAGTTTGAAATTTTACACAAAGGTAGATCTCAAACTAATGCAACACATAGGCATACTCATTTCCTTAAAATCCTCTCGGGCTACGCCCTGTGAACGTTTAAAGTTTCAATGTTTACATTTTTAGAGAATGAAAACATAAAATTACTTGAATGTCAACAGCTGTGAACACTAAAATTTGACAGTTCGGGAAGAAGAAGAAGAAAGAGCTGCCGTGACCGTCCTATGTTTCAATGTTTACTTTTTCTAATGACAACATCCGTTTGCACTATATTTTGACAGTTCGGGAAGAAGAAGAAATTAAGTTGATTTTTCAGATAAACTGCTGGATCGAAATTAGTGAATTATTTGAAATAGTGGAATGGTAGATCTTAAGTTTTTTTCCGACGACTGTCTCTATTACATTAATCCTTATCCTCTCCCAATATTTGACAGATGTTACTTTGAAATGTTGTAGACACTCGTGTTTTGTCATTTTGTAAACAATGAAGAATTAATTAACAATAACTTAAATGTATCAGTAGAGCCTACACCTTTCAGCCTTTTTAACCGTGCGAAGAACGGGTACTTTGGCTAGTTCTCTATAAAATAAGAAAATTTAAATACTCTATCAATTTGAGACCTACAAAATAACAACTACCATTTTCAATATTTTTTAGTTTTATGGAATGAAATTTTAAATACAGATTTGTGTTAATTTAAGATTGCATTTGCATTTCAGTTTAGGTTGGCTAGTGATAACATAAAAATACTATTGTTGATAATAAAAAATCCATGACAAAGTAAAATCACAGTGCGCTGTAGGCAATGTATGTTGATGTTGCGAAATATAATGAATGGTGGAAGTACGGTACCAAATTATTTTAACGTTTGGGAGTTTTAATTCAGCTTAGTACATTCTCGGTCTAACGGAATGATATACATTCAAGCTATATTAATAAATTGTAGAATTATAATCAGAACCAGAATTGTTAAATTATACATTCCTACTAATTGCTGGATGTGAATAATACTCAATAATTCAAAATGTGTTTCAAAATTTAATGGAGTAAGTGACAGTTGAAAGGCGTGTATTTTATTTATTCTCTGTTAGGGTCGGATAAATACATTTAATAATCAAGAATCTTTATTGTCATCATACAAAACAAAATCCAAAGTTAATATATCTAAGTGAACAAGTGTATCAAAGTCAGAGAAACTATGCTAAAAATAAATTACACATAACAATAACATTACAAAGCCTATATCACAGAAAGAAATCACATAGTATTAGTAGGCTAATTACACACTTCAAACTTTTACAATAATTAAATGTAAGAGGCAGTTGGAAAATCAGTCATATGGTGAGCTAACATTTCTTCAAAAGAATAAAAACATTTTTATTTCAGCCATTTAATGAAAGTATTTTTAAAACATTTCACAGAGGAAAATCTCGTACTAAAAGGTAATTTATTAATTAGGTTTACACCAGTATATACAAAAAACTATGCTGTGATTTACTTAGCCTAAAAATATTTCAATTAAATTTCGATGCCTGGTGTTAGAAAGAAAGAAAGAAAGAAAAATGCCTTTATTGGAGCTAGCGTTATCTCAGCTGTAACAACTGGTTTTCAGATATAACTATTGTCTATATAAAATATACAATTAACAAATTGTGTTATGTGAGGGGCATGATCCCCTTACTTCTTCTAAAGCTTTCCTTAACAAACATTAGACACTTTAATATAAAAATACAAGGAATTGTAAGAATAAGAATAGTTTCTTCAAAATAACGTCTCCAAGAGTCTGACGTCCAAACACAACATATAACGTAAGGATTTATTTTGACATCTAAAAACTTGCTTGGCTTCCGTTGAGTTACCTCAAAGCAAGGTGCCATAATTTAAATGAGCGATAAGCAGTAAGAACTAAACTGAAACTAGTAGAGTATTTGAGGATTTTAGCACTCATTCTTATAAACCTACTTCATCATTGGTTAACTATTGGTGTGATGTTAAAGCACCGAAGCAATTTGTCAGACGCACAACAATGCTCCCGACAATGATCACCGCTACATTTAAAAAATTTACAATTATCATACTGTCAGATAAAAAATATCACGCATTGACACTGAATCGTGAACTTGATATAGTACGTTTATCAGCTGTAAATAACGCAATTTAAGATCAGTCGATTAAGTTCGTCAACAACGGATGCAGGTGTGACTTTGACGAAATCAAATCCTAGAATGCTTCGTGCTGTATACCTTTAAAGTCAGTGATGAAAAATCAACAGAAATAAATACTGTGAAGTAATCGAACAGTAAATAGCTATTTGTGTAATTAGAGCGCAAACTACGTCATATTGTACGAGAGGTTCAGAACTTCGACGGCGGCTATACAGTTTGCGCTCGTATTACACAAGATTTTTCCTATAAAAATAAAGTCATCGAGGTTGCGTTTGATTTTCACGCTGGGATAAATGTAATACTTATAATAAACTAGCTGACCCGGCGAACTTCGTAATGCCTGACAGTAAATACATGTTAACTTAAAGATTGGTCATGTTCTGAAGTCGAATAGCAATACGGCTTCATTGTGAAAGGTTATATGTTCTGGATCGCAGCATAGTGAATAACAATACTGAAACGATAAGACATATTAATAACATTTCCATACAACAAATAAATCTGAGTGGATTAATTCACAATTTTCAAGTCCAATCCAAACCAAAACCAAACCTAACTGTATGTAATACGGCTTTTATAGGAAAGATATACAACAGCTGATTATTATAATAAACGTAATAATATAAACATTGTAATTATCATATAAACACGTGAATTTAATCAGACAGAAAATAAAAATATAAATACATAATCCCCCAAAACCGTTAACTATTAACGTGGTGAATAAAGCTGTTCATTTTTTACAGTACACATTTACTTCATAGTTTTACATTAATGAATGATTCAGATGGCATTGGATAGTAAAGCATATTGCTAATGGAAAGTAAACCAATCAGCTGTAGCTAAGAAATCAAATGTTTTCATTGTAGACATTTTGTAAACAAACTTACTCTCCATAAGGTTAACATTAGAAATTTAAAACGCCATAATATAGAAACTTACGGAGTTTTCGCAAATATTTTTTCACTAAAACCTTCCCGACACATATAGAGCAACTTCCTAAAATGTCATGGATAAGTAGTTTGGCAACTCATAAAGGACATACATACATTTAATTTTATATAGAGATGTAACTTATAATAGGTTAAACAAAGGTGTATAAGATTAAATAAATATATGCTCTCATGTACGAAATAAGCCTAATGTTTATTTCTTTTTAAAGTAATAAAACTATCCAGGTACAAATATAGCAAGTTCTGCGTTTCGTATCATAACCGTTCGTATCATATTATTGGCTTGTGTGAGAAACTTTACACCGAACATTTAGATTTGGTAATGTGGCTACCCTTGATCTATTATTATAAAGAAGAGTGGTGTCTGTATGTTGTTTGTGGGTTTGTATGTGGCAATAAATGCGAAAAATACTGAACCGACCGGTTCTCGAAATTTTAGAGCTACGATCTTAAACTCATGCAACACATAGGCAATACTCATTTCCTTTATTTTCGGGAGGTGGCTTTAGTTTCAATGTTTTGTTTTTAGAGAATAATAACATAAAATTACTTGAATGTCAACAGTTCGTGAACACTAAAATTTTGACGGCATGAAAGAAGAAGAAAGAGCTGCCGAATCCTAGTTTCAATGTACATTTTCTATAGTACAAATCCGTTTGCACTTCATTTTCTGGGAAGAAGAAGAAATAAAGTTGATTTTTCAGATAAACTGAAAAACTGATCGAAATTAGTGAATTATTTGAAAAAGCGAAATGGTAAATTTTAAGTTTTCATTACGACTGAAAATTAATCCTTAAGTCGCCCCCAAATTTGACATATGTTACTTTGAAATGATGTAGACACTCCTGTTTTGTCATTTTGTAAACAATGAAGAATTAATTAACAATACCTTAAATGTATCAGTAGAGCCTACACCTTTCAGCCTTTTTAGCCCGTGCGAAGAACGGGTACTTTGGCTAGTGTTAAATAAATTGAAATAATTATTTAAAAAGAGGTCTGAATAAATGGAAAATGTTACTGCTGGATAACTGGTCAGGATAAACAAAAACAATAAAAACATAGCCGTTAAAAGAATGAGGGACAGACGTATCACGCCAGGCTTCTAGGCTGAACAGGTTTCTGAACCACCACTGCGGCCGTTCAAGATACGAAGGGACGGGGCCTACGGAAAGAGTTCTCTATTGTTTGAAATGTATTATTGGTGATGGTGGATTTATGTTATTTAGATTTTTATTGCGGACATTTTCCATCACGATTTTATGTAAAACAAAGTTTCACGACGTTTCGGGATCTGGAACCTGAGCCCATCCTCAGGTGAACTAATATCTAAAATATATTACGATTAACATATAATCCGGACCAAACCGGTATAAAGCTGAAAACATAAAAGTTTAAAGCAGTCAAAAACTTACAAACAAACCATTCACTAAACATTACAAACATAAGAAATCAAACACGTCACGGAGACACAAAGACAACTGAAAGGAGTGGGCGTGTCCCACCGGAACCGGAAACAAAATGGCCGCTGCAAAAACCTGAAATCCAGGTGAAATGTGTCTAACAGATTTATTTATTATTATTATTTTTAACTCAAATGCAAATCCTTCCTATTATACCTGAAAAATTGCAGTACAAAGATAACTTTACAGAGTAAAAAACACATTATTTTTACAATTTATACTTAAAACATAAATCTTATGCCCATTACGAGCTTTACTACGTGTTAGCATACCATGAGAATTTTGTTTCGGATTTATATGAATATCATTACCAGATACTTTATTTTCCCTATCCTTAAGTCTTTTACTAAGAATTGGTAGCTACAATGGCCGGATCTCAACTGAAGATTGACTAATTGGATGGTCTGCTAGTTTCATGTTGGAAGTTTCAATGACAGATCCCGAAACGTCGTGAAACTTTGTTTTACATAAAATCCTGATGGAAAATGTCCGCAATAAAAATCTAAATAACAGTTCTCTATTGATGGAAAAACTATTGATAGGCAAATATCATGGATCAAACACATCGAAACTTTGTCCAGCAAACTCCAGTCTCTATGTCCTGGAGCGCATAAAACAATCCCGAGAGGCAGCCACGACAAAAACCGCTTACTACGCTCTATTCGAGTCACACTTGAACTACGGTCTTGCAGTTTGGGAAGGAACTACTGCGGGAAACTTAAAACGCATTCTACTCCTACAGAAAAGGGTAATTCGTCGTATGTATGGCCTCAACTGAAGAGAACGATGTAGACAAGCTTTTAAAGAATTGAACATTCAGACAGTCATCGCACTACATATCAAAGAGTTGATTCTCTTTGTGGATGGGAAACCCCTTCTAAAGAAATCAGATTAAATGAGATGGGAGGGGGGGGGGAGGGAGGGGTGGAATGGACGAGGAAGAATGGTGGGGGACGTCTGTGGGTGTGGATCGGAGGTATGGAGGGAAGAGGGGGGGATGAAACCCCTTCTAAAGAAATCAGATATCCATTTCCATAATAACAAATAGCAACGAAGTACCAACTACCCTTTCCCCACAGCGTCCAGTATGAAAGGTTGTCTTCATACAGCGATAGTGAATTCTGCAACATGCTCCCAGAGGACATTAGATGCCAAACCAGGAACCAACTGAAGACTGCCCTCACTATCACCAACTGGCTAACAAAGAATTAGGTTCTCCTCGCTAAATGGGTTCCTGCATTTGGAGGGAAAGTCTTCCCGTACATTGACATTAATGTAGGTATATGCATTCATTAATATCTGTATGTTTTGTAAATAAAGTGATTTTGATTGATTGATTGATGTATGCCAGGTGGGGTGGGGGTGTACTCGGTTGATGGACTTTCTGAAACAACATTTACTTAGGTACATGGCCTTCGGGGTGTTGGGGTTATCTTGGAAAAAAATTAGGAGTCGGGAGATACAAAGACCCCATGATGACGACGTTCCTAACGAAAGTTGGCTGCCGGGTGACGCTTCTCTGCGCCTTCGTCTCCAGGCAATTCAAGTTTCTTATTCGTGTTATTTATTGTACTTTGGATGATCCTTCCAACGTCATTGGTCGGGTGAGGCGTAGAATTAAGTCAATCATTTAGACAATGTGAGAAACATGTTTGAACAAAATCCGTTAGGAGACTCCTGATCCACATTTAACTGTGGTGCCAATTTTTTCTTCAACAGCCTTACATTTAACAATACATTAGTTTGATGATTAACATCATCAGTAACTCCAATTTTAACTGAAAAATTTAAACAAATAATCCATTAAAATTAACCCTGGAAGAAACTGGATTTTATGTGCGTACTTGTTATATGAATATAATAACGGATATACGAGAAGTTTAAACCGAGTGTAAATCTACAGTCGCCGCCTGACCTCATATACTGTACTGTCTTGCGTCAAAGTATTGGATCCATAAAATGCGAAGAGGACGCTATATACATTTATTGAGCATAAAGTATATCTCAAACGTCTTTCAGTCTTCCTTGTAGTCAGACAGATAGCTCCTTGTTACTCGTGATGTCTGAGTACAGTATCATATTTTTGTAAATAACCATTTTGTTTCTCATGCACAATTTCATCATTAGATTAACAAATTACTGGGTCCAAAATTTGAAATATAATAATTAATTAATTGTTCTTTACACATACAATTTTGTATTTAAAGATTAAACTTTTATTTAAAATATTACATTAAAGGTAGCCTAAAGTAGGTCGATAAATGCCATGAATACGAAGTGAAGCGCTCAATATGCATGACCACAGATGCAAGTTGAGAACTTTGAACTGGAGGCTAATGATGCCTTTAATTTCAATTTTAACTTTTTAGTTTTAGATAAAAAATATAATACTTGCAATTTGAAACTTTCGTGGTTTAAATAAAGTTAAGTCATAAAATGGCGTATCTGAATTTAAAGCAGTTAAAATAAAACATGTAGATTTCACATTGAACAACCTTGCTACAGGACTAGAGAACGAATCCATAAAATATGCCGTGTGAAAGAGCTTCTTAAATCCTCAGAGATATGCCGTGTGTAAAATGCACGGAGTTATTGTGATTTCGTCCTTTGTGAGTATTCCAAACGCGAACCCTAGGATTCTGTCTGCGCCATGGGGATCATATTGTCTGCTACCTGCTACGATGTAAGTAATGAGCACTATCCGAAACAAACTACCTTGCCACCAAGCTTAGGAGTACTTTTAAAAGATGCATAATGGACATATATTGACCTTTTTATATAAAATTATGGAAAAGGGAACAGCTTATGCCCAAACGTACTTTATTAAGGTTTTAACCCTCATAGTTTTAAACAAGACTATGTACTTTTTTCTACTTCTTCTCACCTTTCTTCAGGGATGTCAAGAGAGATATGAACTCGTCAGTATATGACCCACTTAAGTTAGGTTTAGGTTTGTTAGATTAGGGAAGTAGTAAGATCAGATAAAATAGAGACTATGGAACAAAAAAATTATTCAAATTAAATTTGATTCCAGTTGTTATTGCTTAAGTTTTTGTAACCTTAAAATAGTTACGTCTACGTTTTTCTGTTTCATCAACTATCCATACACAGGGTGTTCATTAAAGTTGGGGATAAACTTCAAGGACTGATAGTACTCATCAAAATAAACAAACATTAACAATTTTTGTGAATTTCGTGTAGCCTTCGTTTTAATTTGTATTTGTCTCAAGCACTGTAAAACTTTGATTTTTTTATATTTATATTTATATCTAATATTTTAGTATAAAGTTTTTAAAGCCGTTAAAAATTAAATACAAATACAAAATTTTAGTTAAAATTGTAATTTAAATTTAAATAATACTTTCTTGAACAAAATCCGTCCATATAAGCTTTTCAGCATTAATTACAGATTGCCCGCATTAAATGTGCAAAATTGCTTTTTTCTTGTGTTACTTTAATACTTGTTACTAGCTTTATTTAGCTTTTTAACCATTAGTTTTGACACGGTTAGTGACATATTATTGGGACCTAAATAACCATAACCATGCAATTCAATCAACATCTTTTCAGCGTATTTTGAGAAATTTGTATTTTTCCAATTTTTAAGGGGTTTTAGGAGTAAACTACAATTAAAATTGAAAATTAAAATGCGATCTAGAGATATAGTAAAAGTGCATCCGTGTACCTAATTTCACAGGGCTTGGAAGATCAGTCTGGTCTTAGGGGTTGTACACAGACAGATAGACAGAAATACAAACATCAGTCCTAAAACCACTTTTTTAATCCATGGAGCCTAGAAACAGATTTATCAACTTTTTTTGACGAAAATAATACTATCTCCACATACTTTGTATTATGGGAGAAAGTAAAAAGAAAGAAGTAGGGAAATCGATCGATCGCTGCAAAGGTTTTTATGAACTTATCAAACGTATTACAGTAGTTATTTTGGCATGGATATGTCTTAGCTCTGGGGGATTTTGGCAATTTGTAAGATGAAAATTTGTAACTGGTTTCCATGGAAAAAGCTAGAGCTAGTATTGAAGTTTTAAAATAAAATGTATATAAGAATAAGAACAGCTGTTTTAGAAGAACTGAAAACATTCCCTATAGATATATTCATGATCTAACCTATTTCCACAGGGACGTAAATACAAACATTTTTAGCAATGCTCAGTGTTATTTGATAGAAAATTATACCCACCTTGGTGTAACATGTTAGATCAATAATTAGGCATACAAGATAAAATATATAATAACTGTTTCGTTAATTGTATAACCGAGTATTTTAAAATATTTCACAATTAATATCATAAAGCAACATACCAGAATGAAAATAAATCCTCTACCAAAATATTGTATACTCATCACTGATAAAAAGGTGTCTTAAAAATACGTTTAATGCCAAACTGTCTCCAGACGTTTTTCCACTCAGGTAAGTGGTTAATGGTTCATGGATATTTTGGCACTAACATAACAGCTAATTTCAACTCCCTACTCATGACATTATTTAATTAGAGTCCAGAAGCGTCCAGGGTCCGGACCATATTTCGCGGGTAGAGATAAAGCTACTACCAGCGTGATCTATGGAGCCATTTGCGGCGGTCGCCTGGAGCCAGTCGATATTCACGACGGCTTGACCTCTGATACACTTTTTCTGTGATTTTCCAAAACGACCTTTACTGTAATTTAGTCAAGTAAAACGGTTTCTCAGAATTGGATATTAGGATTAGCCTAAGTCATAAAATAAATACGTCAACCAAATTGTTTTAAGATATCGTTTCTAAACTTCAAAAGTGTTATGCCGAAAGCTATTTTTTAAGCTTCTTAAGACACCATGGGTCCTTTTTCTGAGAATAAAAGAGAACTGCTAATTTATCATACTACATAACCATTGATTGGTAGGATGTAGTGAGTTTTTATGCTTGAAAGTAATTTCTGTGTATTAAAATTAGGCATTATTGGGGATGGTGGATTTATGTTATTTAAATTTTATTACTGACATTTTTCATCACAATTTTGAGTAAAACAAAATTTTACGACACTTAACTGAGATTAAGATTACTCCGGGATCCCCATTTTTCCAAAAGAAAATTAATTGTTTCTTTGTACATAAAAACTAGTAGACCAACCAATCAGTCAATCTTCAGTTGAAATCAGGCCATTGTAGCTGCTAATTCTTAACTTAGACTAAGAGTAAGACTAAAACTAAGACTAAGAGATAAGGGAAACCAATTATATGTAAACACTACCAATATAAAACCTAAACAAAATTCTCACGGTATGCTCATATATATGAACGTATATATATATTACGTTTATTATAATAATCAGCTGCTGTATATCTTTCCTATAAAAGCCGTATTACAGTTAGGTTTGGTTTGGGTGTGGATTGGATTTGAAAATTGTGAATCAATCCACTCAGATTTATTTGTTTTATGGGAATGTTATTAATATGTCTTATCGTTTCAGTATTGTTATTCACTACGCCGCGATCCAGAATGTATAACCTTTCACAATGAAGCCGTAATGTTATTCTACTTTAGAACATGGCTTATCTTAAAGTTAAGATGTATTTACTGTCAGGCATTACGAAGTTCGTCGGGTCTGCTAGTATCTTATACAATTCAATTTTTGAAATAATTAGATCCACGAGAAATACAAGAAGCTGCTAGTTTTTGAGAGAATATGGCGCGAAGAGAGTGAGCACTAGGAACGAAGCTAATCCGCTAATGTCTCGTCCTCTAGAGGGCAGTTCCTGCGGTGCGGACCCTGTCGGAATACACGATCATCCGTCCGGGGCCGTTCACCTCACGATTCTGAGTTATTCGAACTATACAGCATGCACTGAAAATATAACTCAGCCTAAATCAAAACAAGACACTCACACTATTAATATTAACTTTTAACTTTTGAAATGGAGACCTACCCAGGTAGGTATTTTAAGTCAAAGAATGAATGGGAAATAAGTGTAAGATGTTCGTGGCCGAACTTGTAGTCTTGATACTGACTATGACTGACATATTTCCTAGACATGACTGATAATTAATAGCTCAAAAACCAATGGCAGCTAAGGGACCTACAGTTTAACGTGGGATCCCAACCATTTTTGTCTGTGAATTACGAACTGGTCTAGTAATGAGAATGGTCTTCGAGAGGGAACGTAGAATCCAATAGTGCAGACAACAGCCAACCCCCAATATGTGATCTCCAAAGAGCTTGATTACAGGACACGCCACCATGACAGGGACGGTGGCGACGTCCTGTAATCCAGCTACTTGGAGGTCATGAGAGTTGGTCGGTGGCTGTAGTGTTATCGTGTGTGGATTAACGTCCGCACTATTGAATACTACATTAAATCGTAAAGACCATCGTCACAATTAGACCAGTTCGTAATTCAGTGGCCGTGGTTCGGATTCCACGTTAAACTGTAGGTCCATTAGTTGCCATCGCCTGTTGGGCTATTAATAAACAGTCCTGTCTAAGGAACATGACAGCCTTAGTCAGTAACAAGACTACAAGATCGCACCACAATCATCCTATACTCATTTCTCATTCATACTTGGCTTAAAATACCTACCTGGGTAGGTTGCCATTTCAAAATCTAATCTAATCTAATTGAAATATACTAAAGCACGTGCTAAAGTCAAACAAGACACACAAAAATGTTACTCTGAAATCTAAACAAGAGTACTAAAACACTACGTATCAAGCACATCGTGAGACGCATCACGCCAAGATAGAGGTGAATAGTCACAGTATTTACAGTGGTCAGTTCTGACAATTACTGAGTGACCAGTTCCAACAGAGCCACAACAGACCGACTCGCCCAATACGGGTAATTAATTAGTGGGTATCGTTTACACGTCTGGACTAATATTTTACGCCTGGTGATAGCACAAGGATGTTTAAACTTAGGGTACCGTGCACGACAGTAAAATTGAACTGAATACAAAACAATGCATGTAAAACAATATTAATATTTTAGCTGTATACAAGCTAAACAATGCGTAAGCTGAAAATTCTGCTCTAACTAAAGTTGAATAAGGCGTACTATAAAAGACAGGATATTCATATTTGCAAAGCTAAATACAAATTAATCCGTAGCAGCAAACCTGCAAACTCATCGAATTTCCACATCTTTAATAATAACCTATCTAAACCAAAGTCTTTAAAAAATTAAATAAAGTGTGGAAATTCACTAAGATTTGGAAAATATCACCTCTTGATATGGGGTTGAGATAAAAACTTTTAATTTCCAAAATTCATTTTCTTTTATAAACTGAGTTACTGTTTCACTCGTTGGGACTTACAATTAAAAATGTTGATTCGTCCCAAAAATATCCCATTTTGGGATGGTTTCGGAACAGTGATACACACTAAAAGTCTGGTTTCATTATATTTTGGGTGGTATAATATTTCCGGTCAACCCCATTTAACTCATTCTAAAGTTATGAAGAATACATGAAGGGGTAAATGAACAGTTTTGTGAACAGTATATCACCAACTACTAATCTTGTGGAGAAAAAAATTAATATTTCCCTTATCAAACAATATTTTTGGGATGAAACTTGGTACTTAGCTTCATGTGGTTGGGATCCATACAATTATGCTAAAAAAATCATAGTTTATGTGTTCCTCATAGCAGCAAACCTGCATACTCTTTCCCATGTTAATCTTATGGAGAATAGGCAAAGTCCCTTACTTATGGATTGGTATAGATAAAACTTTGTATATGGTCAAAATAAAAATAGTTTATGGTAAAAATTCCTACTTTTAGTGTTCCTCACAGTGACAAACCTGCATACTCTTTCCCATGTTAATCATATTAAGAATAGGAAAACTCATTTATTTATTACGGATATTGATTGAACCTATTATAAATAATTATTATTGATTTGGAAATTCGCTGAGTAAAAAAAGATTCTGCTACGATTCAGGTCTGCTACGACGAGGATATTTTTTGATTATTATTGGTTTATAAATTTCTTGATAAGCGTTTGAGAAGGGAATCAATAAAACAGTATAATTTATTATCACCGTTTCTTCGTGACTATGTTTTCGGTATAAACGAATATACTTTGTAGAAAGAATCTGTAATGAAAATTCATATTAAATAGAAATCTGTGCATAAAAACAATCCTAAAAATAACTCACATACATAAATGATGTTTTCCACCAACTATTAAAAGCTTGCTCTAGGGAAAACAATGTTATTTTAATAACATTTTTCTCATGGAATATTTTTCATATAATATTTTTTAACAAGAAATTTTTCAAACACTCAAAACAAAATAATCAAAACACAATGAACGTAGTTTCAGCTTCAACATAGTACATGAAAAAAACTAAAGAACTTTGGTAGTAAAAACTTCGCCGGTTTTCCTTTGTTTGCAAACCACCCTTGGATAACTTTCACGGAGCTCGAAGTTTTAGTTTTTAAATTTACCCTCTTTTTAAGTTTAATTTTATGTTTTAAACCTTCATTGTTGGGGTACTTTGTGAAGCTGTGAGGTTCATTTGAACACGACTAATGTTAATATATATATTTGAGTGAAACATACTCTTAGACATATTTCTTGGCCAAATGATTTATCAGATGTCTATTTTACCTGTGGTGTCTTCGATATAACCTTTTTTGTTTTCATGCAAGATACCGTATAAAATTAGTAGTATAAAATATAAAAATTTTTCTTCAGACATTATAGCGAGGAGGAAGGAACCCAAATGAATTGTGAACAAAACAATCTCTTCGTTTGTTATTGAAAATTTAATGTAAACCTCATAATCCAAAGGTGACCTTTTCAAATTCCGGTGTAGTGGCCATTTTAATTAGGGTTTTAATTGATTTCCTATCAAACTAACTTTTGACATTAAACATGAACAAATCCGGAGTTTGGACCGTTTTTATGACGTCGTAAAAATGTCAGCGGCGTAAAAAATAAAAATAATTATTATTTATGTTATTTTACTTGTAGCTATTAAGTCAATACTGCGTAAAATACAACTAGGTTTAAGGTAAATGTTCCTAAATTATTAAAAATAAAGCCATGATTTGTGGCATAAACTAATCATATGAAAAAGCTAAAATTCACATCCTATGACTAATTTATAAAACATCAACAGGGAAATAACATTTCTTTCTGCAGTAGCTTCCAGTAAATGTAAAATAATCGAGAAAGAAATTTGCTTAACTTGTAATAAAAACAAGTTATATTTGAGGTGCACGAAAACATAAGTAAGCAATATGGCTGCGTTAGTCTTCTGGCGTCTGCGAAGTGTTACTGTACTTTGCATTTCAACTTATTTGGTCTCATCTTAGCAAAAGGAAAAACAAAGAGATGTTTCAATTTGAAAGTAGTTCTTGGTTTGAAATTCATTATTAGTCATAGTGGATTTAGATTTTTATTACAGAAATTTTCCATCACGATTTTAAGTAAAACAAAATTTCACGACGTTTCGGGATTTGGAATCTGATCTCGTCCTCAGGTGAGCTAGTACGTAAACCAGAACACGAATAGTACATAATCTGTAATAAACTGGTTAATACCTAATTTTAAGTTTAACTTGTGCAAGTTAAGAGTGGATATTCTAATTGATATTTGTTTCAAACATTAGTAAATCTACTCATTCAGTCTTGGTCATAATTTTAAGTTGTGTTAGACTCTCCTACTGTAGAACTCAGTCGAATTTGTTGTTATTGTTATAATATCCGAAGATAATTATCAATGTATGATGTATGAAATTAATTTAGTTGCAATAATATTCTACTCTTTAATATTTGATAATTTAAAAGAATAATTTAGTTTAAAATTCCTCATAATATTGTTAAATTTATGTAAATCCACATTATTTATAATTGGTATGCAATCCTGTTGTAAAATCTTGGCGGGAATAAATTATAAATTGAACGGTAAAAATGAATATAATTTTAAAATTCACAAACTTTCCGTCTCGTCAAAAGTGGACGCGTTTGCTACGGCTTCTCAAAACAAGTAACTTTGGGGCATAAGAAAACAATTTGCAGATAACTGAGAAGATTAATGTTCTCAGGTGCCGGTGAGAAACTTTCCACCTTATCCTCCACCAATATCGAGTGAAAGACGAGTAAAGTGTGGGATTTTATACTCCTTCAACACGTCATATATATTTTTAATAAACTCATATAAAAATGATTACACTCATACACTGTCAACGGTTCTCATTAGAAGTGATTTTTATACCATCATATTTATTTGAACTCAGTATAGTTTTTTATGAAGGTGATATTCGATTATGAGGTAAAATTTATATATATATATATACTATTTATATACTATGTATTTTTATATAGATTTTTTCTCTCTAAGGTTTAGTTTTTTGTGTAAAACGGGGAATTTGGCCTCGATAAATCGATTGGAGCAGGTCTTGAGGCTAAGAATAAAAGTTTATATTTACTGCCTTGTGGTAAAAAGGTTAGATCATGGATATGTCTAAAGGAATGTTCTTTAGATATTTTTACACATTCTGTGCATGATGTAAGCCATTGATCCAGAATAAAACCTTTGGAAAATATACTTCATCTGAGCAACTGTTCTTATTCTTTTATATTCAAAATTCAATACAATAGCTCTGATGGTTTCTACGGAAACCTGTTACATATTTTCCATCCTAAAAATCACCAACACCCCCCCAGAGCTAAGACATATCCATGTCAAAATGTGGTTTCGTCCTACAGCCCTTCAATGTGTCCATTTTATCGGACCTTTTTGAAGCAGAAGAACCAAAACAGCTGATTCAAGTAGTTTTTATTTTTCATAAAAATTATTTAGTGTTGTAATATTTTGGACTTACTAGGCCTATTCTAAATTATTGTAAAATCTTAAATTAATTAATTTTTTAAAGTCTAGAACATGTCTGGATTGTTAAAGTTAAGCCTTTCGTAGAATAAAGAATTTAAAAAATCGTAAAAATAATGTTTTATTTTTAGGTTAGTTTGAAATAAACTTCCAAAATAATTGTTAAATTTAGTTTGGTTTATTTTTTACCAGGTATATTTATTTTCAAGTAATGTTAGTGTTAATATTTCAAGTATAATTTTTAGGATTAAAAATGAAACGCTGCTCGTCATATTTAATCTTACTGCAATGCTAAAAAATACAGCAGTAAAAGTACAAAAATAAAAGTACAACAATAAAAGTACAGCAATAAAAGTACAACAAATACTAATAATAATAAGAGAAAGGCTATATAAAAGCCAATAAAAGCAAATAATAAAATACAAATAATAAATAATAATAAAAGTAAATAAAATAGAAATAAAAGCCATAACAGTTAAAAACAGTTATGCAGGCATTAATAATTCTATAATCTTAATTTTGAAGCTTGAAAGGTCGCTATAGTTAGTAAACAATGTTATTTAGATTTTTATTGCGGACATTTTCCATCACAATATTATGTTGTATTATTATATTGTATATAAAACAATGTTTCACAAACATTAAAACATTGTTTTACATAAAATCGTGATGGAAAATGTCCGCAATAAAAATCTAAATAACATGAAATCCACCATCACCAATAATGAATTTCAAACAAACAATAGTAAATAATGTTAGAATATAAAATATGAAATAAAAAGTTATAGAAATGTTAGAACAAAATAATAAAGCTAGTGAAAACAGGTATAAACAAATAATAATAAAATAATATTTATGATTTTTTGTGTTTCTAGAGTTTATTCGTGTACTAAAGGTTTGGATCAATTTCCTTTGCAAATTTTTTTACGAATCCTTTCAAATATCTTCAGAATTTTTATTTCCTCTGTGTTCGAAGTTTTTTATCCATATATTTACTACTGAGCTAGTATTCGAGCCCTCGTAGGCTCTTTGGATGGCTTTACTAGTTCAGAGATCAAAATTTAGTACTTCTTTTTAAGTTGTCAAACTAATGGAGTGTTTTGGCTATCCAGGGTGGACTTCTCTATCATATTGGTACCTTCTTGTTCCTCCAGGGGGCTTGATTGGCTGGGACGGTGGCGACGTCCTGTAATCCAGCTACTTGGGATCACGAATTGTGGATAGTTGTGAGAGATGGTCGGTGGATGTGGTGTTCTCTTGTGTGGATTAACGTCCGCACTATTGAATACTACGTTAATCCACAAATACCATCCTCATAATTAGACCAATTCGTAATTTAGAGGCCGTGGTACGGATTCCACGTTAAACTGTAGGTCTATTAGTTGCCATCGGCTGTTGGGCTATTAATTAACAGTCCGGTCTAAAGAACATGTCAGCCTTAGTTAGTAACAAGACTACAAGATCGCGCCACAATCATCCTACATTCATTCCTCATTCATACTTGGCTTAAAATACCTACCTGGGTAGGTCGCCATTTCAATTAAAAGTATAAAGTATAAGTAAGTACCGGCTGAGCCTGATAGCCATCCTGACCAGGATTATCGGGCGAGGTATATCTCCTTTAGTGAAGGAAATATGGTCCCTTAGCGTTCTCTCTGGGTTTGCTGGGCTGGGTATGCACTTTCCTAAGGCGAGTATTCTAGGACAGTATATTCCCTTGTCTGAGGGGGCTTGGGGCTGTTGAGATGGAGTGTGAATGAATTCTCCTTTAGTATTTTATGACATGGTGTTTGGATCTGGATTGGTTTGATTCAGTTGGTTACTTTTCTGACTTACTAAAAAAATATTCCACAGCCTAACTGGATTTGCTGGGACATCTTAAGAGTCTGCATCAGTGGTAGCCATCTTGAATTTTAGTCCCGTAAGAGCAATCCAATACTATAATACGAGCAAGGTTTGTATATATATATATATATATTTGCACACGGATCTCGAAAACGGCACCGAGGATTTTCTTTAAATTTTGGAAATAACTAATTTCCGAGTAGAAAATAAGTTCTAGATAGGTCTAATGTCCAGGAAAATTCGTGTTTTCTTGTAATATTAAGTTTAAAATCTAAAAATTTAACATTACGCTTATGGAGAATAAAATGTAAACAATACAAACCAAAACAGCTGTTTATAACCGTTTGACAGTTCTTGATTGAAGACAGTGGGGAACAATATAGAGGTTATGCATTAATATTTATTTTATGAATTAAATAAATGCAAAATTATCAGGTTAATAAACAATTTGTAAAAACTTAAGGATAACATAGCTGTGCGAAATAAAAGCAGAAAAAAGTATTTCCAAAACTTCCGTGTTTTGATAGAAAACGTATTCGTTGTATTGCTTGAAGCCACTGTAACAAACCAATTAATTGATGTAAATTAAATTTCTCTTTTGCTTTTCAATCCTCATTCCGATTATAAAAAAATCAGTTGATCACAGGCTAATAATAACGGTATGGATAATTGAATAGTAAATGATCGGCTTTGGCTAAAAGATGTTAAACGGCATCGCTCAATTGACTAACGTCGTAGCCGAGTTGTAGCGTGACGGCCTCAAGAACTATTCGCGAGTTTTTACCACATAAATGTTTTCATTGGGCAGTAAATTTGTTTTAATTTTGCTAATTAACTTGTAAAAACATGTCTTATTCTATCCGAGCAAAGCTCGGTCACCAGGTACTGTTAAATTATGGCGGAACATACCTTCACTTTGGCGTCTGTAGTGGCATTAATCATCAAAGTATCAATGTAAAACTTTGGAAGTACATTGATGAGATGTGGCTCAAGGGCCTTTTAATATGTTCAAAAATTTAACTTGATATAAAAACAAAAATCCAGGAATATTTTACAAAATAAATCATTATTATTTTTTATTGAGAGCGAAAATAAGAAGTTCTGTAAGGTGGTGCCCTGGAAGACTGTAATACCTTTAATTTGACACCTCTTCCGTTAATTTATGACAATAGGTCAAGGAGATATAGGCGCCAGAATTTAACATTGCTCTTACGGGACTAAAATCCAAGATGGCTACCACTGATGCAGACTCTTAATTATCCAGAATTTAACATGTAACATTTAAGTGTATATTTTTTTCTTTTCGAATCGACAAATTTATCGCTGAAGTAATTAATTTATCGGCCAAACAATAGAGTGCGTCGTGACAAATGGAGCGTCGCGTCAGGGCGCGTCCAGGCCCGGCGCCCCGAACCCACAACAAATGGCGCTATTCAGTTTTAATTCAGTAATGCGACCGCTGACACCGCTCTTGCAAATCACCAACAATCGCTACGTTTTTATGTCTTTATGTTCATTTACGTATTTTGTTCCTATTCGTTACAGAACTTCAATTAGTTTGAATCCAATGTTCATTAATACAAAATACATCGGACTAATTTACATAGGTTAAACATATTTAAGCGTAATAAACTTTTACATTTAGTTACTTCTACGATTTACATGATTTTGTCACAAGACTTTGTGTTTCTTTGGTTTTTGAATGCCGTATTTAAAGTTGAAATTTTAATGTGCATATTTGTATTGATAAGAATAATTATTATATGAAATTTATACAAAAATGAAATGTGTATGGATAAAATACAGGAGGTGCGAATTCTTTGACTTATTTTTATATTTTTTTAGATACACTTAGTGATTTCTAACGACGAAAATAAATAAGCTAGAAAATTTAAAATTAGATCATATGTTTTCTGGGACGGTAGCGTCGTCCTGTAATCCAGCTACTTGGAGGACACGAATTGTGGATAATTGTTAACGATGGTCAGTGGGTGTAGTGTTCTCTTGTGTAGATTAACGTCCATAGATTAACTTGTGGATACTACGTTAATCCGCAAAAACTATCCTTATAACCGGTTCGTTATTCAGATGCAGTGGTTGGGATTACACGTTAAACTGTAATTCCCTTAGATATGCCATTTGGTCTATGGAACATGTCAGTAACAAGACTACAAGATCACGCTACAATCATCTTACACTCGTTTCTCATTTATACTCGGTTAAAATCGAGGATCTTTGTTTCACAAGTGTTAATCTTTTCACTTTAATAAAGGGCAAACCTCCGATCATTTACTTTTACCATTTATCCTTGAAGAATCATTATGCAAATCTCAAATTCATTATGCAATCCATCGATCCAAATACCAATCAAAATATGTGTTCAGGAGAAACGTGTTTATTCCTGATGGTGGTTGTGGTGGGAAAAAGAGCTTAGCTAAGAAAAGTATAAAAATTATTCAAAAAACCAAAACCTTTTTGCAAAACTTATATAGCAAGACGGGTTTGTATGTTACAATGTATGAAGGAAGAGTAGTGTTATAAAAAATGCATTTACTTCCCTTTGGAAATAGCTTAGATCATTATGGATATGTCTAAAGAGAATGTTTTCAGTTCCTCTAAACAGTTGTACTTATAACCATGTTAAGTCACTTCCGTTTCAAATTTTGGTATGACGGATTGCCAATAGTCCCTCTCCCAGAGCTAAGACATATCCATGTAAAAATGACTTCAAGCATTCGTTTTTAAATGTAATAGTCTCACTAATGAACGAACTATTTTTGAAATTTTAGATAATTACACATGTTATAAATACAGTACAAGAGAGCTTTAGAAGTATGTTTCAATCAAAGGAGTTTATGATCTAATTGCAATATGATTTCATTAGCTGTGTAGTTCTGTCATCCAACAACTGCGTCTGTCTCATTGTGAATTCAATTTCATGTTGTTTGAATGACAAAATAATTGAGGAAAGTTATAACAACAAATATGCAGGGTGTCTGTTAAGTCCGTCACCCAATATTTCCTAATATTCATCCCAAAATATCGTGTTGGTAAACGCGATAAAATTTTTAGTTTAAAAATGGCGGCCATTTTTTAAAAATATTTACATAACTTTTTATTCTTTAATATTTTTCAAATAATAAACCATTTTAAGCTATTTAGTTAAAAAAATAAACGACCGCCATCTTGAAACTAAAGATTTTATCGGGTTGATATTTTGATCTAAATTAGGTCTTTAATTATTCAAGACGTATGCTAAGTTTTTTAAGAATCGATTGAAAAATAACTGGGATATAAAATATGTTGCAAAAAATAAAAAAATAGTGGATATCTGCAGTTTAATATGCAGTTTGGGACATTCCCCTATAGGAATATTTCTACATATTTTAATCTAATAAACCACATCGTGAAGTTTGGTGACTGGGATGGTGGCGACGTCCTGAAATCCAGCTACTTTGAGGTCACGAATTGTGGATAGTTGTGAGCGATGTTCGGTGGGTGTAGTGTTCCCTTGTGTGGATTAACGTCCGCACTATTGAATACTACGTTAATACACAAAGATCATCCTCAAAATTAGACCATTTTGTAATTCAGAGGCAGTTGTTCGGAATCCGCGTTAAACTGTAGGTCCCTTAGTTGTCATCGGCTGTTGGGCTATTATTTAACAGTCCTGTCAAAGGAACATGTCAGCCTTAGTCAGTAACAAGACTACAAGATCGCGCCACAATCAATCCTCATCCATACTTGGCTTAAAATACCTACCATGTGGTATGGTCGCCATTTCAATAATCTAATCTTTACACAACAAATGACAATGATTCATAACTTTTTATGCTTTTCAACAATGATCCTCAAATTTGATAACCGTAGCTCCAAACCATTAATTATTTAGCTCTTCTACCTAGATATTCGAAGAACGTTTGAGGATAAAGAGAGGAGTTGCCATTACTCAACCTATTGCTTTGTATTCAGTGGTTTTAAACTGAGTCGGCTCAAGTTGATTTACGAGTTTAAACTATTTTATAAAGGGAATCTGGGGTTTTTATAAATACGCTTAACGCACTTTAATTATTATTTAATCATTTAAAAAGTACGCCATAGTAAACAACGACTTATGATAAATTGAACAAAAACTATAGTACAGTATAGTTAATTAACTAGACAGTACTATATTTTATATTGTTAAAAGACTGAGAAACTGCTGGTTGTTGGGACTCTAAATTTCAGATTGTATTCTCAATTACTGATGATTTATAACAAGGTGGTTTATTTTCATTCAATGCCACAAAACAGACTTACGACCATTGTTGCAGTACATTATTGAGCATTACTTGGAAACACAAAGACTAGTTCTTCACTGCCACTTACAAATAACTCATTCTTATAATATAATAAACGCTACAATTGAGAATAAATAACAAGTAGATAAAACAATTTAACAATTACAACAACAATAACAGTAAACTAGACATTTTAACAATTTCAAGCAACATCAAATAGTTAGAAACATAAATTAAGAGCCAAATTTTCTCAATTACATAAAGTTTAAAAAATGTACTTAGGAGATATTGCACTGTTATCAAATAAATCTAAACAATTGTCATTTACACAAAGGCTATTATACATTTTGACCATTTTATTAACAGGTGAATTAGCTCTTAGGTTTGTGCAAGAGTAGTGGGGGAAACAGGATACGACAACGAGAGTGTATTGATTTATTTTCAAATGCAACAATACAGACATAAGTCCAATTACATTGCAGCATTAATATAATTACAAATACAAAATGAATATAAAATACAAAACTAGCATACTACGTCCACTGACGCCAACCAACAAAAATGATAACAATAATAAAAATAGATCATAAAATAACAATCCCAACAAATCAATACTAAAATGATAATATGACGCTCTGAAGACGTGTATATATAACTATAAAAATAAAATTTACCTCTTGAAAAAAATGATATTTTAACAAAATTAAACAATAATTTGAGAGTTGTGTTGATGAACGTTGAATTGTACGAGTAGTTTAGCTAAGAGAGTCGCTCAGTCAAGCGACCTACCCACCATCCCTGCAGGCACACCAACACGACGGCTTGCCGCCGTTTATCTAGGGAGTCTATGTGAAAGATTGATATGGAACAACTCGTTGTATTAAGCACTATTAGGAAGGACTGTTCAAAAGTGATACTCTAAAAGAGACTGTTTTAGATAAAACCCTGAATTTCACTAAGAAAACCCATGTGTTTTACACGGTAAACATTTTTAACACTTTTCTGATGGGCTTGTAACGTAAAATATTCGGTATTTTTTTCTATTGGTTGTAAACCAAATGGAGGGTCCGTGTTAAATTTAAAGTTCCTAGCACGTTTAGAAGTGGGTTATGATTTATATCCCTAGTGAACTAGTGAGTAAGTCAGTTCACATACGGTCGTATAGTATTTAAAATAATGTAAGTACTACGTACTAATTTAGTACTTATGGTAGACCCGTATGTCTAAAATCAATGGAAAACATTTTCCATTAATGTCTTTTAGAAATATTAAATTTTGTGCCAGGTACGTTGGAAGTTTAGAGTGAATTAAGTAATTTCATTATGCATCAATTTTGACAATTTATACGTCAGAGCTTTATTTAGCTTCATCCGCTTTAAATGATGACAAGAAGGCGTAATGTGGTCATCAGGTCTCAAATTAATAATGAATCTGACAAAATAATCTTGAGCTATTTGTATGTGTACTCACAACACACATAACTAAGCACAAATGACAAATTCTTTATTGATTATGCACGTCTGCTGCGACGGGATGTTTTAATTTTTGTTTGAAATACATCACCGAAAATCCCTGTAGTTAGAAGTTCCAGTCATACATCTGAAATTTGTATCAATATGACCAAACAAAATTCCACTAGAGTAAAACAACAGTCCTTCCTAATAGTGCTTAATACAACGAGTTGTTCCATATAACATTAAATCTATTAGATGCCAAAAAGGAAAATGGAAGGCGCAGACACGGGTAATTTCAGAACAATGGTGGCCTCAACCGCATATAAAGTATCACTTAAACACAGAAAAGCTCTGCACCAGGACGGCGCACAGTCGTACCTGAGAGCGCTGCACTTCTATGGCTGTTATATTTTACCAACATTTTATGTTTATTTTCTCTAAAATCTCAGAACTTAGTTGTTATTTCATAGTTTCCAATACGAAATTTTTATAGCTGTTGGGAAATAAAAACTGTCGCATTGCTACAAAATGTGGGAACAAAACTAACCTTTATAGCCTAGTAATTTTAAAAGTTTAAATATTTTGGTAACGGGAAATTATTTCTTGTTTGGCTATACAACCTTAGAGATCTTTGTTTTTAGAGTATTTGCATTACTTTAAAGAGTGAAGACAGTAAACTTTAAAATAGCATATTTTTAACGTAGGTAATTTTATTTTAAAATACTAACATTCAACAATATAAAACCTTGATCTGTTATCAAGGTTTTTTTATTAAGGTGATCAATATCACCTTGTATTCAATGAGCACGTTCTCAATACAAAAATAACAACAAAAATAATAAAAATATATAATTTAATAAAAAAAGAAAAAATGTAAAAAGAACACTTTGGCCAACTGCCAGAGAGTAGGATAGTTAGGTAACTGCCATAAGCCACAATAGAAAAGTAGAAAATAAATTTATTTGTTAAGTATGTATCAACTGCCTAAAGTACAAATGGACCCACCAACAAGTTTTGAAAACTCGGCGAGGCCACGGCTGTAAAATTACGTAAATAAATTATTTATATTTATACTACTACGATATTTCGTTCAATTATACATTTTTGTAGCCACATTCATTACACCTTGAATTCCTCTAGTTTGTAGGAAATTACACAAAAAATATCAATTATATTATTATAGTTCTGTATGTGCATAGTTTATTATAAATAATGCATTTAAAGCTTTATCATTTTAAGCATTGTTTGATAAGTTGAAGACTGCCATAAAAAGTTTGTAAAGTGTCTTATGTACAATTTACTCTAAGTTACTCTAGTTACTCTAAGGTGGTCATGATTTCTAGTAAAATAATTATGAATTAGGTCATTAGTTGGAATTGTATTTAAATTAAGCTTTACATATAGTATGCATTCTAAAATGAACAAAGAAGGAATAGTGAGCACATTAAATTTCCTAAATAATGGTTTACAATGTTCTCTAGGCTGGACCCCTGCAATTACTCTCATCGCTCTTTTTTGCAGAATCATAAGTTTTTTAACACTACTGTCATTTCCCCAGACAAAACACCATACATGAGATGACTCTGGACATAAGCATAATAGACAGACATCAGTAGATCCATTGTTACAATACATTTTAATTTCCTAAGTAAAAAGATGGCAGAGGAGACTTTTTTGCAAACAGATTCTATATGTACATTCTATTTAACATTTGACTGCAGAAAAACACCAAGAAATTTAACATGATTGACATTATTCTTAAAATTAAAACTAAATTCCAAGGTTTGGGTTTTATCCTTATTTAGGCACAAGATATTGGCTGCAGCCCGGTCGTCAACTAAAAAGTCACATTTTGTAACCTGATTTTTCATTTCAATATGGTTCTTACAAACAATTTGTACAGCTAAGTCATCTGCGTACATAAAATAATATAAAAAGCTATTATTAACAGAAACAGGTAAGTCATTAATGTAAATAATGTACTTTTATCTTCGAAGGAACAACCCTAATTTTAAACAGTTTTAGTATATAGGCTAATTTCTATTCTATCTGATCATACTACAGTATTAAATCTAATCTAATATAAACTATTATTAAATGATCACACTACAGTATTACACGCATTTTAATTAATAAGTTTGGTCGATTATAGACAATTAGCCTACTCTAAAATAATAATAAACTTAAATAAATGCTTTATACTGTATTATGTTTTATACTTTTAACTGCTTGAGACAGTGAGTGCAAACTGCTCGAAGCATATATTTGCGAGACGGAATATATCATTGGTAGTTGTATTCTACCGCATAATACTCCCATAACTTCAGAAGCAAGAGATAAGTATGCCACCTACACTCATCGCCTTGCGTATCTATCAATATTACTGTTGGAAAGAAAACACTACGGCATAATGTCTTGATTTAAGTTTTATCCAAAGTATAGACCGCTCATGTGCAGTGTTTGATACTTGATATATTTTTCACTAACTTGAAGATGTTGGTGGATGAGTATGACTTGGTAATCTTTCTGGTTTAAGGGTTTCCCTCAGTTTCTTCAAAAAATTGTATTTCCTCTGAAAATGATTATTTGTAATGATCATGTAATAATTCAAATATCATTAGGCTATTTCATGACTTCAAAGAACTATTGAACTATTTTGAGAATAAAATAAACTAATCGTAGTGCAATCAGAAAGTAAAAGTTAAGCGTTAGTATCATTTTCTATACACTCAATTCATATTCAAATACTCTTATTCTCTATCAAAATCTGTTTACTGCAAGCTTCTCTAGAAAAAAAACGATCTCTGAGGAGTTCGTGAAACTAGATCTCAAGTCAATTTTGTCAGTAGTTTTTTACCACACTTTGCACTTTGCACCAAGCAATGCTTCGCTTTATCCTTTGCTCAGGTTGAGTGGTAATGAACCAACTTTGCACTTATAAAACATGTTTCCATCCACGGACCACAGTGGTTTACTCCAGCGAGGCTAACTTAAAAAATGTTAAAAAGAATCCTGTATTCATTCTGGTATGCTACGTTTTGATATTACTGCACTAACGAAAATACTCTGTTGTAATTAAAATTTTAACTCCTAGGCCCAAATAAACTTTTTAATATGTACAGATATCAGCTTTTCGGTACCAGTATGTGAATAATGTCTGTGTGTGTGTGTGTGTGTGTGTGTGTGTGTGTGTGTGTGTGTGTGTGTGAGATAGATATTGGCACTGTGGCCAGTAATTTATTGAGAGTTTGAGGAAATATCGGAACGCGGATGGTGCCACGCGTCGCATCTAGCGCTCTTGGGACTCGGCCAGTGTTTTCAACAATAAATCACCTTGGACCGGCTTCACTTCTTATTGATTCATATGTATTTGGTTTCCTCCACATGACCAAATTCACTAAATTCTTCACAAAATATATCGTATTGCAGGTTCAGGGAATCTATGCGATTTGGATGCTTTTCAAAAATGTTAAAAAATGAAGTGATTTAAATATCAGATTATTCTATTTTGACTCTATTCATACAAAGAGTATTTGATATTGAATTATTTCCAAAAATACATGATAAATGTAGAGTGAAATGTGGAATGTCTCTCATTAAAAATTGATTATTAGAATAAAATTATATGCTTAAATACTAAGCAGTATTAGTAATATATTGTATTCATGTAATGTGAGAAATGTGTATGTAATAATCAAATCGCATTTACTGCACATAATTAAAAAAAGATTATTCTTAACCTGTGTAATCTTTTTCACTAAGAAATTATATTTTGTAGTGGTGAGGTGAATTTTTAATGAAGCAGATCTCCACATTTAACATTGTGTCTTAATAATAACTCTTATTGATTCACTTTGTTGAAGGTATAGTACGTCAACGTGGTACGGTGCCAGTACAAGTTTGAGTCGACAGGTTGCGCCGCGAGCGCATCTAGCGCTCTTGGGACTCGGCCAGTGTTTCAACAATAAATCACCTTGGACCGGCTTCACTTCTTATTGATTCATATGTATTTGGTTTCCTCCACTGACCAAATTCACTAAATTCTTCACAAAATATATCGTATTGCAGGTTCAGGGAATCTTTTCTTACATGCCTTTGTTGCATTAATAGGATTGATCAGGTGCAATTAGTAACCAAAATGTAAAAAAACCATGTACTGTATACTTAATAAAAGGGAAAATGTATTTTTGAAACGCATGCAGTAAAAGTTAAATTTTTAACTATGCTGCATAAAGGTTGTTTCAAACCTTTTATAAACCTTGTGTGTTCTTGATAATGTGTATGGAGATTTGAAACCTCAAGTTTCAAGTGTGTTACGTGAGATTTATAATAAGTACAACGTCTCAATCTTTCAGTGTTTAATGTTTCAAAATGTCAATGTTTCAATGTTTCAAAGTTTTAACATATCAAAGTTTCAATGTTTCAAGGTTTCAAAGTGTCACTGTTTCAACGTTTCAATGTTTCAAAGTTTTAACATATCAAAGTTTCAATGTTTCAAGGTTTCAAAGTGTCACTGTTTCAACGTTTCAATGTTTCAAAGTTTTAACATATCAAAGTTCCAAAGTTTCAAAGTGTCACTGTTTCAACGTTTCAATGTTTCAAAGTTTTAACATATCAAAGTTTCAACGTGTCAATGTTTCAACGTTTCAATGTTCCAAAGTTTCAACGTGTCAATGTTTCAAGGTTTCAAAGTGTCACTGTTTCAACGTTTCAATGTTTCAATATTACAACGTTTCAATGATTCAACGATTCAATGTTTCAAAGTGTCAATATTTCAACGTTTCAACGTGTCAATGTTTCAAGGTTTCAATGTTTCAAAGTTTTAACATATCAAAGTTTCAAAGTGTCACTGTTTCAACGTTTCAATGTTTCAAAGTGTCACTGTTTCAACGTGTCAATGTTTCAACGTTTCAATGTTTCAAAGTTTCAACGTGTCAATGTTTCAACGTTTCAATGTTCCAAAGTTTCAACGTGTCAATGTTTCAAGGTTTCAAAGTGTCACTGTTCCAACGTTTCAACGATTCAATGTTTCAAAGTTTCAACGTGTCAATGGTTCAACGTTTCAATGTTTCTATGTTTCAACTTTTCTATGTTTCAATGTTTCAACGTTTCAATTGTATTTATTGTAAATCTCACGTAATAAATTTGAATGGTCGAGGATTTATAATCTTGATAAACATTGTCTAGAACATAATGGGCTAATATAGAACGTATCTTGAATACAGAAATATACTAAAAGAAGTGTGTAAGCAAAATAAAATAAAAAATATATATCAAATTAATATACTACTCGTACTATGTACTAGAGAATAAATCAAAAACCATTGTGTGTACAATTTCAAAAACTAGATTATTTATCTAATCAATAGCAAAATAACTTTTAATCAATAATAAAGTTTTATAAATTATTATCACAAAGAACATTGTACAATAGTTAATGTTTAAAAGTTTGGTAAACGGAGTTCAGTAATTATAAAGAAAACCCATAATAAAATGTAATTCTAAATAGTGGAACAGCAGGTTTGTATAAATATTTGAGAAGTGATCCGGCGTCTAGGTGAAATATATCGTTGCCACGTCTATCCCCCAGGAATGGGATTTATATCTAAAGGATGACTCTTCGTACGGGAAGGGCGTAGTTTTAAAAGTTTTCCCCCGAGAAATATATTTAAAATAATATACTAGACCATCGTTAAAGTGGCTCACAGTAAGAAAAGTGTGTATTCGTACTTGAAACATAATCATGTTTCTATAAAAACGACTATTATATACTAGTTTATATGAAACTAGGTAATATAAAACTAATTTTTTCCTGTCTTTGAACTCATGGGTAGGGAAATCTGATAAACTGAAATAAAAATCTTTTAGTTGGTTTTCAATAGCGTGAACGTAATTCCAGATATTCCCGTATTTTGTTCGGAAATTTAATATTATTTTGTGGAAAACCTAAAAAAATATATTTGAATTATAGCGTGATAAGTGTATTTTTTGACATGGATATGTCTTAGCTCTGGGGGGTGGGGTGTTGGTGGTTTTTAAGACGGAAAATATGTAACAGGTTTCCATAGAAACTACTATTGTATTGAATTTTTTACATAAAAGAATAAGAACAGCTGTTTGGATGAACTGAAAACGTTCACTTTAGACATATTCATGATCTAACCTATTTCCCTTAGGTAAGAAAATACAAACATTTCTTAATACAATTTTGTCAACCTAATACTAACATTTAATAGTTTTTGGTTTTATATAACAGAATTATAAAAATATAAGTTTGATATAGTTAATATTCGAGCATCTTTAATAATAAAGAAGCACATTGTAAAAATTTAAATAGTTCCAGATTATTTATAATTTAAACTATTACATTTCTTTCTCATCTTAAATGAATGAAATAATACTAGGGTGTATTAAATTTTCTGCAAAATACGTGATAACCTATTTTATTTTTTATCTATATAAATATAGTTACAGTTTGACTGTACATTGCTAAAGGACTATATATTATTTAGTTATTTTTACTTTTCGTGCGTTACAGAAGCCGTAACCGGTCTTATCTCAATTTTGTTTGTTTGTCTGTGACGCTCAAGGAGGCATTTTACGCCGTCTTCGCCGAAAAAACGGGGGAACTGATTACAATGAAAATTATTTTATGTATTCTCTACATTTTAGAGAAGGTTTGTAAATGCTTGATCAATATTAATCAATATTAGTTAGTTTATATTGGTCATTGATTCTAGCCCATTTCGAAATCATACTATATTAAAAAGTTATTTTAACGTATAACTAATTATAATAGTGGTATAAATGTTCTAATCTATTTAATTGTATAAAGTAATGCTAAATAATAAAGCTGGGTATTGATTTATTTTCTTTGTATTGATTTGTTTAGGATTTCAGGTTTACATTTTGGTATGATGATCTTTCTTCTTTAAACTGAATCCTACAACCGTACAAAGGACGGGCTTACTGCTAGTGGAAACTAATTTATTAATAGCATACAGTAAACACGTCCTATCTGTACCAGACGTATAGAACACGCTAATGATTACATAATCGGTAGAGCCAGTGCAATACAGAAGGCATTAGACTGTGATGGAACCTAGTGGAATGGAAAATTAGCTGATGAAACACGCTGTTATACCAGTTGGTCGATCGATGCTGCCAAAGGTTTACTGCGTTCTTGCATCTACTTAAATAAATTGACTTATACCAACTGGGGCGTTATGTGTCAGTAGCTTTATTGAATTTCATATTTTGTTTTTGTTATTCAATTAGATTAGATTAGATTATTGAAATGGCGACCATACCACAAGATAGGTATTTTAAGCCAAGTATGAATGAGGATTGAGTGTAAGATGATTGTGGCGCGATCTTTTAGTCTTGTTACTGACTAAGGCTGATATGTTCCTTAGACAGGACTGTTAATTAATAGACCATCAGCCGATGGCAACTAAGGGATCAACAGTTTAACGTGGAATCCGAACCACGGCCTCTGATATACGAATGGGTTTAATTATGAGGATAGTCTTTGCGGATTAACGCAGTGCTCAATAGTGCGGACGTTAATCCACACGAGAGAACACCCACCCACCGACCATCGCTCACAACTATCCACAATTCTTGACTTGCTAGTAGCTGGATTACAGGATGACGCCACCGTCCCACTCCTATTTTTTGTTTTACGTGTATGCAACTGTTGTTTCTACATTACATGTAACTTAATTCCTGAGATTTTATTTCAACCGATGAAAACCACAGCGTGTTTATATAAATCGCAGTTAAAATATCAGTGTCATTATTTTATTAAGTAGAATATTTTATAACATACATGTAAACTGAAAGTAAAAAATATTGCAAAAACATAATATCGCATTCAGCACATTCCCATGTATAACAACTCTTTTTGCAGCAAACCTGCATGCGCAGTTCTATTCTAATGGGAATAAGTTCTATGAAATTCGCTTAACTCACCAGCGTTCTGCGTGCGTTCTCGTTAATTTTATCAAATGATAAATCTCATAAAAACATGAATGAAACTAATTATAATTATAGAGTTTTTCATCGCTCTATTCAAGCTGACTTAAGCTACAAACCTGACACAAGTGTAACAAACAGACCTGACGCCAAGACGCAACGAACCGCGAAGAAAGACAAATGTCCGTTTAGTGGAATCATTGGCCAAGTTAACGCCTCCCAGCGCCAGCTGTAGCTCGTGGCTGTGTACACAGTTGTCCTCTCTTCCAACTGCTTAATCAATCTTATAAGAATCCATTCGTCAAACTGGTTTTCAGAATTAGCGAATTTCCCAATGGGAAGAAGCTATTACCGTAGGTCTCATGGCAAGACTTAAGCCCGGGACCATGTTATTGTTTTGTCTTTAGGTGCTCAGAGACCAAAAACAATAGTCTTTAAAATTTATATCTATATATATGCGTGAGTCTGTGAACACGATAACTCTCGTAAAAATGGTCCGACCGAGACCAAACTTGGTAGAGATGTGTATTCGTACATTTGCTCGGACGAGTTCGTAAACCAGACATATTGGTCAATGGGAACGGGTAGTTGGGGGGGGTTTGTACTAAAAAATTGATTTTTTGTGTTTTTCATATGTAGTTTAAACTATTTTTAAATTTTATCTTTCACCATTAGAATTAGCTTAAAAAACTACACAATTTAGTTCCTCTAAGATTTTCTCTATCTCCAACGGTTGCTGAGATATTAAAAATCAAAACACAGTACGTTGTATTTTGGGACTGCAATGTTAATCTTAAGGAGGATAAGGAAAAATTAATATTTCCCATATCAATCAATATAATTGAATAGAACTTGGTATTTAGCTTCATGTGGTTAAGATCTTATGCTTAGAAATCATAGTTTATATGTTTATCATAGCAGCTACCCTTCACACTCTTATCCATGTTAATGTTATGGAGGATAGGAAAATAACTCTCATATTTATCGACATATATAAAACTTGTCATATATTATTATCATTACATTATTGATTTGGAAATTCGCTGAGTACGCAGGTCTGTTGCGACGAGGGTATTTTATGTTTTTCCAGAATAATGTTAAAATGCGCTTGCTTAATTTTGAACCATTTTCTCTGTCTATTGTTGTACAACCTTTTAACTGACTTCTTTTGATCATTTCCCTTAAAAGTATGAAATACTTGTTTTATTTTTATCTTAAAATATTTGAAAATATTTATAATTAAATAATTTAGAAGCAATATTTAAGCTTATCGAGTCATAAAATATTCCGTGTGAAAGAGCTTCTGAAACCCTGGGAGACGTTGGGTGGGCAGGATGTACCGAGAAATGGTCGGCAACTCGACTTCCTCACGAGGGACCTTGTCGTCTGCTCGACTCCGACGATCCAGAATAAGAGGAAGAATAAAAAATTACTTTGTATATTTTATTTGTTTAAAAGATTATCAGCCAATTTCACCTATACTTTAACCATCGCTGATCCAGGTTCGGAACACGTCACGCGGCCAACTAAGCCACCGACACACAATTTCCATAAAATATGTCCCAAAAATTATAAATTATTTATCTTGGTTTTAAATACAAATTGTTATGTGTTTTTGAAGTTGACTTTAGTGTTGGTTTTTAATAATTCTAAAGTTGGAAAACACGATGGGAGGACTTTTATCACCTCTAAAAACACAAATTCGTTGGAAATTGCCCAATAAAAAGTAGTTCTTTAATTATTTTACATATACGTTGTATTATTCGGGTAAATTATTATAGTTATAAATCATGTTTTAATCGCTATCATTAGACTCAACTAAAGTAGCTATAAAATATTCCAAAAATTCTGTAGCTTAAGTATAATATTTTTCTGTAGTGTGGAACTTTAGAAATGGTTTTTATAAATTTAGTTTCAGCCGATTAGCAGATCATTTGTTTTACTTTTAATTTTCATTTAGATTTAAAATGGAGTGAAATTTTCACCTTTAAAATCAATAGGATTAATAATTCTATAGTTACTTTGCAATTTTTAGCTTTTGTAGATTTTTGTAGCATGGCGAAAGTGTGAATTTTAAATATAGTAACATTCTCGACAAAGTAAGAACTATAATATTTCTAGTATCTTTCAGTTTATTAAAACAATAAATATCTTATCCTCATGTTCACAGGTTTATTTACTGAATCATTTCTTTACAAATAAATAATTTTATTAATATACTAGCAGTAAGCCCGTCCTTTGTACGGGCTGTAGGATTCAGTTTAAATAAGAAAGATTATCATACCAAAATGTAAACCTGAAATCCTAAACATATTAATACAAATAAAATAAAGCGATACCCAGCTTTATTATTTAGCATTACTTTACAATTAGATAGATTAGAACATTTAATTTATACCATTATTATAATTAGTTATACGTTAACATAACTTTTTAATATAGAATGATTTCAAAATGGGTTTAAAGTCAATGACCAATATAAACTAACTAATATTGATTTGACAGCTGTTTGTTTTGATTTCTATTATATCTTTAAACTACAAAGACAGCTGATTATTACCAGTAGATTATTCTGAAGGAAAACTGAATAAAATGCGTGTAATATCCCGTAAAAGTGGGTTTTTAAATGCTCGTTATTTACTTTTCAAGGGGCGGTGGGCGATTTCAAGCATTTATAAACCTTCTCTGGAATGTAGAGAATACATGAAATGAGTTTCATTGTAATCAGTTCTCCTGGTTTTTCGAAGAAGACGGCATAAAATGCCTCTTGGAGCGTCACAGACAAACAGACAAACATTGAGATAAGACCGGTTTCGGCTTCTCTAACGCACGAAAAGTAAAAATAACTAAAAAATGAATAATTCTGAGCAATGTACAGACAAAACTCTAATTTTATTTATATAGATTTTAAAAATACATGCACAGAAAACCCACTACCATTGGAGTATTGACATTTCAACCATCATCAAAAGCACAAGCTGATATTTATCCTCGTTTTTCTTGATCATATAACGAGTAAACAGGTATTGATAGTGTTGTGAGAACTACTATTGTGAGTTTACTGTGGCGAATAGTTTATTTAATAAGTAATTAAATTTTTTCCTTAAGTAATTTTTAGCCAATCTATTAATTTTTAAAGTAATTATAAACCATATGTTATGTTAAATATTACTAATACCAGTTTTTATGTTCTATTTATAACTTCATACATATATAACTAAATAAAAAGAAATTGTTTTTTTTTTTTAATTTACATAAGTATAAATTTTTCAGACAAATACTGCGTTTTATTACAGTTTTATCTCAAGTTAGCTGAAAATAATTAAATAAAAAGTTTAGTTTTTTAAGAGGTTTCAAATTAAGTTAGTAATTTATTTTATTTTTTTGTAAGATTAAAAAATTTTTTCATTTAAAAAATTTTGATCTATTTTTAATTTTTGTAATTATTTATCATTATATCAACAAATTAATCAAAATGAAACTAGAAAATATAAGTAACGGTTTTTTGTAAATAAAAAAATAAAAAAAAATGATTCTATTAAAATAGTATTTCATCTAAAATAACATTATTTAAAATAGCAAAAAAAAAAAAAAACACACAGAATAAGAAAAAATTTTTTGATCAATCAAAACGTATAATAATCAATAAAAATTGAAAAAATGTTTGAGAACTACTTTGTATTACTGATGCGAATAGTAAAAAATGTATTTACTTCCCTTTGGGAAATAGCTTAGATTATGGATATGTCTAAAGGGAATGTTTACACTTCCTCTAAACGCTAACCTTATAACCATATGATTCCGTTACAATGTTCGAGTGATGCGATTTACTACACTCCGTCAGAACTTACATATAACCCTTAAAAAATCTTCAGATAGTTATGCTGCATAATTATTACGAAGCTCTAAGGAATAGTTATACACATTTTATTTGAGCTTTTTATAAAAATCAGTATAATCCACTACCACAGTATAAAAATATTCAGATCTGAGCAGTTAGTCAGTTGACGTTCAGCCCCTTACTACGAGACAAGTCACTTAACGTGAATCCCCATTTAACCCCCCTCTCCCAACCATCTCTAATCACCGATTATGGAGGGCAATAATCGATGTTGGAGTAGCGTTGAACTCCTATGATTTACAGCAAAGCGTTAATAAACACAAATAAAGCGTTAATTTAGTTGATCTAAACTGCTGTTCTAATTATTTTATATTTAATATTCAATACAAAAAATCAAAATTGGTGTTCACTGCAATCCCAATTAAGCCTACAAATGCCGCCAACTTCCACCCAAGCCGGTCACCGTTTATTTAAGGTGGGCCCTCCACGCCACTATACCACACATTTGCAAGCCAAATTGGGATTGCTCATGGTCGGGATTTGAACCCTCGTCCCTCCGAATGGCTTCAACTGTTGTACTCGTCAGCACAGCAGTCTAACCACTACACTACAAAGGACCACCGTCTGAGTAAGCACTAATTTGGCTACAGAAGCATACTCTAGCAGCAAAATAACGAACTCAAGCGTCAGAATAGGGAACTACACGAGTAGTTGCATGTATTAGCTCGCAGATGGCAGCACCGTGACAGTAATTTTTAACTTCGATAGCGCTATACAATTACACCTCGCTGATATCTCACAGTGAGATGTTAGCTCCTGAAGGGTTAAATGAAAAATTGTTGAAAATAAATCTAAAATGAAAAGCAGCTAAAACCTTTTAAGTAGGGAATTTTAAGACAACAAATAATTATTTCTTGTTGTCGAACTTAGTTAAAATTTGTCCTACAATCAGTCCAATGTATTAATTATTAAAGTTTATTTTAATATATCTATTTAAACGTCTGTCTGAATTTCAAATTACTTTAACTTTGTTTACAATTTTCTAAACGAATTAAGCAAGAAATAAGTCAGCAGAAACATTATTCAAGTGTTTTAGAATGGATGAAGCAGGAAAATTCCCTTCCCTGGATGAAAACATTATGGAAAGTACGTTTTTGAGCTCGGTGTTAAATGCCTTAGTTATGGTTATGGAGGTTAACATCAGCTGAAAGCTTCAGCACGCTGCAGGAGAGCTTTGCATCTCAAAGGAAAATATGAAAAATATGTTAAACGTTTAAATTATCGGAAATAAACGTTAAAAATTAAATAATTAGACTAAATTCTTGTACACATTACGTTTACTACTTAATATTTTATTTTTATAAAATAAAATATTAAATAATTAAAAGCTGTGTATTTCTACGGCAGTGGCATTTTTAACGTTTTGATGGGGAACGGTCCAAACCCCGGTCTTGTTACTACCTAACGTCGACCTGTTGTTAGGAAGCATCATTAATTAGTAGCCCAATGACAAATGGCAACTGGGTCCAGATTCGACCCTTGCGGGATTCGATCCGGCGACCTTCAGTTTTGAAGGCGGGTATTATAACCACTACACCACCCAGCCAGTTAAGTTATAAGCATTGGTAATAAAGCATTGTAAAAGTATTTGTATACTTTTACTCATATCTCGTAAATATTGGGATTTTTAGCCCATAAATATAGTAATTGTATTTTGTTAACTACAGTACTTGAGTATTTTCAACACCAAATACATTTCAAACCAATAGTTAAATTAATAAAACACAATTTTGGCTATTATCCTTTAACCCTCCCCTCCAGGTGCTAACCTCACTGTGAGATGTCAGCGAGGTGCAATTGTATAGCGCTATCGAAGTCAAAAATTACGGTCACGGTGCTGCCATCTGCGAGCTAATACATGCAACTACTCTGTAGTTCCCTATTCTGACGCTTGAGTTCGTTATTTTTCCACTAGAGTATGCTTTTACAGCCAAATAAGTACTTTCTCAGACGGTGGTCCTTTGTAGTGTATAGGTTAGACTGTTGTGCTGACGAGTACAACAGTTGATGCCATTCGTAGGGACGACCATGAGCAATCCCAATTTGGCTTGCAAATGTGTGGTATAGTGGAGTGGAGGGCCCACCTTAAATAAATGGTGACCGGCTTGGGTGGAGGTTGACGGAATTTGTAGGCTTAATTGGGATTGCAGTGGACACCTGTTTTCTTTTTATGGTTAGTGGTTATAAGGGGGGCCTGTTTTTTGTTTATTTGTGAATGCTTGGTATTTTATGAAGAGTAGCATAAAAATAGTCATAGCACTTGCAGGGTTAAATGAATAAAAATGTTTCCTAATTTGTATGAAACTGTGCTAAATATATAACAAAATATTATAGTTAGTGATAAATTTACGATTGAAATAACACACCTCATATTTTAGTCTATATTTAAACCTCGTGTCACTAATACACGTTATTTCCATTTAGGTTCCAGACCGAAGGTGGTGATTTATAATCTATTAGTTGATTTAATTAGAGAGTCCAGAGCCCGGTCCATATTTCGCCAGATAAAGCTACTTCCAGCGGTGATCTATGGAGCCATTTGCGGCGGTCGACTGGAGCCAGTCGATATTCACGACGGTTTGACCTGATCTACTTTGCACATTCTTTTCACTGGATTATCTTCCAGATTATCTTGGCTGCGACTCTTTACTATTTTTATGTCTCGTAATTTATTGCCAGAAACATATAACTACCTCTTTAACGTTAAAGAGTTAGAGAGAACGTTAAAGAGAAAGACCTACGTCTTTCATCAACGAGTCTAAACATCAACACACCCAGGTTAAGTTGGTGAAGTCTCGGACTACTCGTAATAATAAATAAGTAACAATTTTGAAATTCCAAAATGTTAACAATAGTTTTATGTAGTGCAAAATATTTGCTAATATTATAAATATGAAAGTAGGGATGTTTGCTACTTTTTACGCAAACATACTGCGCCTCATAATGAAATTTTGTTCACATATTCTTGAAGGTATTATAATGAACATAGAATAGGCTACTTTTTATAAAAAAAACAAATATTTATTTAAATGAAGTAAATTTAAATTATTTAAATCATTGTGGTCGAACGCTAACGAATCTTTCCCACAACAAAGTGCATTGCCCAATCAGAGGTGATTGGAGCGTGGGCGGAATACTGAGACAGTAGTCTACCGCGCCTCCCAACCAACAATGAGGACTGAGGAGCTGATATCTCATTTGCTACTAATACTCTAACATTATTCCTCCTTTCATAATATTAATATGGAAACACGATCAATGCAAACACGGACGAAAGTGAGTGTAAAGTAAGTGGCATACTCTGTGTATATAGTTGTTTAAAAGTAGTAAGTTGATACATTTACTTATTATGACACTCACGTTTCCCTACTGTATCAAAAATATACCTGTTTGAATTACAAGGAATATTTGTGTATAATAGTTAACATATTATACACTGAAATTTACATTTTAATGAATCAAAGTCCAAGACCGTAGTCCAAAGTTTGCAAGCAATCCAAAGTTTGAACAAATATTTTCAACTCAGCATAGTTATTCTTTCTTTGGATTTTATTTTGTAGTAAATCTAATCCTAATTTCTAGTGTAAAATCCCAAACTGAGTTTAAAACTACTTTCAGCTGACTACGCTCTATTTTCGGAAGGAGCCAAGTGATTTTATCAATGAATATTCTCAGCAAAATATATTTATATATTTTTTTATTACAAAATAATAAAAGCCATAAAATGGTGAGAATACAATAGCGATAAAAACTTCACAGGGAAATTTGGTACATTAAACATACTCATTTCATGGTTTGTTGCTCAACAGATACTTCTATAACAATACTTTTATCACGCAAGTAACAGAGTTAAAGAAAAAGAAACTAGATAAAAATGTGTAAAAAAGGCATCCATGTTATGTTAACGGGGAATACAAACGATCTATTTCTCTTCTATTATTCGATAGTTTTGATTGAAACTTTGTTGTTTTCATTTTTCCAGGTAAAGCTCAGCTGTATGCCTAACAAAATGTTCAAAATTCCCTCGGACCAAGTTCAAGTTGTCAGGATCAAGTGTCAAGTTTCATGTTTCAGTTTCAAGTTTTTTTTACTCTTTACTTATAAGTTATCTCTGGTGAGCTAACTAGCTCAAATAAGATTGAATTCAAATATGATTAATAAATTACCCCGTTGCAGCAGACCTGCGTACTAAGCGAGTTTACAAATCAATAATATAATAATAAAATAATAATATATGACAAGTTTTATAAATTTCTGTTGATAAATATGAGAGTTATCAAGATACCCTCCATAAGATCAACATTGGAGTCCCAAAATACAACGTACTGCGTTTAGATTTTTTGGATATCTCGGTAAACGTTGGAGAGAGAGCAAAACTTTAAAGAACTAATATGTGTAGTTTTTTAAGCTAATTCTAATGGCGAAGGATAAAATAAAAAAATGTTAAATTACATATGAAAAACGCAAAAACTCAAACTTATGAGTACAAAACCTCCGCAAACAAATCGTTCCAATTGACCGATATGTCTGGATTACGAAATCATCCGAGCAAATGTAGGAATACACGTCTCTACCAAATTTGGTCTCGATCGGACCGTTTTTACGAGAATTATAGCGTTCACTAACACACACATTACACAGACACAGACAACACAAACACGCACAAACCTTGTATACATAAATTTTAACGACTATTGTTATTGGCTTCTGGTCACATAAAAAAGGAAAAATAACACGGTCCCGGGCTTAAGTCTTACCATGAAATCTACGGAAATAGCTTCTTCCCTATGGGAAATTCGCTAAAAGCAACTGAACTGATTTTTCCACATTAAATAAGAGCTATGGCAGCTATGTGTAAATCAATTACTGAGCTTAGAGTGAGTTCATGTAAATATTCCATAAAAAGAGAGGGCATGAAATGTTTGAGACGTGATAAAATCATATTGTAAGAAGTGTAATATGAAAATATAAGCGAGGATCTCACAAGAACACCTGAGAACATTAGTCTCGCCGTTATCAGCTGAGTGTTGCTCGCCGCTGTAAACTTGTCTTGTTTACACCGCTACACAGCAAGCGCTGCACTTTTCTCCAGGTAAATATTCACACTTTCCTAAGTATTATTTAGATTCCCGTCTATAATATTTTGCCTATTGTTTTTACTTTCTCCCCTTATACATAGTATATGGAGAAAGTATTGTTTTCGTCAAAATTTTCGAATTTGAGTTGAGAGTGTGTATATCCGTTTTGGGGTCCCCTGAATCCAAAAAAGTGGGTTTCGACATGATGTCATGATGTGTGTGTGTGTGTGTGTGTGTGTGTGTGTGTGTGTGTGTGTGTGTGTGTGTGTGTGTGTGTCTGTGTGTACAGAGCCACAGCCTACCCCGTTGGTCCGATTTAGATGAAATTCGGCATGTATGTGTATATTTACCGTATCTCCAGGTGTTTTCTTCATTTTTCGAATTTTTGATTTTCAAAGGTAGTTCACCCCTAAAAACCCTTAAAAACATGAAAAATCCAAGTTTCTCAAAACCGGCGCTAACGATTTTGAGAGTTTGAAAGTTTATAGTGCACATAGTATTAAATAATTTAACACCACCCGCATGTCTGTAAAAATGACGGTTCAAAAGTTATGATATTGAGTTATGATATAGGTATATTAACCCGATTAACCACATAATGAAGTTTGGTGTAAAACTTAACAGACACCCTGTATATATAATACTTGTCAATATATCTCCTCGTTCATATAAATAGTGCTTGAACAGTGAGGAGTTACAATAGCATTTATATTCATAGGAAATAATAAGTAAAACGGGATTGAGTTTACTTCCATGTAGGAAATAGGTTAGATCATGGATATGTCTAATGGTAATATTTTTAGTTCCTCGAAACATGTTCTTATAAACATATGACGTCACTAACCAAATGACGTCACCGTTTCAAATTTTGGTCTGACGGATTGCCAATACCGCCCTTCCTAGAGCTAAGACATATCCATGCAAAAATCGGACATACGTCCATAAAAACAGCTACAAAAAATCAATTATTCCAACTTTGTATGAAATATTTCATAGGTAAACAGAACCTGATAATTACAATAACTCATATGCTTGTAAAGGTAAATGAAATATTATCTATTGAACTACAAAAAAGTTTTATTATAAGTGTAGCCAAATGTTATCTTGTGAGTCTACTGGAATTCATAGTGAAATTAAAATAATAAATTTAGCGGAGTAGCAGAATTGTATTCCCAAGAAACCACTTAGTTGCGTAATGAATCGTACAGGTAATTGGAAATGTGACTAACAGGTGAATTCAATTTAAGAGTTATTACAGTTTTTAATTATTTGCCTTTAAATTATCATATTGAAATAATAAAACTGAAGTAGAATAAATAAAAGAACTACATAATGAAACCGTATGCTGGGATAGTAGAATTTAAAAATTATATATGATATAAATAGCTCTGATTATTAAGTAACAGAACAAAAATAAGATTGTTTTAAGGAATTGTTAGATTTTTTATTCAGAATTATAAAGGTAAGAGTTTACGCATTAATTTGACTTTAACCTTCTTTGTTTCTTCCTAGTAAGTATGACTTCCATCAAGAGACTTAATCAAAACGAAATAACAGTAGAAAAATAAATGCTTGAATGTCTTAAACTTCATTAAACTTCAACGTGTAAATAAGAGGTGGTCCAGATAACTTACGAGAGTAAAAGACTTTGTAATTAAATTTCTAAGCAGGAGACGCACTCTGTTTATAAACTTAGTTTCTATGTCTTAAATATGAAAATCAAATAAACAATTTTCCTATTGAAAGGAATTATTAAATCTCGCATAATTTTTTTATGATTAAATACAACTAATTTATAGTTAATTTAATAAATAAAATAAATTAGTTAAACTAAAATTAGATTTAATATTTATGAAATTAATCCTACAATGCGAAATTTGTAAGTCATAGTAAAAATTTTGAAAATATTTACAATATGGAAACCGTTTTCCTCATTTAACCATAGTTGAACGAATGTAAAAATTAACCCAAAGAATCTCTCCATTCTCATGGTACGCCCAACATATTATTCATAACCCACTCCAAATAGAAGCTTAGCGGGATTTTAAAGGTCACATAAAAGATAAAATACAGCGGCAGTTGGACGCAGGGGATTTGAAGTGTCATACATTTGTTTCAGCCTGCCCGCGCTCTTTATGTTTTGCTCATAAGTACACGTTTCGTATAAACTCTTGATGTCTGAATCACAAGAAAATATCATCTCGATTTTAGCAAAGGTTATTCTATTAATTGTAGTTTCTTTTCGGTCATATTAAGTACGTGATAATTGTTTTTATTATCTGTTATCTTAGCTTAACTTAATTTAGATTCGATTCTTGAAATGGCAACCATACTAAAATGTACGTATTTTAAGCCAAGTATGAATGAGGATTGAGTGTAAGATGATTGTGGCACCTCGGCCGCTGAATTATGAATTGGTCTAATTATGAGTATGGTCTTTGCGGATTAACGTTAACGTAGTATACAATAGTGCGGACGTTAATCCCCACAAGAGAACACTACATCTACCGACCATCTCTCACAACTATCCACAATTCGTGACCTCCAAGTAGCTGGATTACAGGACGTCGCCACCGTCCCAGTCATAGCTTACTTATAGCTTAATGTATTAAAATATTTGAGTAACTAACCATTTTACCTTAGGATTATAATCATTTAGTAATTTCCCCTCATTAGTAGTAATATATTTTGTTATAGGAGTCCGGAAATAGTACGGCATACTAGATATGATCTACGCAATATAGACAGAATGAAAAAGGTTTTGCATTTTTACGAACAATACAAAATCCAATAGCTGCTGCCTCTGTGGTTTTAAACAATGCAATTACTGCCATTGAGATTAAACAAAGTTAGGACCAGACTGAAGCTGCTGGGTTGAACTCAAACAAACCTTTAATTGAGACCTTCTGAACTGGCTCACTGCCGCAGTAGTTGTGGTCCAAGTGAATATCTTCTCTCAATAAAACTACTAATTTTGAGTTTGCTAGCCCTGTAAATGTATTAATATCTTCATTGCAGCATACCTGTGTTCTGAGCGAATTTTCATTGATTTTTTTATTACTTACTGTACATTAAAAACTAAGTTTCATAATTGAGGTTAAGCGATATAAGAACTATAATAAACATATTTTTGTAAACACATTAATAATATTAATTTTCTTATTTTCTGCATGAATAACATATAACATGATTAAGTTGTTTTGCTGTCTTTAAAAACGAAATAATAGGTTTTCTTTGTTTTACATTTGCAGACTTTAAGTAGATGAAGCAAGTTTTAAACTAAGTGTTATCAAAATATTTTAAATATAATCAGAAAGTTATATCAATTGCTTTATTATCCACAAGAATAACTTGGGTAATGAGTAAGTAGGTTTGCTGTCACGAGGAACGAGCACCTGTCATAAATCATGCTCCAACTGATCACTGATTACTGATCCACCACTCATCAGACCATTGATCAACTGATTCAACTGTGTTTGTGAAAACTTTATTTTTATGAAAGTTATACAAATAACTAAAACAAGATAGATAGTAAACGCTATTACTGAACTGACACATTTTCTCCCTTAAAAACGAAATAAACCATCATAAACATTTTTCTTAAATTCTTATTAAAATAATTTTAAAAAATCTTTCAAAAATAATCATAAAATTTCATTTGTCTACCTCTAACTAGGAGTTGAAAAATTTTGGGAGAGCTATCGAACTAATCAACCAATTTTTCGGCTGTAAAGGACCCCAAAATGGATATAGTAATTGGAAGCTCAAATATAGACAAAATTATTATTTTCTCATTATTTACTTTTGAGGGAGTTTGTAGAAAATTTGAATTTAAAAAAAGTAACAATATTGCAGATCAGTGTTGTGGCATCATTGTTAATGCAACACATATGCATATTTCTCACGAAAATAAAAATTTGAAATCAGAATTAAATTTCATTGTCTATGCATGGCCTTATAATTAAGACTGAATTACGAATTGGTCTAATTATGAGGATGGTCTTTGCGGATTAACCTAGTATTCAATAGTGCGGACGTTAATCCACTCAAGAGAACACTACATACACCGACCATCTCTCACAACCATCCACAATTCGTGACCTCCAAGTAACTGGATTACAGGACGTCGGCACCGTCCCAGTGCCTTATTATTAGTAGCCTAATTATTGGAAATCAATCAATCCCCATTGTGATATTGCAACCTTGCGTCAGGTTAAACCATTGGTAGTTCCGCTGTATGGACCAGTCAGAATAAAATAACCAATCGCGATAACCCGTTTCAAATGCAGTTTTAATCTAGAAAAGGTACAATCAGCATTAATAGTATAGAATTTATTTCGCTGAATTAATGGATTATTAGCAATTTAACTTTTAATACTATTTAATAAGCACAATATATTTGAATTAAAGACAAGAACATTTATTTCATTTGTACAATAATTTATATAAAATATTTTAAATATATACAAAAACAAAAATATTTTAATAAACTGTAATTTAGTATAACTGTAAACACCTTAACATATGAAATTGCATTTCGAAGTCAAAACTTCATCATACGAGCTAGTCAAATTTTCGTCATAAATACACGCCAAGACTACTTAAAACACAAAAAACATAAATTTCACAAAATACAATTATTACACATATTTACTTTGATAGGCCTAGTAACTTAAATATTTGAACTTAAGGTTTTTTGCGTTTTAAGTAGTCTTGACATGTATTTATGGCGAAAATTTGACATACTCGTATGACCTGATGATGAAGTATTGATTTCAAAATGTTCATAGTCACATGAATTAAAACAAACTTTTTGGACGTATAAGGTTGGTAAAGTAGTTAATTCTCAAACAATACTTCAGGAAGTATAATATAAAATTAATAAAATTATCAAAATTAAGATATGTTCGTGTAGAGAGGTGTAGAGTATTTAGAAATCGTTATACATTAAAAAAATACTTCGATTTACAACCTCAATTTTATATTTTCTCTTGACATTTTTTAGTTAAATATCAGGTAGATATTTTTTATATTTTATGATGAAATAAAAAAATCGAAATATGATATAAAATGTAGATTCTCCGTCTAAATACATTATTTATAGTAGCTGTAACGGTCCAGAAATATTTATTAAGATACTGTGTAATGTACCTACTGTCACGAGCCCAACAGTGCGACTTGTTTGCTCAGATCTGCTAATGAGCAGACGTTGGCGTCAAACACTACAAGCAAATATTGGATGTGCTCCAGTGGCTCAGGTTAACTGGTCACAGCTGATGTTATCACCACCTGCCTTCTGTTATCACCGCCTGCCTCCTGTTATCACCCTCAGCTCGTCATATTGTGTTCTGAGTGTTTACTTAGGAGATCCGCCACTTTTTTGACTTTTTTATAAACATTTTTTATAAAGCACTTTATTCTGAGCAAGAATATGACTGTATTTAGATCTCTATAAATAAAATTTTTGCCTGTACATTGATTTTTCATAACGATACAGGTTCTAGACCAATCAGAGCTCGTAATTTAGTAAATAAGAACTATATCAGCTATGTGTAAATCAATTACTGAGCTTAGAATGAGTTCATGTAAATCTTCTATATAAATAAAATTAGAGTTTTGTCTGTACATTGCTCAGAATTATTAATTTTTTAGTTATTTTTACTTTTCGTGCGTTAGAAAAGCCGAAACCGGTCTTATCTCAATTTTTGTCTGTTTGTCTGTGACGCTCCAGGAGGCATTTTACGCCGTCTTCTGCGAAGAAACGGGAGAACTGATTACAATGAAACTTATTTCATGTATTCTCTATATTCCAGAGAAGGTTTTTAAATGCTTGAAATCGCCCGCCGCCCCTTGAAAAGTAAATAACGAGCATTTAAAAACCCACTTTTACGCGATATTACTCGCATTTTGATCCAGTTTTCAATGAATAACCTACTGATAATAATCAGCTGTCTTTGTAGTTTAAAGATTTAATAGATAGAAAAAACAAACAGCTGTCAAACCAATATTAGTTAGTTCATATTGGTTATTGATTTTAAACCCATTTCGAAATCATAGTTAAATTTTTAAAAAGTTAACTAAAACTTAAAGTTTTTAAAAAAGGTAAAAATCTTTTACGGTATTATTATAATTTTTTATTGTACTATTACATATTTATTGCGTTCACTAACCCATAGGCTTAAATAATTAATTTTTGTGGTTTAAAACAGGGTATAACGTTTCAAAAAAATATCGCGATAATTTGAAAATTACGTGAAATCGTATTGGCCTCCTTGTTCTTGAACAATATTAGTGTTCTTTTTTCTTAACTCTACGATACATTTTACTTCCAATTTTATCCTGAAGCAAAGATATGTCTTTCCTTCCATCAAAGTAGATTCCCTTTTAAGTCTACACCTTTGAGGTTTTTTTGTTTAATAGCCTGTCAAACCATTTGACATTTTCAAGTAGCAATATCAAAAACTTTTGATTTGGATTCTGTTTGAAATTCCTCCATTTTCCTCTGAAATGAGTTTTTTTCTATGATCCATATTGTATGAGTTTCTCAAACTGTAATATGAATGTAAGACCGTATCATTTGGACAACTCGTGTGCGCGATACAATTGGAAAAAGGCTTTGATGTAAATAGCTTCAATCTGACAAGCAATATTTTTCGCAATTAGAGAAAAAGAAATGTTTTTTCTTTGTTTCCTATTGTACTCACAACTGATAACTTTGCTCGAAACAACACAAAAAACATCCTCATATGTTGGAAGACTTGTCTCACTAAGGCCTTTAGATAAACAGAAAATTAGACACCGGTGCGATTGTCTTGATACTAAAACGTTTTAAACAGCCACTTCACCGTAACTACACACAAAAGACTTAAAAACCAATATATAAATAATAATAAATCAAGAATGTCATAGTATAAAATACCCCCGTCGCAGCAGACCTGCGTACTCAGCGAATTTCCAAATCAATAATATAATTAATAATTTATATAAAGTTTTATAAAACATCTTATAAACATGGAATATTTGCTTATTTTTATGTACATTAATATTTATTGCTGTATAACAAATTAGGCTTTTAATAATAATTTTTATTTAACATTTATACCAACTTTCAAAATCTGTCCATAAATAAAGAGTTTGCCTATTCCTTTATGATTATTATGAACAATATAGGTTTCTTCTGATAACACAATACTATAATTTTTACATAAATGGATAATCTCAACCTGAAGCTAAATATCAAGTTTTTCAAAAAATATTCATTAATATGAAATATTAATTTTTTTATCCTCATAAGATTAACATTGGAGACAATACAACGTACTGTGTTTAGATTTTTAATATCTCGGTAACCGTTGGAGATAGAGAACTTTGAACAATTGTGTAGTTTTTTAACTGATTCTAATGGTGTATAAAATTAGTTTTTAAAAACTACATGTGAAGCAAAAACCCATTTGGGGTACAAACTCAAATCGTTATGTCCGATATGTCTGGTTAACGAACTACATGTGTAAATACACGTCTCTCAAATGTTGGAATCGACCATTTTTACGAGTTACTCATAAGACACATACATAAACTGATCTATATATTATTATATAAAAAAAAAAAACAAAAATAGTATTGTTTTTGGACTACACCTAAAGAAGAAAAAATAACATGGTACAAAATTAATAGACACTCGTAATAGCTTCTTATATAAATCAATAGCACAGTATAAAAAACATACACTTACTTCAGTTAAAGCAGAAACACAGGCGTGTGGTGGTATCACTAGCTAACCAAACTACAATTAGCGAATGAGTAGGTCGGTTCGATACTCGCTACTGGCAAGAGACTTCAAGTCGCGACTTGTTTAATACACCATTGAGGATATAAGCTACAAAAATAGATTTTTAAGCTTATGGGAACGCAATAAATATGTGGTAGTACAATAATAAATTATAGTAATACGGTAAAAAATATTAATCCAATATAGCAAAAAAATTTACTTTTTTTAACAACTTTAACCCCTATGCTAAAGAACTAAAGATTTCAATTAAGATTTTTAATATTATTTTTCCCTTTATCTCCATGAGAATACGCAGTTTTTGAAACCCATTATACCTCAATAGGCGTACAATACTGGTAAATGGAATGCGTTGAGATAATGAAGACTTTGGGACATGCGAGGTGATTAGATTAGATTAGATCATTGAACTGGCAACCATACTACAATGTAGGTATTTTAAGCCAAGTTTGAATGAGGATTGAGTGTTAGATGATTGTGGCGCGATCTTGTAGTCTTGTTGCTGACTAAGGCTGACATGTTCCTTAGACATGATTTTTAACTAATAGCCCAACTGCCGATGGCAACTAAGGGACCTACAGTTTAACGTGGAATCCGAACCACTGCCTCTGAATTACTAATTGGTCTAATTATGAGGACGTTCTTTGTGGATTAACGTAGTATTCAATAGTTCGGACGTTAATCCACACAAGAGAACACTACACCCACCGACCATCGCTCACAACCATCCGCAATTCGTGAACTCCAAGTAGCTGGATTACAGCCAACCAGGTGTCGGGTTCAATCCACCGAAGATTTCACCATTGGGATAATGTTGCAACCCACTACTAATGTAGTAATGAATGGGGGTAACCTAGATGGTCATGTAATAGGGGGTGAAGAGTATGAAAATAATAAGTTGTGTTTAAGCAGGATATTTTCATCAGAATGGATTTCCAGAATGTATGCACCTCATTAATGAGTCCAAATCCGTTGTTTGACGGAGATGAATAATTCAGTATTGGTTACAATCATAGCATTCATAGCAGCGTTGAGTTGGTGGAATCAGTTTCATACATGCGTCAATCTGTTCATACATAGTTAATCCGTCGGTGATGGGAGGTTTGCGCGCAGATCATGCTTGTTAAACGGGTATAAGCATTAAGCACGGGGATCGTCGTGCTTTGAGGCCGGTTTGATGAGTTTACGTTGATGAATAACATTGTACCCAGTCGAGTGTATTACGGACAGGAAAAATGGTGCGAATAAAATACGAAGCGTTTTTATGTTACTTTTCGGTTACCTTCATCATGCCAGTTAAAATAGTTTTTATTTATAAGCCTCCTGAATTGGTGGATGTATTAATATATTACTCCGTCAATCCAATTCTTTACTTTCAACAACAACTTTTTGACCCGGGTTTAGAACAATATATGTTCATTCTGAAACAAATTTAAAATCAACTTTACATCTGTTTGAGAATGAACATAAATTGTTCGAAACCCGGGTCACAAAGTTGTTGTTGACAGGAAAGAATTAGATTGACGGAGTATAGGGTTAGTAATCTGTTATTTAAAGTAGTTAGATGAATGTCGATTAATTTTAAAGTATATTTGTTACTATATTGTAAACCTTTGCCTGCTAGAAACTTTTTGGAGTAAATTAAAACGCCATTAAAGATTTATACATTTAAAAATGACTAAACTAATATTTCAGTTTTTAATAACTGAAATTTCATTCTTAAAACACCAAAGATGACACATAAAATACATTACACATTAACATAGAAAACACATAGATCAATCACGCACAAAAACGCAGTAGCTTAATTCACAACTAATTATTTTCAATACTATTATACCCGCACAACATTAAAACACTTATGGTTCAGGAGGTAATAAATTGTAGTAATTAACACATAGAATGGCGCTTTATTAATATTTAATATTGAATGATCCCAAGTACATTCGCATTTTCAGATCCAATACTTTCCAACAACAACTTTCATTTTCACTTTGTCTAATCAGGAATCGTCTGTCCAGGGTTAATAACCTTCAGCTTATAACTTGTTTAATCCCTGCGAGGATAAAATTTCCCAACATTCTACAATTAACATATATTATAGTACTGTAAGTAAATTTTTTGAAAAATAAATCTTATAATCCTGGTACATTACTTACAGAAATAGCTAATCTCTCAATTAACCATGTGGCTAGAGAGATTAAACAAATAACTGCATTTCAATTCAAATATGTATATGAAATAAATGAATTGAATTGAATATTGCCTAGCCATGCTACTATTGTGTTGTTTTTTATTACGTTATAGATTCATTGTTATACTTTGATTAAACCCACTACAAATTATCACCAAATGGTGGTCAATCATTCTGCCGTTAATGTCGCACATCTGTTGTTAACACGACAAATGTCCGGTGTACACCTGATACAAAGGATAGTACAGTGAACACATGGTACACCACATGACGTCACATCGAACAACCATCACTGGCGGTTAAGCATTGAGCTCACCGCACAGGTCAGTGTCACACATTGTAGTCACCACATCTTTAGCTATGCACATTGAAAATCAAAGAAACTGATGATAAGCTTGAAAAGAAACTGCGCACACATGCTGGAAGTATATGCTAAGAAACTGTTTTTGTTGTCTATGAAAACCCGAAAATTATTGAGGGGCGAGCGCTCAGCTTTTCATTTTAAGTTTCTACAGAACGAGTTTGTAATATATCTGCCTGAAACTCGGAATAGCTATTGTTTGGGGGTGTCAGTAGTTGAAGGGAGGCGGTGGTGGAGGTTAAGTGACCTTCACTTAAGTCAGTCTGACTTCTAGGGTTAGTCTGTCTCGCACCTTTGTTTCGCAATGTGTGACAATACAGTAAGCACAACTTGCACAACTTAAAAGTACTTTTATTTAGTAACCAGCTGACCTGGCGAACTTCGTAACGCCTAACAGAAAATACATGTTAACTTTAAGATTGGCCATTTTGTGAAGTCAAATAGCTTTGCGGCTTCGTTGTGAAAGCTTTAAATATTCAACAGCTGATTATTATAATAAACTCAATATGTATAAACATTGTAATTATTTTTTATTTGGAAAACATATAAACACGCAACTTTTAATAGTACAGAAAATAAAGAAATATAAATACAGTACATAATTCCCAAAAACCGTAAACTATTAACGTGGCGAATAATGCTGTTCATTTTGTACAGCACATATTTACTTCATATTTTTACATTAATGAATGATTCAGATGGCATTGGATGGTAAAGCATATTGCTAACGGACAGTAAACAAACAGCTGGTTTAAGAAATCAAATGTTTTGATTGTAGATAATTTGTAAACAAACTTATTCCCCATAAGAAGAAATTACTCTTAGAAATTACCTTTAGAAGCAAATTACTCAACAAAACTTGTATAAAATTTAAACTAGATCTTGTGTCTGCTCTTAAAAGTAATAAAATAGAAACATATAAAGAAATAGCTAATTTCTTTAGAGAAATTAAAAGACAAATCTAAAGAGAAATGCAAAATGAGAATCCTAATAATTTTTAGTAACCACAAAATAGAGAACTGCGAGGCTGCATGGTCTTTTGATACCTTAGCCTAAAAGAAGAAAGAAAAAATATTCCCCATAAGGTTAAAATTATTTTTTGCATATTTATTATTTTGTTGTTGTTACAATACAATGAATATTAGCGAAATGTCTTTTTAATAGCGTCCTGTACTTTAAATAATGAATTGAAAAAATGTAAATTAATTTAAAAAAGAGTCTATAGTTTTAGAGTTTGAATTTTTTTATTGAGAAACTAGTTAACTTTAGTTTTGTAAACAACTAAAGGTTAGAAAAGTCTTTAAAGAAAATTGTTCTTATATAATGTGTTTAAAATTCGTGAAATATAAATCTACATTTAAAAAGCATGAAAAAACATTTTATAAGTGAGCGTGGTGCTCACCCCTCGACTATCCACGTTACACAACAACTGGCCTTGACCAACGGCGGGTTAAAAGTGGCGAAAAGGACTCATTGGAGATTAGGTTTGAAAATTGTAAAATTCCTGAAATGTTATGGGCCATTCGTTGCTTAGAGATAAATATATTTTTTATAGTTTACATTATATTCTATGAAAAAAATTGTTTGTTCCGGAGAAACACATAGCACATTGCTTAGTATATTGTTTGGTGTTGTAAACTAAGGAAAACCAGAAGTACCGTGCTGAAAAGTTTACGTTAGAAATAAGTTTTACAAAAATAAAGAAAAGAACAGTGAATCTTACTGAAAATTACTAGGAAGTTGCATCGAGTTATCGCCAAACTTGCTGTTTTTCAATATGCTGAAGCTAATACTTTTATTGGATTTTGATTTAGAGATCATTACATCTTAGTAATTGTATTTAATATAAACCCACTACAAATTATCACCAAATGGTGGTCAATCATTCTGCCGTTAATGTCGCACATCTGTTATTAGCACGACAAATGTCCGGTGTACACCTGATACAAAGGATAGTACAGTGAACACATGGTACACCACATGACGTCACATCGAACAACCATCACTGGCGGTTAAGCATTGAGCTCACCGCACAGGTCAGTGTCACACATTGTAGTCACCACATCTTTAGCTATGCACATTGAAAATCAAAGAAACTGATGATAAGCTTGAAAAGAAACTGCGCACACATGCTGGAAGTATATGCTAAGAAACTGTTTTTTTGTTGTCTATGAAAACCCGAAAATTATTGAGGGGCGAGCGCTCAGCTTTTCATTTTAAGTTTCTACAGAACGAGTTTGTAATATATCTGCCTGAAACTCGGAATAGCTATTGTTTGGGGGTGTCAGTAGTTGAAGGGAGGCGGTGGTGGAGGTTAAGTGACCTTCACTTAAGTCAGTCTGACTTCTAGGGTTAGTCTGTCTCGCACCTTTGTTTCGCAATGTGTGACAATACAGTAAGCACAACTTGCACAACTTAAAAGTACTTTTATTTAGTAACCAGCTGACCTGGCGAACTTCGTAACGCCTAACAGAAAATACATATTAACTTTAAGATTGGCCATTTTGTGAAGTCAAATAGCTTTGCGGCTTCGTTGTGAAAGCTTTAAATATTCAACAGCTGACAATTATAATAAACTCAATTTGTATAAACATTGTAATTATTTTTTATTTGGAAAACATATAAACACGCAACTTTTAATGATATAGAAAGTAAAGAAATATAAATACAGTACATAATTCCCAAAAACCGTAAACTATTAACGTGGCGAATAATGCTGTTCATTTTGTACAGCACATATTTACTTCATATTTTTACATTAATGAATGATTCAGATGGTATTGGATGGTAAAGCATATTGCTAACGGACAGTAAACAAACAGCTGGTTTAAGAAATCAAATGTTTTGATTGTAGATAATTTGTAAACAAACTTATTCCCCAGAAGAAGAAATTACTCTTAGAAATTACCTTTAGAAGCAAATTACTCAACAAAACTTGTATAAAATTTAAACTAGATCTTGTGTCTGCTCTTAAAAGTAATAAAATAGAAACATATAAAGAAATAGCTAATTTCTTTATAGCTAATTTCTTCATTAAAAGACAAATCTAAAGAGAAAGGCAAAATGAGAATCCCAATAATTTTTGGTAACCACAAAATAGAGAACTGCAAGGCTGCATGGTCTTTTGATACCTTAGCCTAAAAGAAGAAAGAAAAAAATATTCCCCATAAGGTTAAAACTATTTTTGGCATATTTATTATTTTGTTGTTGTTACAATACAATGAATATTAGCGAAATGTCTTTTTAATATCGTCCTGTACTTTAAATAATGAATTGAAAAAAAGGTAAATTAATTTAAAAAAGAGTCTATAGTTTTAGAGTTTGAATTTTTTTATTGAGAAACTAGTTAACTTTAGTTTTGTAAACAACTAAAGGTTAGAAAAGTCTTTAAAGACAATTGTTCTTATATATTTTGTTTAAAATTCGTGAATTATAAATCTACATTTAAAAAGCATGAAAAAACATTTTATAAGTGAGCGTGGTGCCTCTATCCACGTTACACAACAGGCCTTGACCAACGGCGGGTTAAAAGTGGCGAAAAGGACTCAATGGAGATTAGGTTTGAAAATTGTAAAATTCCTGAAATGTTAAGGGCCATTCGTTGCTTAGAGATAAATATATTTTTTATAGTTTACATTATATTCTGAACAGAAACGAAATAATAAACATTTGTCGATTGAGATTCGGACATGCTAATATAAATTCTTGTCTCTATAAAATAAAAGTATTTTTATAGTAAATTACATTAGGTACAAATGAAACAGGAATATAATTTTATATTATGTTTACATACGAAGAGATGAATAAATTTTTAAACGACTAAGAAACTCAGTAACAATTTTTCATTGATTTACAAGAAACAGTTAGGCATCTTGATTTATCAAGAGTGAACAACTATCTGAAGGCAATTAATAGTTTAATATTTGTAAAATTGATAAATTTATAAATGTTATGGGCTATTCGTGTGCTTAGAAAAAATATATTTTATATATATTCTATGAAAAAAAATTTTTGTTCCGGAGAAACACATAGCACATTGCTTAGTATATTGTTTGGTGTTGTAAACTAAGGTAAACCAGAAGTACCGTGCTGAAAAGTTTACGTTAGAAATAAGTTTTACAAAAATAAAGAAAAGAACAGTGAATCTTACTGAAAATTACTAGGAAGTTGCATCGAGTTATCGCCAAACTTGCTGTTTTTCAATATGCTGAAGCTAATACTTTTATTGGATTTTGATTTAGAGATCATTACATCTTAGTAATTGTATTTAATAAGTAGCACGAAATAATTTAAGTATTATTGGTCCTAACCGAAGCGGATATAGAATTAAAGTTATCTGAGGCAAATTGTAGTTTAAATTTTACATTTAATCTATAAAATTATAAAGAAGAGGTGGTTTCTGTATGTTTGTGGGTTTGTTGTGGCAAGTAAACGCGAAAAATATTGAACCGACCGGTTTAAAACTTTATAGTAAGGTAGATCTTAAACTCATGCAACACATAGGCATATTAGTTCCCTTGAAATCCCCTAGGGCTACGCCCCATGAACGTCCTAAGTTTCAATGTTTACATTTTCAAAGATTGAAAACATAAAATTACTTGAATGTTAACAGCTGTGAACACTAAAATTTGACAGTTCGGGAAGAAGAAGAAAGAGCTGCCGTGACCGTCCTAGGTTTCAATGTTTACATTTTCTAATGACAACATCGTTCCGTTTACACTATATTTTGACAGTTCGGGAAGAAGAAGAAATAAAGTTGATTTTCAGATAAACTGCTGGATCGAAATTAGTGAATTATTAGTTCGAAATAGTGGAATGGTAGATTTTAAGTTTTTTTACCGATGACTGTCTCTATTACGTTAATCCTTATCCTCTCCCAATATTTGACAGATGTTACTTTGTCATGTTGTAGACACTCGTGTTTTTGTCATTTTGTAAACAATAAAGGATTAATTAACAATAACTAATGTATCAGTAGAGCCCACGAACACCTCTCTGCCTTTTTTACCCGTGCGAAGAACGGGTACTGTGGCTAGTTTCTCAAAATGCAAACCTGTTTTTTGATCATAATATGAAGAACATTGTTCTATAATAGTACTATACATAGTGCAATAGCACAAAGAGGTCAGCTTGTACTAATACAATTTGTTAAGTTTGCGAGTCCACCTAACTAATACTAATTGCATTAATACTATTGCAGTGAAACCTAGCGTAATATTGTCCAGGTTCAGCTTCATCGCTTCACTAACTTACGGTATAGAGTGAACTCTAACTCTGGTGTTAGAATCAGAGAAGTTTGATAAAAATCAAACCAAGATGTATACACATTCGTAGTATGCAATATTCAATTATTTCTTAATTTTTAAAACAATTTTACATTTTTATTTTACATTAAAATTTGTGTATAAATTTTACAAAAATGTCTTGCTGACCACCTAGAAGATCCAAACTTCCAGAATGCCCAGATCGATTTGGTTATTTTGCTAAGAAACGGCGAGTTAAAGCTGATGCAATATTCTTGGCACGCCACAATCACCCTGATTGGCCAATGTTCTTTGTTGTATGTGAAAAGTTCGTTAGTGCTCGACCTGAATTAACCTCAAACGTTTATTTTAATTAAGCTTTTTATACATTTTACTGACGAAAGAACCAAAAACGTTTAGAAATATTACTGAGACTAAATATGGAAATTATATATTTACATAGTAGTATAGGCTCAAATTCGATTAAAGCAAGTTTAATTTTCCCTGTTTTTCTCTCATCAATTCGAATAAAACAACGTAGTACACATTAAGTTTTAAAATTTTACAGCTTGTTATTTAACGTTTATGAACAGAAGTTTTGATTTGTATTGTTTACATTTTGATTCTCCATAAGCGTAATGTTAATTTTTTAGATTTTAAACTTAATATTACAAGAAAACCGGAATTTTCCTGGACATTAGACCTATCTATCATTAGACCTAACTTATTTTATACTCGGAAATTAGTTATGTCCAAAATTTAAAGATACGTTTTCGAGATCCGTATGCAAATATGTATACAAACCTTACTCGTATTATAGTATTGGATATTTCCTGCTGAAAGACGGGTCTCTTATAGATACCGACACTGTTAAGCCAAGTTAATATCAGTATAAGCGGCATGTGACAGTAGACAACCCCTGGCTGCAGTAGGGGCCCGGGGCAGCTAAATATTGACACACAACGTCAGACGCCTGTGTGTAATTGCTGCCCTCAGTGGATACATTCGACCTGTCAATGCGATTAGTCCAGGCGGGCGGCAATGTAGTGATGTAGTGATGTAGCGATGCAGTGATGCAGTAGGCCCTGTGGGAGGTAAACATTTACACACCCTGTGTACATCAGTACATTGGGCGGATGTGATTACACCATCCTTATAACAATATTTACACCAACCACTACGCTGTTTGTGCGGAAAGTATTAAGGTATAGTTTGGGTTTAGGTTGGATTTAAAAATTGTGAATCAATGACACTTTGGTTTGTTTGTTGGCGAATTTATAAACTGAAGAAGAACCTGTTAAGCCAAAGCCGGGTTTACATTGGCGCTACGAAGAGTACCTATTGTTTAAACACTATTTAACCTTAGAACTGGCAAAGTCGTAATTTACGACGCATTTACATATTCAATAAAAGAAGTGGCAGGTAGAGGCATCTGTCGTGAGTTTAGTGAACTTGTTAGACACTAGCGGCTACGTGACCGTGTTGCCCTCTGGGGGCAAACAACCGAACCTGTTCTCGTAGTGCACTAGACTGCCACCGGGCAGGTCTTATAACCAAGTAAGCGCTTTCAACTCCTATGCACTGGTAGCCTAACCGGCTAAAGCGCTGCGCTGACGAGCGTAACGTTCTAGCCATTCGGAAGTGCTAGGGTTCGAATCCCGACCATGAGCAATCCCAATTTGGCTTGCAAATGTGTGGTAGAGCGGAGAGGAGGGCCCACCTTAAATAAACGGTGACCGGCTTGGGTGGAAGTTGACGGCATTTGTAGGCTTAATTGGGATTGCAGTGGACACAGTTAAATAATCTTTAAATACTAGTAGTAAGCCCGTCCTTTGTACAGGTTGTAGGATTCAGTAAAAGAAGAAAGATTATCTAGTATTTTCAATTAGTAATACCTAGGAAACCAATTATTGTAGTACAGTGATAAATAAAAATTAAATTGCGTTTTCCATGGAAACCAAAGTTTAGTCTCTTAACCAACTTCGTCAAGTAAACGTTTGTTTCGCGGTACATGTTAAGAGGCTATTTCCCTGTAGATGCGTGATAGGTCGTTGCTGTGGAAGCCTGCAGCTTCCATGGCGGAAACGGAACGTGTATGACTCTTGTGAAGCCCTTCGCGCAAGGAGTTTCACAACAGCCCAGGTTTCCTGGCGTACCGAACGATATAAACGAAGTTCGCGACTTTATAACATAGTGGCCGTGTGAAGTGTTTCGGGCGAGTAACTCTTCACATAACGGCCACGTCTTTTATGCGTAAATGTGCGTTAAAACCGTTTCCTAAAAGTCCGGAATTTCCAAATTGGGTTCGAAAGGGGTTTGGCTATTGTGAAGTCCTACGTGAAAGGCACTTCACAATAGCCACGGGTGTTTGGCGTGACCGTACGTTTTCTGGAAGTTCGACGCTTCCAGATCGGAACGGGTTTGGCTAGTATGATGTCCTTCGCGAAAGGAACGTCATACCAGCACGGTTTCTTGGCGTGACCGTTCGTTTTCTGGAAGTCCGAAACTTCCATATCAGAATCGGAACGGGATTGGCTAGTGTGATGTCCTTCGTGAAAGGAACGTCATAACAGCCACGGTTTCTTGTCGTTATAGTACTTTTTTCCTTTTTTGAAGTCCGAAACTTCTAAATTGGGGCCGGTAATTTAGGGAACTCCCCTTACATACAAGTCAAGGGACACAGCGTTCCCTTGTCCAAACGGTCCTTCTCAGGGCCACCACAGTTTTTAACTCCGCCAAGCCGGTCCCCAGCCCGGGACTTCCCTTAAAGTATCAAAAAAGGTGTTTTTGCTTTTTGGGAAGGAGGAGGAGGGAAAACTGCATTTTGGATTAATGTTAATAAATCGTAAAAACTGTCAATTTTATTTTAATACTAATATAATTTATTTTCCAATGAGGAGCTTTTTCGGGTAATTGATTTTAGATATATTAATCCTATCATTATATTTAAATCAGATTATAATTTAAATTTTTTTGGTCTTATTATTGTGCGCCATGTGATGTACAAACAGACTTATTAGTTTTATATTCGCCGGCAAATATAAAAAATAGTATAATTATTATTGCCTTTCTGAATTTTTATATTTTTTGTTTGTAGAAAAAAAATTATGTACTGTATTCATGAATTGAAATTTAAAATTTTTTTTTTACAGGATAAACTTTATCATTTTGAAAATCACCCCGCACAGATACGGCCACGTGCACTCACTTACACATAAAAAATATCGATAATAATATATATTTTATATATTTGATAGCAAAAAAAAAAAATTGTAATATAGTATATATATAACTTGGTTATTAATATGACATAAATTAATATAGATGTCAACGAAGCTAAATGTAGTTATTGTCTATTAATCTAACCAATGGTAATTGCCACATGTTGGTGCAGCAAATAAGTGGTTGGATGATTATTACATCAGATGGACTATCCTAAGTTACTCCAATGGGAGACTTTACAATGGAACCAGGCTATGTTCAACTCGCTACAACCAATACTTATAATGTGGGCAATCTGTCAGACCAAAATTTGAAACGTTATTGAGATCATATAGTTTTAAGGACAGCTGTTTGGAGGAAATTAATAAACTCCCTTTAGACATGTCCGTTATCTAAGCTAAGCTAACGGGAAGTTAATAAATTTAATTTTCACTAGTATTATTTAACCGCTTGTTATGTCTCGCTCCGTATTTTCTGTCGCAGAGGACAGTCAATTCGTCGCTATAAATCAACAGAATTAGCGATTTTTACTGACTGTGATACTGTAATCTAAAATTCAATAATTACACTTGCACAAAACAAAAGCTTTAAAATTATAGTTCCACCCTGATAAACATAACAACTAGAAATCTATAAATGCCTATTTTCAAAACAATAACAAACAGTCGCTGGAAATGACGCACAATGGCGTTAAAAATTGTTTTTCGTGAAATATTGTTACTCATGTATTTCGTTTCGGTTTTAGAGATAACTTTGCCACATTAATATTTGAAATATTAGATTCAATCAAGATTTGCGTATCAGTGAGGTAAAATACTGTATATTGTTTGTTTTAAAATTAAAGCATGGTCTTTCCCACTTTAGAATGATTATTTATTTCAGTTAATAATTGATTTATATTCCTCCAACTAATTAATCCCCATAATAGTGTGTAATGAGGTGTATATATACGTAATATACAACCGATGAATGTATTTTATAAATAAGTAACTAACTTAGCTCAAAATAAATTTTAGTAAAATAATATAAAGTTTCTCGCAAATTTAAATAAACGTTCATTTGTAGGTTAGAAGACTTTTTATCTGTTGACAATGGTCTCTCAGGAAGCAGGACGTCCTAAGAAATAGCCTAATGACTGTTAAACCCACAGTTAAACAGAACAGTCTGTTTCAAGGATTTTCCATATAAGGCATTAGGATTGTGAGAAAATTGTCATAGGGGTGCGAACCCCCCTTTTCCAACAATCTGGTACATTCCTTCCCCAAGCTCTTCGCTGTCTGCACTCCTACCTAAATAAGTTCACTCTCACGAAAGACTGGTTAATAACTTGCAATGGTTTGGTAATAACTTGTCTTTGGTTAATTTTCAGTTAGTTACCAACTCATATTTTCGAAATTCAGCAATTTATTTGAGCGTTTAAGAAATACAAATTTTAAACATACTAGAGGAGCCAGTTTCATTTATGTGTGATATGGATTATAGAATTCAAAACATTAACAATAAGGAACCCAATAGTATTAAAAACTTAAGAAAATAAGTAGACTATTAAAATTGTACTAGGGTTAAAATCAACAGATGTTTTAAGTCATATTTAAATTAAGTCATATAAACACATGTCATTGAATTCTGACTATTGTTTATTATTATTTTACAAAGTTTTGTAAACATAATTAAAAGAGCACTTAAATTACATTACAGTGAACCAAGAATAATTAAGTTTATATATTCAAAAAATATATTTATTAATAATTTATTTATGAATTAGGCCTTAGTGTTTGCATCATTAAGAGAAACAACTTTATACATTATTGAAAACAATTTTGCAAAACTCCATGCAATAAATAATAATTCTAACAACATGCTCATTTTTGTTTGTCTTAATTTTAAATCTAAATTATTTTGTAAAGAAAAAATAAGGTAATGTCTGCGGCATAAATTACTGAAATAATAAACGATTATAGTAAAGTTAAAAGGCTAAATTGATATGAATCTAAAACAAGGATGTTACTGCACATATAATGTCGTGTTTATTTACATCTAAAGCCGTGTTACTCGATCACATGTAGAGGCTATGTTTACAAAATAAACAAAACAGACACAACCATATGTTCAACTGAATTTATAAGTGACCTTGAAGCTTCTATTGATTTTAATCCTAGTTAAAGCCATTAGGAAACGTCAACATTCAAATTTAAGCAATGTTTACAAAGTTTTATCTTACACTCAATCCTCATTCATACTTGGCTTAAAATACCTGCATTGTAGTATGATTGTCATTTAAATGATGTAATCTAATATAACGAAATAAAATAATTTTGAACTGAAGGGAAAACAATTTTTATGAATTCTTTTTGTCGTAGAGGTAATCAGGATGCATTGTGAAAGTAATCAAAATCAGTGAGCAATTAAAAAAAATAATTAGTTATCTAATACAAAGCAAAGCAAAGCCGTTCGTCAGCCCGCCAGGGGAAACTCGGCCGTCGACAAATGAGGCTGTTTAGTTTCAATTCCACGATGTCGCTAAATGACTCACTTTTCATTTTATGGCTTCTTATCTCCATTCTTCAGCTACTCCATTAATTTTAATATTTTGATCAAGTAATCTTCGTGATAAAGCAGAACATAATTTTATTAGTTGGGTTTAACTTGGTCTGAATGCTTTGTTCAAATCGGTTTATCTACTTTATTGTTAAATTACATTTATGATGACGTCACAGTCCAAATAATTCTGAATTACTTTTATACGGGGGAAATTATGAATCCTATGTGAGGTTTTAGGACATTATTTGTACATAAAGGTGGTCAAATTCTTATGTGAGACTTCCCATTGCAGTGATAGAGAACTTACAAAATCCCTCCTCGTTTTTCTTCAGGCATGAAGCAGGAGACATTTTTACACATTATACATTACGTTACGTCATAACGTAAGTCCTCAAGAAAAACTTTGCCGGGACTTAGTCTGCAAACCAGTATCTTATTTTCCCATAGGATATCATGGAGTGGTCGTTTGATATACCCAAGAAGCTAGACCAAGACCAGTTTGTGATAAGTTGTACCTATATGTATGTAAAATTTTAGATATATGAATCAATCACCACATTCATAGGTTATTCACCACACCAAGCTTTAAACGGGAAGATAAATATGGAGTCCATAAGAGGCGAAGGTTTGCGACTGAAATTCCTTGATGCAGGGATGGGGCTTGGAGTAGCCTGGTATAAGTGACAGATCCCATTCAAGTGACTGGGATGGTGGCGTCATCCTGTAATCCAGCTAATTGGAGGTAACGAATTGTGTATTGTTTTGAGTGATGGTCGGTGGGTGTAGTGTTCTTTTGTGTGTATTAACGTGCACACTATGGAATACTACGTCAATTCGGAAAGACCATCCTTATGATTAGGCCAATTCGTAATTCAAAGGCAGTGGTTCGGATTCCACGTTAAACTGTAGGCCCCTTAGTTGCCATAGGCTGTTTGGCTATTAATTAACAGTCCTGTCTAAGTAAAATGACCACCTTGGTCAGTAACAAGACTATAAGATCGCGTCACAGTCATCATACACTCGTTTCTCATTCTTACTGGGCTTAAAATACCTATCTTGTGGTATGGTCGCCATTTCACTAATCTAATCTAACATAATAATCTAAGTAATAATAATAAATAAATAATAATAAATTCTTTATTTACAAAATGTACATAAACAATTCACATTATCTTACAATTTGCTATAAGATATAATGGTAAATATATATTGTAAAATCACATATTTTTATACATGCTTATGTAGCATTTTACAGCTATAAATAAAACTGTACAACTTGGATAGCCACCCACCTCTTTAGCAACATTGCTGTATAGAAGTGGCATCACAGAAAAGAGTGCAGTGTGCCGGAGACTCCCATTGAATTGTATACAATACTGATACCAAATATATAAAATATTAATACTTGGTCTACATATTTAGTGCCTATGCATAAATGAAACTTAAAACATGTAACGCTTATCATAAGCAAATGAATATTAATAAAAAATCACTAAAAAATAAAAAAATATGTAAATAACAAAAATAAAACAATAACAACAAGTTGACGGTAATTGAAGAAAAAAAACCAGCAAACCCAAAACATGTTACATAATTAGAAAAGTTTTTAAACCCCACGTGGCCATTGATATATTGAATGAGAAGTAGGTTTGTCAATAAAAAATACTCTTGTTATTTCACTGAACGAATTGATAAGGCCTATATTGATTATTGTATTGTTTATCCACATGATTTGACTTTTCAGTGACAAGACCTGAAATGATGATAAAAGGTTTTATTTAGAAAGTTTTTTTTTAATTTTATTTAGAGTGTGGATTACACACGGTAGGTAGGTACCGCCAGCTACGTTGCTGTTAATATGAGTCCAGCAGTCGGCTTTCTGAAATTTTAATTGTTAACTTACTATCGAGTATCCCAAATCTTTATTGGGGGAAACGCATGTGAGTTTCAGGCAAGGTAAAAAACTAGACGGGTAAGTGGTTTAAGAAATTGTTTAAAAAAAGACAGATGACCGAAGGATTTATCTATACCATACAGATTTAAATTTAGTACTAAACCCATCAATATTTTATTCACTCATAATACTGTGTAAACTATTTTATACTGTAACGTGAAATTTATTACGCAAATCCACCTCTATATTCCTAATCTTTGGAGTATAACACTGTTTGATAATCCTTGATATTAGACATGATCAGACATCCCTCTCAGAACTTGTAACCTAACAAGCTTAATATGAACTTCCTCCGGGTATGGGCTTGTTAGTACTCAGACAAGGGTCTTGTTTGTATCACCTGTCTTATGTGAGTCTAATCAACAAGCAGATGCGACATACAACATGTAGAACCAAAATAAATTAATAAGAAGAGACAAACTTTATTGAATCTTCAGAAAGTAAATAAAGTTCACTAGAAAACAATTAAATAGCTTATCCATACTTATTTAACTATGTTTTGTTTATATCTGATTTATCTTGATTTATTTGTTGGTAGGTTTATTAATAAATAATCCAATGAAAAATAACCAGTCCAGCGTCACAACAATCTTGTACCCAAGGACAAAACAGCAACGTTATTATTCGATCACAAATATACTAGACTACCCACAATTTATAATTTCAAAAAAAATACAAAGTGTTGTCAATATTACGAGCCTTAAGTTATAATAATTCAATTAAAATAACAACTAATTGTGTTATATACCCGAGTAGTGAGGAACAGATGTTGCCGATATTATCGAGCCTCCGTGGCGAGTAGTATAACAATGTGATCAACGAGCGTTGAATACGGGATGAGACTGTGTCGGTTGTGCTGTAAAAAATATACCCGAGTAGTAAGGAAACAGAGCGGTGTTGTAAGCCGATGCATTATCGAGCCTCCGTGGCGAGTAGTATAACAATGTGATCAACGAGCGTTGAATACGGGATGAGACTGTGTCGGGTTGTGGCTGTATATACCCGAGTAGTGAGGAACAGAGCGGTGTTGTGGGCCGATGCATTATCGAGCCTCCGTGGCGAGTAGTATAACAATGTGATTGACCAGCGTTGAATACGGGATGAGACTGTGTCGGGTTGTGGCTGTATATACCCGAGTAGTGAGGAACAGAGCGGTGTTGTGGGCCGATGCATTATCGAGCCTCCGTGGTGAGTAGTATAACAATGTGATTGAAGAACGTTGAATACGGGATGAGACTGTGTCGGGTTGTGGCTGTATATACCCGAGTAGTGAGGAACAGAGCGGTGTTGTGGGCCGATGCATTATCGAGCCTCCGTGGTGAGTAGTATAACAATGTGATTGACCAGCGTTGAATACGGGATGAGACTGTGTCGGGTTGTGGCTGTATATACCCGAGTAGTGAGGAACAGAGCGGTGTTGTGGGCCGATGCATTATCGAGCCTCCGTGGCGAGTAGTATAACAATGTGATTGACCAGCGTTGAATACGGGATGAGACTGTGTCGGGTTGTGGCTGTATATACCCGAGTAGTGAGGAACAGAGCGGTGTTGTGGGACGATGCATTATCGAGCCTCCGTGGCGAGTAGTATAACAATGTGATTGACCAGCGTTGAATACGGGATGAGACTGTGTCGGGTTGTGGCTGTATATACCCGAGTAGTGAGGAACAGAGCGGTGTTGTGGGACGATGCATTATCGAGCCTCCGTGGCGAGTAGTATAACAATGTGATTGACCAGCGTTGAATACGGGATGAGACTGTGTCGGGTTGTGGCTGTATATACCCGAGTAGTGAGGAACAGAGCGGTGTTGTGGGCCGATGCATTATCGAGCCTCCGTGGCGAGTAGTATAACAATGTGATTGACCAGCGTTGAATACGGGATGAGACTGTGTCGGGTTGTGGCTGTATATACCCGAGTAGTGAGGAGCAGAACAGTGTTGTTGGCCGATGCATTATCGAGCCTCCGTGGCGAGTAGTATAACAATGTGATTGACCAGCGTTGAATACGGGATGAGACTGTGTCGGGTTGTGGCTGTATATACCCGAGTAGTGAGGAACAGAGCGGTGTTGTTGGCCGATGCATTATCGAGCCTCCGTGGCGAGTAGTATAACAATGTGATTGACCAGCGTTGAATACGGGATGAGACTGTGTCGGGTTGTGGCTGTATATACCCGAGTAGTGAGGAACAGAGCGGTGTTGTGGGACGATGCATTATCGAGCCTCCGTGGCGAGTAGTATAACAATGTGATTGACCAGCGTTGAATACGGGATGAGACTGTGTCGGGTTGTGGCTGTATATACCCGAGTAGTGAGGAACAGAGCGGTGTTGTGGGCCGATGCATTATCGAGCCTCCGTGGCGAGTAGTATAACAATGTGATTGACCAGCGTTGAATACGGGATGAGGCTGTGGCTGAATATACCCGAGTAGAGAGGAGCAGAGCAGTGTTGTGGGCCGATGCATTATCGAGCCTCCGTGGCGAGTAGTATAACAATGTGATTGACCAGCGTTGAATACGGGATGAGGCTGTGGCTGAATATACCCGAGTAGAGAGGAGCAGAGCAGTGTTGTGGGCCGATGCATTATCGAGCCTCCGTGGCGAGTAGTATAACAATGTGATTGAAGAACGTTGAATACGGGATGAGACTGTGTCGGGTTGTGGCTGTATATACCCGAGTAGTGAGGAACAGAGCGGTGTTGTGGGCCGATGCATTATCGAGCCTCCGTGGCGAGTAGTATAACAATGTGATTGACCAGCGTTGAATACATGATGGGACTGTGTCATGTTGTAGCCCCGGGGCACAACTGTGCTGTAGTTAAGAAAGGGCTATGCGATTTTACGTAGTATTAACCTAACAAAAATACGTTTCCATATTATTTAAGTGGTGTTAAAAAAGGATTTTTATCCGTTTTCTTAAGAAATTTATTTATAAATTACTCAATAAAATAATTCTACAACTTCTTTCCCGTTGGCATATTTCTCGATAAGATGGGCTACAATCATATTACGATCATTTCTCATTCATACTTGGCTTAAAATACCTACCTGGGTAGGTCGCCATTTCAGTAACTAGCGAATTAACTAAAAAAAGAGAAGATCTTATTGTTTTGAGCATTTATATTCTCGGCGTGAATTTGGCTGGAATCAACACCTGACGATACTAGATTCTGTTACAGAATAATATTTCACAATTGTTAGCAAATATTTTTTTGATAAATAATAATAATATTACAAATTGTATTTATAGTAGATAAAAAATTACGTTAAACTTGTGCAACATATAAAAAAGCTTAAACGTTTGAACTAGTATTCCTACAGCTAACACAATGTTTTGGTGTCAGCGAAGTAACAGTAAAAATTTGTTTTTACTGCTTACCACTGGTCATTTTCTCATTCAGTGGTGCCACTCAAAATGGTCAAAAAATTATTATTACCACAGAAATATCTTCTACATAATTATTGATCGTCATTACTCTATGATTGAACCATACAGATAAAAGTATTAGATAAATTGTATTAAAAATTTAAATTAGGCTGGATTCTATAAATCAATATTACCTATCCTTCGGCATTGCTCCACACATAAAATTCGTAACAATAAAAGATATTTTAATTTATTTAATATCTGAGTAAGATTGAATAGATCATGTATTACTCATGTTAATTAGCTAAATTAAAACACATTTATGGTGTACTCAATGTAAACCCAGTTTATATGATTTAGAACATTTTTAATACACCTTAATAAACAGATGTTTTACATTTTAACTTCCATGTAAGTCAGGTCGTTGTTTGATGGCATTTAAGGCATTAGATTTATTGTTTTATCTACGATCATTGCAAAAAGTACCACTAAAGATACTGAAAGTAACATCATTAAGATTCATTATTAGACGGAAATTGAAAACCGTTGCACTTTGTGTTCATAACGATACAGGTTCTAGACCAATCAGAGCTCAGCATTTGACGAAAGTAATGTCATTATGGATATAATGAAATACAAAAAAGTGATTTTAACAGTGAGGAGTTCAATTTGACTCCGGAAGAGATAAATACAAAAGCTAATGTTGTAATAACAACCTAATACATGCGGAATCTAAGCCTGTATACAAAAAACATATAATTATTTTTTAAAGTGGAAAAGTGAAAATAATATGCGTTTATTTTCGGAAAATGTTATAATAACGTATTTCGATGAATTGTTGTTTTTATGGTCTGAATAACGAATTTTTGTAAGAAGTCTGAGTATTGTATGTCGTAGATAAAGTAGTGTATGCAACGATTGTATTATGCCTTAAAGTAATTCATTATACAATCGTTGAATAAACTACTACAAAAATTCTTTCCATAGTAACGTTTTCTGTAAAATGAAACCAAACTAAATACAACCTACTCTTTAAACCGTTGCTTTAAAATTAGCCTAAAAATGAAACATTCTTTATTCAAATTTTATTATGACAAATAAAAACAATTGAATCAGCTGTTTTGGTTAACTACAGCAAAAACAAAGGCCCTTAAATAAAACGTGGACATTTTGAATGGCTGTAGGACGAAAACCGATTTTCCCAGCCTTGAAACTAGCTTCAATCGATTTCTCATGGTCAAATACTCCGTGTTACAAAAAACCTGGACAGTGCTTGTATTAAAGTAAAATATTAACCTTTAGTACAACGCAAGATATTGTATGGTATTATTCTTTAACGAAAATGTATTTTATATGATTGAAATTTTGCTTGGTTAATACTTTAGGGTTTAAAGTTCAAAAACCATTTCAAGTTGTCAAAAATTACTCAAAATTCTAAAACTATACTTTAAAATGAAACATTATAAGATACTTTTAAGTTTGCTAGCTACTAAACTAACGGATGGAAACAAATGTTTCGATAACCGGATATAACCGGATATGAGTTGCACGGATTCAGTTCGGACGCAACACATTAACACGTCATTAATCATCTGTCGAGGTATTATGGCGTCTACAGTCTTCCGCCCTCAATTTATGTCACAACTTTGTTAATGAGTTTCTAATTACCTACATTGTTGTGGGTAATGTAATGATCTAAACGCTGGTGACACAGACGTTTTAACACATAACGTCGTTTTATCTTGAAGGGCCATTACTTTGATAAATGATATGCAACACATTAATGTCGACTAAAATGGATAAGTAATTTTTCATCACAATACAATGTAATCGGCTGTTTTCTAATCGCTTATGTAATGACCTAAAAACTTTACCAATGGTTCAAAACGTCACAAGAACATTGGGCTATGTTTTGTATGTAAGAGTAACTGAACCATCAAACCTGTGCAAGAGGTCATAGGTTCAAAACCCGGGATGGCAATCTGGGGTTGGACGGATTTGTCAAAATAACGTTTTTGTAAAACTATCCAATTTGACATTGTCATGTATAGAGATATTTGGCAGTTGATGTAAATGTGAGGCTACATACTAGTCGATTTGCCTAACGTTTAGGTAATTGGCTGTAAAGAAGTACTAATGTTTGAAATAAATCAACCTAAAACAGTCCGGTATATTTTACCCTGAAAGATTTGAAATAATATATTTTGAAATATAATTTCCAGAGAGTTAAAAGTATATTTTGCAGTGTATTAAAGAAATTAATATACCGCGATACAAATGAATTAAACAGTGTTTATCACGTTTGTTCCAGAAGTATGAAATGGCATCTTTAAAAAAATGTTTGTATTTACTTCCCTGTGGGAAATAGGTTAGATCATGGATATGTCTAAAGTGAATGTTTTCAGTTCATCTGAACAGCTGTTCTTATTCTTTTATATTTAAAATTCAATACAATAGTTCTGGTGGTTTCTATGGAAACCTGTTACATGTTTTCCATCTTAAAAATCACCAACACCTCCCCAGAGCTAAGACATATCCATGTCAATAGACTAGCTGACACACATTTTTAAGCCAAGCATTATTTTACCATATACCAGTGGCTTACATATATAAATTTGTTGAGGGCCTGACGCTACCATAGACTACAGAGTGGTGCTTGTAAAGTATAAAGTTGGACGTCGGCACAACACGGTGCACACAGACGACATCGTGGTTGAAGATCCAACCCTGCACTGCTGCATCAGTTTTAGAGGCTGTCGTACTCTCCTCTCAGCAAACGACACACCAAGTTTCTTACCTGTCATTTGAGTGTACTATATTTTTACTGTACAACTATCATTTTAACAGGTTGAACCTTTTCTGTTAAACCAAATCCTACGTTCTCTACGATTCGCCCAGTAATAACAAGTGTCCCACAAAGTTTAGTAATAGTAAGACCTATTTTAGTCAACATACTCACGTCTGACGTGTCGGATCTACCACACGTTACTTTTGCTCTCTACGCCTACAAAATTGCCTTTATAACCGGAAATTCAGACATTTGCAATGCTGAAACACTACTCATAAGTGTAACTATATTAAATAACTAGTTCAAAATGCGAATAATCCCTCCCAGAGCTTAGACATATCCATGTCAAAAATCAAATTGGAACTTACATGTAAAAACTAATTGACAAAAACATATGCACGGGTGTTAATATTATTCCAGTTAATTAATAGAAAGTCAACGTTAAAGTCTACATTCACTTTTATAGTTTACAAAACTATTATTATAAAACGTTTACAAAACGTTTTATAATAGTGTGCTATGGGAACAGTGTACCTAGAGCACGTCAGCCATATGGCTTTTGCGCACCCCTGTTGTTGAACGTCTCATGGACCTTCCAGGCTTAAAAGCCTGATGAACTGCCGTAGTCTCCCAACCAGCCCCTCCCGGGGAAAGTGACTACCCCTTTCCATAACGCCAAGAGTGGCAACCCTTACCTCAGCAAGACCTGAGTCATACAGCAGATTATCGGCAGTCTCCTCGGACAGCCCACACTTCCTGCAGATTGGGTCTCCAGAGAAGAGTCATGCGAGCAAGATGTTTCCTCATATGTCCGTGTCCCATGATGGGATCGACAATGAATCTGAGTTTGGACAATTATATAGTTTTTAACTGACCATGTGATCAATGCAGAACATTATAACAATGAAATAAGTAATGATACACGGATAATGAATGTGTTATAATTTTGACTATCAAATGAAATAATAGCAATCTTACACGATCGAATGTAGTTATTTGTTAAAACGTTTTAAAATATAGACCAACATAAATTGCCTTAAACTAGACATACATGAGGGTGAGTGTAAGACTAATGCGGCGATGTTTTGACAGCTAGTGATACATGGCCACTTACAAACCACTCGTTTCCTGCTTCTACACCAAGGAAACCACACTGCACATTACTTATAGTTAGATGTGACCCCTGTAAACGAATATAAATAAAGCAAATACTTAATTACTTTTATAATGACAAACTTTATATAGGGGTGCTCTATTGGAGAAGATAACAATATAAAAAAAATCAGCTGTGTTTAAGAAAAATGACGTAATTTCCCGTTTTTAACGTTACAATTTAAAAATAATATAAAAGATCTTCAGATCTAGTATATAACATTTTACAGGCACAAGATTTCTGTTTATAAAGTAACATCATAAAATTTATTGAGATCTGTTATAGTTAGTTCATAGTTTTGTAAAGTATTTTTCTAGAGATTCCTTGCGCAAAATAGAATATTTAAAAAAATTATAATCCCTAATTGAAAATATTGTATTTATTGTTTTTATTGTAAAAAATTATATATTATAAATTTCTAAATATAAAATTTTATAATAGCCAATCAATCGCCTGATGGCCATCTATTGGCATATATTACCTAAATAATGGTGGTAACTGTATCTCAAATAATGAGAGTATGTTAAAATATAACATTAAGGGGTTGGAAAAGGACCATTGCAAAAGGACTGTAATTTCAGAGTAATAATATGTTTGAATCATTGTCTAGTTATTTGTTTACACTTAAGTAAAAGGTTTAAAATATAAATATTTTAGTTTTCAGTTGTGTATAAAATGTATTATCGATATAGTTTTAAATAAGTAAAAGTAAAAACAAGTTAACTTTAAAAGCACAAAAGATTGTATCATAGTAAATCGACCCAATAGTAGAATGTAAATGTTTATATATTTGAAAAGGCCGATTAATTTAATAGATTTATTATATATAGGTATTTTTGAGCCATAATATATATCCGTTTTAACGTATCATACTTAACTGGGACGGTGGCGTCGTCCAGTAATCCAGCTTCTTAGAGGTCACGAATTGTGGATAGTTGTAAGCGATGGTTGGTGGGTGTGGTGTTCTCTTGTGTGGATTAACGTCCGCACTTTTATCACTTTTTAGACCATCCTCCTAATTAGACCAGTTCGTAATTCGGATTCCACCTTAAACTGTAGGTCCATTATTTGCCATCGGCTGTTGGGATATTAATTAACAGTCCTGTCTAAGGAACATGTCAGCCTTAGTCAGTAACAAGACTACAAGATCGCGCAACAATCATCCTAAGCACTTAAACATATTCTTCGGTTGATGATTCTATGTTCTTGTTTCCCAAAAATCCACATTAATTAATAAGGGAAAGTATCAATTATGGTGGTATTTTTGTAGATGTGATAAAGGTATTCGACTCAGTTGACCATGAACTTCTGCTAAGTAGGTTACAGGAGGCTGGTGTCTTTGATGTGGTTCTCATCTTTCCTTAATATAACCCAACGACAAGGGTAGGGGAGGTAATCAGTGATCAAGGGGTGGGTAGACACGGAATCCCGCAGGGGTCAGTTTTAGGGGAGAATTAATTGCTTTATTTTGCCGATGATGCGGTTCTATTTTATAAAGCTGTATATACATTAAAAGTAAACAAGCAATATGATTTAGACACACTAAGATGGTGCTTTACAAAATTCTATATAATATAGTAATGAAAATATTGTTATTCCAAGTAATATACCGACAACAATATAATTCTATTTATATACAGTAGATGATTAAAACCTTTATGTTTGGGAATCTATATTCATTGCTGTATATACTAATCATACAATTACACTATTAGGACTACAATAAGGCTATTACCAAAATATCAAAATCTTGTCTCTAACTAGAACACCACAAAAGGTTTAATAAAGGCAAAGAAGTTCGAATTCAATTACAGTTATCTATTAATGGAACGGATAATTCCGGTCTCGATTTCCGGTGTAATTGAATCCAGAATAAGCACATTGGGTCATTCGTGTAGAATTAAACACGTATTTGCTTTAATAAAAACAAACTCAACTGTCAGCATAATTATTTACTTTATTACTGTTATTATTTTTAACTTCACGAATAAATTAATTCGTGAATCGACATTCGATGGAATAATAGGTTTGTTTAAACAGAATCATAGAAATTAACAGTTTACATTGGCAGGGAAAACTAGATATGTCAAGGGTTTTGACAAATTATGATAGAACGTTTCGGAGTACACGAGGTGAAAGGGCACTTACTCAAATCATGGATGGTTGTTTGTTTTATTTTTAAAATTGAAAGTTACATGTTAAAAGTAAAATGTTTTTCTCATGAGTTGAACAAAAAAAGGTTCAAATATAACAATAACAACTACAAAAATAATATGTACTTACACAAACCAAATCACTTCATTTTTATCCTTATAAGACATCATTTAATGCCTCACATTAATGATAAAGCAAACACTAGCAGTAAGCCCATTCTTTGTACGGGTTGTAGTATTTAGTGTTAAGAATTACGATGCTTATATGACAAAAACATTCTCTTCTTTGTTTTTAATATTAGTTTACAATTAGATTAAATTACAAACACCAAATTACACAATTACAAATTACAATTACAATTGACAAAACATCTCTTCTATGTTTTTAGCATTGGTTTACAATTAGATTAAATTACAAACACCAAACTACCCGGCTTTACCAAAGGTCATTTTACGATTGGGGCAATCCAGGAGGTGCTGCTCAGCGTGAAAATCATTATTCTCGCTGGCCCTTTCCGTGTACTTCTTCTCGTGGGTTACGTAGATGGCATAACGGCTGTCATCGATTCTCGTGACGTCCAGCGTGCTCAGTGGACGTTGAATCAATTGAGGTGTCACCTCTCCCGGTGAATGGAGGATCATGGTCTGAGCCTTGCAACCGAGAAGTCCGATAGTCACTATGACGGAGCGCCGAATCCCGACATTGATTCACTTTCGTGTCAATGCGGATTTAGTCCACTCGAAAATTTAAACTCCTTTATTAAGTCTGGGCAGATTCTCAGAGAAAGGAATGTTATCGTAGAAAAAAGGGATACGTCCAGAAGGACGGCTCTAAGGATAGCCTCGGTATATAAGAACGTCTCTGTTCCGTCTCTGTAACATGGTCCCGGGCTTAAGTCTTACCATGAGACCTACGGTAATAGCTTCTTCCCAATGGGAAATTCTCTAATACGTTTCGTCTCAGCGAATCCACTTGTTTTCACGTGAAAGCTTTACAAAATATACCTTGTTTTGCGTTACAGACTGATGGACAAACAGAAAGACAGAATAACTGAGAAAAAGACTGAAATTAAAATAAGGATTTCGGTTTTCTGGGCTATAAAATATGAAACCCAACCAAAAATATAATAATTATAAGCAACGTTCCAACAAAACTAATATTTTATGAATATTGTAGAATATGTAAAGAGGGGCTTCAACGTACTAGATATTTCATTTTCGAAATAAAATAATCTAGCCTGCATTTACGTCTGCGACCTTCTGTCGGCAAGCACGGAGTCACGTTCTGTGAAAACACCGCGTGTCTTGTACGTGATGCCAACCTATCGGATTATTTATTCTCATCCTTTGTTAAGCTCTCTTTGATTCAGATTTACAACCTCATTATGCTAATTATATACTTCTTATCAGATTAAAAAAGGTTGGAAGAAGTCAGTAATAGTGTCACGAAACATACTCGTACATTTCCATATTACATACCATAATTTGTTTGTTAAAACATGTACTGTATATATGACGAGTTTTTTTACTTATTGGTTGAAGGTGTATTCGGTAAATAGACTACGAATTTGCAATTAAGAGCTAAATAGTAATTGGAACAAAAAAAATATGTTTGTATTTCATATTTCCGAGATTCGAGCTAGTGACCCTCATTTTATGGAACATTCTGTTTTTTTCTAACATACTTTTACGAAAAAAATACTTTTAGTTATTCCTTAGGGTTAGTTTAGTATAACATTTTTTATTTTATCATTGTAGGAACGGTTTATCTGGAATCAATATTGAACACCTTACGTGATTCACACCTAAATAAAATATTTTCAAAAGATTTCGTACATTTAAATTTACAAAACTGCATTTTCATCAAAAATTGTTTATGTTTATTATCATGGCAACCACAAATAATGTAAACCTATGAAAATGGTGTTGGTGAAATAGCAAGGGCAGTCGTTAACAAGGTTGATTGCAGCCAGTGTACCGTGTGACTGTACGAGATGAAACGAGCTCTTGGCTTCATCGTGGGGTTGTTACTCTGTTGCAACAATTGCAATTTAAATTACCAACCGTCATACTATTGAGCATTTATGGAATGTTTATTGTAGAAAAATAATTAATATTAAGCCATGTTCTGGTTTAACCCTAGAAGTGGCAAGCTTTTTACTCTTAACTGTAACATAAAAATATTTACTAATATCTTCTTGAAATATCAAAGTTTAAACAAAAAAAGCATAAAACTTCCCCCCCTCCTTATAACCACTAACCACAAAAGCAAAACAGGTGTCCACTGCAATCCCAATTAAGCCTACAAATGCCGTCAACTTCTACCCAAGCCGGTCACAGTTTATTTAAGGTGGGCCCTCCTCTCCGCTCTACCACACATTTGCAAACCAAATTGGGATTGCTCACGGTCGGGATTTGAACCATGATTCGGGATTCGAAAATCATGAGTAATTACGTAAGATAGATAGGTATGTGATAAAATATATTCCGGTTGTGAAAACATTTTTCCTGGTTTTGGTGTTTGAAACCTGATTCGAAAATAATGATACCGTCATCTATAAGTGTATTTAAAATATCACTGGTAACTTGTGTTCGATGGAAACTTACTTATTAACTTATTATTTTGACTTCAAACAACAAAAGTGAGATCTAATGGTACAACTAATAGGATGAACACTGTTAAAATGCATACGAAAACGCTAACTTCTGAGAAAATATTCAAGTGGAAATTTATTTTCAGCTGCAATAGAACGACGTGCAGTTTTCTTGGAAATAATAAAAATTATTACAGTTTGGGCTTTTATAATTAATTATTCTATTTCTAAACACACCAGCCGTAGAATACATAGTTAAAGGAAGTCACCAAACGTTTATAGCAGTTTTTTTAATAAAAACAAAAATTTTGTAGTCCCTAAATTATGGTTAGATGTTAAAACAAAAATCAATAAAATTTGAAATTATTTAAATAAATGCCAATTTAAGACTAGCTTTTAAAAATACTGCAAGGGTACTTAATGCTCTAGGATTGCAGGTATTCCATTTATTACTATTTTATGTGAAAACAGGCAATTAAGTTGTAATGAATCTTCACTTAGCTTTTTAAATGCATGGGCACCCTTCAATGCAATTTTCACTGGGTTTACAACACCATGAACTCGTTGATGAGTTGCTCTCAACTTTAATTGAATTTAACGTTAATTATAACACTGTAAAAGTGCCTTTATTCAAGCTGTCATGAAGCTGTTAAGCATGTTTTCGTTAAGTCAATTCCATAGTTTTAGTTTATTCATAATTGTTTTTTACGATATCTATTTGATATTAGGATATATGTTTTGTACAATAAAATTAGTTATTCTTAACAAAATAAATGTAATTTGATATAATATGTGGTATTTTAATATAATGTCCAATTAATTGTAAGTAAAAACATAGTCCAATTATACATGACAACTATTTAATTAAGTTATCTCTTTAAGGCAATAAACCGACTAAGAAAAGATAAGTGAACATTTTGGAAAGAAACTATTAATACTGGTAGTGGTATCAATTCGGGGGCACTGTAGCAGAGGTACCAAATCTCTCGGAGTTTTTTTTGGGGGGGGAGGAGGTAATGCTGTGCATTAGCATTACCACAGAGACCCAGTAGTGTGGGAGTTGCAGCGAGTAAACCCTCCCCATGGAACTAGCCCGAAGTAATGTGCAAAACACATTACTTCGGCTAGAGCTTTTGAATAATACGTCACTAGGGCTTTCCTTATCGGGGTGATCACAGTGCTAAAGACGATCGAGATTGACTGGATTCGTCTGAAGTATGGATTGACATAGTGTTTAACACAGTTCCAGATATTCTCTCCCTGGAGCATATCTCCAACGATGTTGTCAGGATGGATTGCTACGTCGATCTCCGCATAGAATGGCAACCGCTGTGCAATCCATCTCTCACAGTAGAAAATACCCCCGTCGCAGCAGACCTGTGTACTCAGCGAATTTCCAAAACAATAATATAACCATAATAGTACAAGTATGTGACAAGATTGATCAATGTGACCTGTTGATAAATTAGAGTATTTGCCTATTTTCTGTAACATTAACATGGGAAAGAGTATGCAGGTTTGCTGATTTTAGAAACACTAAAAGTAGGCATTTTTACCATAAACATTTTTATTCTGACCATATACCAAGTTTTATCATTATCTGGACATAAATGAAGGAGTTTGCCTATTCTCCATAATATTAACATGGGGAAGAGTATGCAGGTTTGCTGCTGTGAGGAACACATAAACTATGATTTTTTTAGCATAAACGTATGGATCCTAACCACATGAATCTAAATACAAAGTTTTATCCAACACTGTTGGCTAATAAGGGAAATATTAATTTATCCTTATCCTCTATAAGATTAGCATTGGAGCTCCTAAATACAATGTACTGTGTTTAGATATTTTAATACCTCGGTAACCATAAGAGATAGAGAAAAACGTTAAGGAACTAAATTGTGTAAACCTTAAGACGAAAAAATAACATGGTCCTGGGCTTAAGTCTTACCATGAGATCTACGGTAATAGCTTTTTCCCTATGGGAAATTCGCTAAAAGTGTGCTGTGCCGTGTCTACAATGCTGGGACAGTACAGACGCGTACATCTGCCGACATGCATATTTTGTGCAGATAGGAGCGAAAGTACCCTCTGCCCCAATGATCAACCTCGCCATGCTGCCATTCCACACAAGGACGGATGTCTGGGATCAGTCTGTGGGTCCAACGTCCCATCGACTCTGCCTCCCATTCACTAATAGCCTCTCTGCCTGCCTCGGTACTGCGACGAAGTATCACCATCGATCACCATTACGTTGCATCGGAGTCCAGCCGTGGTAAGTGTCTGATACTCGAGAGTACCAGTGGTTGGGAGGAATCAGTATCTGTGCTCATTTAGTCCATCTCTATATTGACAGCCATTCGATACTGGATCTAGCCGTTGTGTACTGATGAGCTGTTGGCGCTCCAGCTCGTGATGAGCTGGCTGGGTGTCGAGGATTGGAGTATTATACGGTATCAATCGATGGTGCAGACACGGACAAATGTGTTTGGATCAGACCGGTTGATGTGGGCATTACCCAACGGAAATACCATCAATGACGTTCCAACTGATACATTTGAAAACTGCAAAAATTTATTTTCCATTTGTGATCATTTTACTTAACTTCAGTTTTAGTTTGAACCAGCTGTAAGCCAGTCATTTGTACGGGTTGTATAATCAGCAAAAATTAGACGGATTATCATAACAAAATATAAAAATTAAGTTCTAAAAAAATAAATAGAAATAAATTCCCATCTTAATTATTTAGCATTAATTTAAAGTTAGGTAAATAGGAACGATTTTATAATTATTAAAATATTAGTTATATGTAAAGATAGCATTTCAAAATAAAATGATTTCGAAATGGGTTTAAATTCAAGGATCAATACAACAACTAATATTGATTTTAATTTGACAGCCGTTTGTCTTATATAGATCACAAGTTTTATAAACTGAAAATATACGTCGTAAATTTTCGTAATGCGTGGATCAGTTAAAAGTAAACGAAACCCTTTTCTAAAAAGTATAGCATAAGGTAAATAAATTTCATAACTGAGGTGTAGTTTTCATGGAGAAGACAGACAATTTCGGCTTTTAGGGCTATAAAAAGTATAAACTAATTCCAAGTAATGTTTATATAAAAATCTAATTTTACTATGTAAATATGCAGAATCCAAAGTTTACACCATTCGTGTAGTAGTAGATCATACCAATTTGCTTGTTCAGAAACATTTTGATTTGCATATATGTAAGTAATGTATAGTGATAAGTAATGTTTGTTAACACAGAAAACTGACAACAGTCGTAAAACAGCTAGGAAATAAAAGTAATGTATAACACCACCACATGGAACCGTGATACGTTTAACGTTATCAGAGAGAGACCTCGTAGGGAGCGTCTACGACCTGGCACTGCTGGGGTCCCATATCCGACTCCTCTGGCCTCGTTCCTATTCTAGGTGTACAACTGAAGCATAATGAGGTTATTATATTAGCAAATTTAACCTCGGAAATAGACCTAGTACTGCAGTTGTCATGACAAGATCTAGATATAAGACCGAGTTTTTATTGAGGTCCCTAGATGCGTAAAGCACAGTACGTTCAGTACTACATAGCAGTGAAGCACTAAATTTATTTTGTAGCTTAATTTATTTGAAATTCTTACCCAAATTCGCTAAATAGTACTTGGAGTACTTGAATAAAAGAAAATTTAATATTTGAATGAGTAACTTACTCAGAAAAAATAAGCCAATAAAATTATAAAAAATGAAACTTAAAACTATCTGTTTTGTATCCAATTTCTCTATTAGAATGATTTCATTATACTTAGACCTAAATACTAAACTCCAGTCATACTTCTGCCAGTTTTACCTTTTGTGATCGTTAGTGATGAACTAGAAGTTGACAAACGTATTAAGATGACCTCTGAAAAAGTTTATAAATACAAATGATGAGTTTTAGGCCCATTTCTTGGCTTGGGTTTTGGGCCAGTTACAATAGTAGCCACTACGCCCAAAGGTATGTTATACTTCTAGAAGTGGAATAACTTAAATTAATGTTACTTTTAAGAGCCCTTTTAACGCATAATTTTTAACGAACGAAAGTTTCTAAATACGTTGGATCAAATGAGAGTCTGAAATGAGCGAGAGTCCACTGTCGTCCGTCTTTTACAGCTGTTCTATTGTTATTATATTGTTAACGTCCGTTTTTCCTAGAAAACATTCCTAGAAAACATATGTATTTTTAGAAATAGTTTTCTGCAATAAAAGAGATAGTTTATAGCTGTAGTTTTAACGTATTCACACAGTCACGCTGAACTACTGTAAGTGTAATATATTACTTCACCGTGACAAAATAGATAAACAGATTCGATATTGATTACAACTGTAATCATCTGAACGTATTGAATGCATCTGTAATCTGTAGAACCAGGTGATCTGACTGGCTACGCACTTGATGCCGGATTGCTGTGAGATCGGGCGTCAACAACAAATAATAAACAGCGCTAATGGTGTGGATACAACAGGTTGTGATGATTTTGTTGTTTTTTTAGGTATTATTTAGATTTTTACCACCGCTCATTCAAGCATAATAGGTTGTAGGATCCACATCGTTAATGTGAATTGAAACCGAATACATGACAGACCAGGAAACACCGGACCGATATAAAATAAGGACTTTATTCCCCACAAAATTTTACAAAAATGTATCGTAAAGTTTCAAGATTAGAACTGTTATTACAACTATTTCGTGTCTACTCATTCGATTCCAGATTTTGAAACGACGCGAAAATTGAGTTTGAATTGGCGATGAAAACTCTAGCAATAGTACCCCAAAAGTATTAACCAAATGTTTGAAAAGGTGTGTTTAAAATGATAAGAGTATTAAAAATAGTTTTAGTTTCCTGGTGAAACAATCAAATGCAGATGTTACCATCACAAACAATTAAAATATAATTTTTAATCATTTTAAGCATTTATATCATATCCATTGTTGTGGAGAAAGTACAAACAATTATCTAGGGACCCTCACTTTTATTAAGGAGAATGAGATTCCCTTTATTATCGTTGGATTTAGAATTTGGGATGTAGCTTTTGTCACGTAGGAAATAAATTATAATTAACATATTTTACTATTACTTAGAGTGAGGCATGACCTTCTCCTAATAAAACACTTGATTTTAGGATGTTTTTGAATACAATGAAAATGTAATATTATATTTGTAGGAGCTATTATACCGTGTGCGGAGTCAATGTCACGCTGCTAGCCGGTGAGCGCCATAGTTTATACCACGCGTTATTATTATATCAGTGTCCCTATTTTAATGATCACTATGATGAATGGATAAGAAGAAGATAAACTATTGATTGGCCTGCAAGGTCTCAGATCAAACTTCGTGCGATATTAGCATATGGTAGTAGGGGGGTTTGTTAAAAGAATACGTGTTTTCGGAGATACCCCAAAGTTTAGAACATTTAAAAGAACAAATAACGAAACACTTTCAGGTTTTATCACACCACAACTATATAAAAAATCTGTAAATCAGTGTTGAAAAGATGCTACAAGTGTATAAACAATGATGGTTATCACTTTTAGCAGCTTCTCTAACAGTTTTTTCTTCTTTTAGGCTAAGGTATCAAAAGACCATGCATCCTCGCAGTTCTCTATTTTGTGGTTGCTTCAAAAATTATTAGCGTTCTCATTTTGTGTTTCTCTTTAGATTTGTCTTTTAATTTCTCTAAAGAAATTAGCTATTTCTTTATATGTTTCTATTTCATTACTTTTAAGAGTAGACACAAGATCTAGTTTAAATTTTATGTAAGTTTTATTGAGTAATTTGCTTCTAAAGTAGTTGTAGTGTGGGCATATAAAGATATCTCTCATAATAATAATGTTATTGTTTTGTTTAATACTAGTTACAGTTTAACTGCTTTTTTGATACACTGGCATTTTTCGCACCCGGTCACCTAGTATACGAGTAGGGGCATACTCCTTTAGCGAGAATGTGCTAATACTGTTTATTATTTAATATTTCTAAAAACTAACTTATATAAAAACAAGTTATTTTTCTTTTCCCTGATGATTACCATATCATGCACACACTTTACGTTATTAACTCAACGAACTTTATTGAAATTAACTAGTTCCAAACATGAAAGTAAAGAAACGCGAAAGACGAAACACAAATAAAGATATAAGGTTATTGTTCGATAAAAGTTTCCAGTTCAGAGGATTTTTCGTTCCACATATTGTGGTGGAACAACTTCGTACAAGTTTGGAAGTTTAAACTTTTTGTATTGTTGTAGACGTTTCCTGGTTTACAACATGTAAAGCGTTTATATTACTTTTGCAAATCTTGTTCTAGCTCTATTTTGAACATGAAAATAAACGGTATCAGTGGACTGACAGATACTTTCTCCTTAAAGTAAATTTAAAAACGACAATCTTCAACAAAATTCTCATATAACATTAAAGTTAGCTTAACTTAAGTTAAGTTAACTTAACTTAACTTAATTGTATTTTGTAATTTTTGTAGATCTTAAGATATGTTTTTTTTCTTGTATAAAGAGTTAACGCTATTTTTTGTACATTTGTGCAAATTTCAATAAAGATTTTGATTGATTGATTGATTGATAGACTAGCTCTTCTCAAAACAAAAGTAAACTACAACAAGCTGTTCTAAAAACACAACTTACTTTTTCATTTCTGATGATTTGTTTAGCAGTGAATTTTTTGAATTGCAAGTTTTAAGCTAAATAACAATATGTTGTATAGCTTTGAATTCCAACCAAAATTTTTATCTTGATCACAAGCATGCAGAACTACTTGGGTCTCTGAATAAAACTATTTGTTTGTAAACAAACAGACGATATACAAATTTTCAAGAATTTTCTCATAATCATATGTCTATATAATAAGATAACTTGAGATAATCCTAGTTAAAACATTATATGCAACTTATAGTAAAAACATTATATGCAATTTATATTACGTAGAAAAATACTAATCTCAAGGAAAAATGTGGTATATGAGAAATAATTTTGACTAAAAATATTTTTAAGGAATGATATTTCATTCATTCACTCCTGTTTGGACTAGCGTATGTAATCGGCTAGCGATTGTAACATGTTACCTTATGAAACAAACCAAATAGACAAAAAAAGATTCTAAGATTTTCCAGTTCTTTGTTCTAAGGGCTACGTAAATTTCACATTAATCTTCAGAGGATAGTAAAACTGCTAATAAAACCTAAATGTATTGTACTGAGTTAGATTTAAGGAAAACTGTGATGCTATTTATTGTATTTCTGTACATGAAACAAATAAAGAAGTTTTGAATTGAATTGAATTGAAGTTTATCTAAATATCACTAAATAATTTTAATTTCCAAAAATAATCATCCAATTTCTGAATATAACAACTAGAGAAACAAAGTTAAATTAATTCTTAGAACTTTATGGAGGAACACACCCACCCCTGGTAATATCAAGCTTTTTTAACGGGAGTTGGGTTATCTTACCTTACGCCGCATACCAAGTTTCATGGAAAACGGTTGGGAATTAAGGAAGATATTGGTTTTTAACATTCTTTATTAGATTAACATTGGACTCTCTCAGACAACGTACTGCATTTACCATTGGCAGTAAATTTAACTTTTCTCTAGAACCGTTAGCCGTAGACAAATAATTCAAAATACTAATTTGTTTGTTTTTTATGCTGGTTTCAATGGTGTTAGTAAAATTATATTTTACCTTTTTTACTGACATTTAAAATACTATAACTTGTGCTAGATAGTACAAGCCAACAAATATCGCCCCTCAATAATAGATGAATTAGGTGAAAAAGTATTAAGAAAAATAAGAAGTCAAAACCGGACCAGATGTCATTTCCCGGAAAATTTTCCACTGGTAAAACACGTAAAACAAAATTTTTGTGCGGGGATTTTTAACACGAGCAAAGCCGGATTATAAGTGCATGAATAGAGTTCTTGCAGATTTGAGTTAAAAGTTAAATCTCCTAAAAATGGTTTGGGTTTTTTTATTAAAATATTTTTTTTCATTATAGAATAAACCCTTGTAGTGTATTCAACTAGCAAATGAAACAAAGGTGTTAAAATGCAGATTAAAAAATTAAAATTAGACATAGCAAAGTGACATGATTTAAAAAATCATTTTTATCCTCGATGGATTTGTTATGTAAAGAGTATCAAAAATTCTATGACTGATTCTATGCACCATATTGTACATCCACCATATTGTATAAGTAAAATAAAATGAATCATGTTCAGAAAATCTTTTTTAAATTTTGGTTTCCTTTATCCAATTTCAACCATATTGTATTTAAATATAAAACTTAATTCCCCGATGGTTTTTTATATTGATTGAAATTTGGTATGAAACCTTAAATTAAATTCTTAAGAAAGAAAACAAATTATTTCACTGATTTATTTTCTAAATTTTACCAAATTATATTAGTAGTTAAAAAATAAGTCACGACGCATAACTTATAGAATATGTTAAAACAAATTTTAACAAGCCCTTAAGAGGCATAAAATCGATCCTTGTTAACAAAGTTATTACAATTTTATGGTATGTCATTACAATCTAATTAGATGAGGTTAGTACAGTAGCAAAATAGACTGAATACAGTTTCTTGTATCTTAATGAACTCGGCTGACATTATCGTAATATAATATTAATCAACTGTATTATACTATAATAACCATAGTATAATATGATTGATACACAACCGCTAGCTACAGTTAAATTATATTACTCTAGCTATTGGTTGTCTAGCTGCGGTACAACATAACAGTATCAAATACATTTTACATGCTAACAAGCCGATTGTACGTACGAAAAACCTTGTTTATTCTTTAAAATTATATGTACCATCTTCATCTTCTGAAGATAGTCCATTATGTAACCTATAATATTGGTCTTTAATTTAACAGAGTATAACATCATTAACGAATCATAGAAGAACTGTTTTACGCTTCTTGGAAATTATCTGTGAAAGTAAAGGATGATAGCAAACGAAAAATAGTATTCAAGCAAAGGCAAAAGAAAATAGCTTCATTAACAATATTTTATTTTTTCCCAGTCATTTACATTGACTGGGACGGTGGCGACGTCCTGTAATCCAGCTACTTGGAGGTCATGAATTGTGGATAGTTGTGAGAGATGGTCGGTGGATGTAGTGTTCTCTTGTGTGTATTAACGTCCGCACTATTGAATACTACGTTAATCCATAAAGGCCATCCTCATAATTAGACTAATTCGTAATTCAGAGGCCATGGTTCGGATTCCACGTTAAACTGTAGGTCCATTAGTTGCCATCGGCTGTTGGGCTATTAATTAACAGTCCTGTCTAAGGAACATGTCAGCCTTAGTCAGTAACAAGACTACAAGATCGCGCCACAATCATCCTACATTCATTCCTCATTCATACTTGGCTTAAAATACCTACCTGGGTAGGTCGCCATTTCAGTTAAAAGTTTAAAGTTTATAATACAAATTCTAGATTTCTATTTCCTCTAATTGAAGCTAGTAAATATAAGTTCATTTAAATATATCCATGGGATTCATTAACATTAGTTTCAAATATTATATATATACGTTTTAACATTAAATATATACAAATAAACATGTGCAAATCGCAGTCCGTTCTGAGTATTCATATTTTAATATTTTATTTAAAATGTAATAAGAGAGGATCAGAAAAATCAGGAATTTCGTTAAAACATAATTAATACATTTCTGTAATCAGTATTATTCACCTTAATGCAACATGTGTGCAATAAGGTGAAAATAAACAGTAAACATAAATGGAATAACCAAACAGTAGGTTAGGTTTTCAGTATTATTCTGTTTGTTGTGAGTACAAGATACGAATTAATTTGTTAGCTAACATGAGTAATAAAACGCAAGAAACAAAGAGTAGTTACTGGGTTGATTGCGAGCAGTGTACCATAAAAATGGCGGGAACAAAAACTTGTACACCTGCCACTGGTAATAATTTATTTACATGATGAAACTGCAAGATATTTTTATTTCATGGAAAATATTAATACAAATTAAAGTTTTTATTACATTTATAGTTAAATTTGACACACATATTTTTGACTACAGTTATTTTTGTAACAAAAATTACCTATTCTTTTATTCAGTACATTGAGTTCTAAGAATTTTATTGATAATTTATGTGTGTACATTTTTTGTAATATTTACGTCCTTCGAATTTTTTATAACTGTACAGGCAACCGTCCAATACCCTGTCTTGTTACTACCTAAATTCAATCCGTTGTTTAGAAGCACCATTATTGGCCAATAAAAAAGTAAAATGGGTCCAGGTTACATCTTGGTGGGATTCCATCCAGTGATCTTAAGTTTTGAAGGCTTAAGGTTTGAACACTGCAACTACTCAGCCAGTTGATTGAGACGTTCTATAAGAGTATCATACAAAATTGCATCATAAAACAATTTTCATTTCTGTTTAGATGGTATGATCTAGCTTTCTTTATGGATCATAAAATCCATAAGAATGTTATCATAGCGATGATATTATTTTATAATCAACCTTCAGTAATACAAAAGTATATTCAATGAGTATTTACCAGAAATATTGCAGATAAAAAAAACTACAACAAGAAGGTAAACATAATTCAAGACAAAAGTATAGTTTTAGCCATAAATTGGTTATATTGTTCTCAATTTACAGAAAATGAACAGTATTCAATTTGTAAATAAAGAATAAATGAGTCTTTACAATAACAATATTTTTAAAGATTTATATATTAATATTTATGGTAAAAATCTTTAAAAAATATTTTTTTAGTTTCAGTTTAGACACCTTTTACGTTGAATGCTTTTTTCGTTCCTCAAAATAATAATTTTTTAAATAATTTATTTAGATGAAATTTATATTTTAATTATTTTTAAGCATTAATTCTTCTTTACCTTTTCATCTAGCTCTTTAACACTAACCGACTTGGTAACTATAACTAGCTGTGGAACTATGTTCGGTTTTTGTTGATTGTATATATTATTCCTGACAGTTATTATTTTAATAACATGTTTTATATTACTTTCTAATAGTGAAATATTTACTGCCTAATAACAGATTTCATTTGTGATGGTTACGAATAAGTTTCATTTAATTTATTACAAACACTCCATTCATGGAACTGTTTAAATTTAGGGAATCTTGGTGGATCCGTGATCTTAAGTTTTGAAGGCTTAAGGTTTGAACACTGCAACTACTCAGCCAGTTGATTGAGACGTTCTATAAGAGTATCATACAAAATTGCATCATAAAACAATTTTCATTTCTGTTTAGATGGTATGATCTAGCTTTCTTTATGGATCATAGCAATCCATAAGAATGTTATCATAGCGATGATATTATTTTATCATCAACCTTCAGTAATACAATAGTATATTCAATGAGTATTTACCAGAAATATTGCAGATAAAAAAACTACAACAAGAAGGTAAACATAATTCAAGACAAAAGTATAGTTTTAGCCATAAATTGGTTATATTGTTCTCAATTTACAGAAAATGGACAGTATTCAATTTGTGAATAAGGAATAAATGAGTCTTTACAATAACAATATTTTTAAAGATTTATATATTAATATTTATGGTAAAAATCTCTAAAACATATTTTTTTAGTTTCAGTTTAGACACCTTTTACGTTGAATGCTTTTTTCGTTCCTCAAAATAATAATTTTTTAAATAATTTATTTAGATGAAATTTATATTTTAATTATTTTTAAGCATTAATTCTTCTTTACCTTTTCATCTAGCTCTTTAACACTAACCGACTTGGTAACTATAACTAGCTGTGGAACTATGTTCGGTTTTTGTTGATTGTATATATTATTCCTGACAGTTATTATTTTAATAACATGTTTTATATTACTTTCTAATAGTGAAATATTTACTGCCTAATAACAGATTTCATTTGTGATGGTTACGAATAAGTTTCATTTAATTTATTACAAACACTCCATTCATGGAACTGTTTAAATTTAGGGTGTTACAAGGTTAAAAAAATGCAATTTACTGTAAAATCACTCATCTGATCTGATAAAAACCAGGTGCACATCATATGGTTGTGCCGACATAATGTATCGTAAGGTTTTAAATTATGCTTAGAAAAGTGTATTTTTCACTTAATGATTTTCCACTCTTGAACCAAAGTATCAACTAGACTTGACCAAATAAAATACTTAACCTCTGCCACTGAATGGAGTCAAATTTTCTTAAAACCTGTTAGGCTGTAAACAGCGCTTTAGCTCCGTGAGGAGTATCTGAGCGCGTTGATGTTAACACAGCTGTAAAACAAGTGTTTTGTTCTTAACAAGGTTGATTACGGAAGATATGTGACCTGAATGAAGACACAGACCCCTCTCCCTCACCGCCTCTCACTTTCTCTCTCCTTCTGCCTATCTTTATCTCTCTCACTTTCATCCATCGTAGAATAGCCAGTGCAATAGAAGTATCAAAAACTTTTAGCTTCGTTAAGGTTTAAATCCGCCACAACATTCATTTTACTTTCAAAATGTTTATCGCTGACACGCTCCAGAGCTTAGAAATATCCACGTCAAAAAAGTTCCTTCCAACAAAATGTTATCCTAAAATGTAGTAAAACTTTGGTTTAGTAGAGTCACAAAATTAATACTAATTTTATGTCTGTAATGTAATTAAATTAAATTTAAAGTGGTAAACAAGCAAACGCGATCACATTAGATGTGTTTAGACGTAGCTAAACCAATAATTGTTTATTTGAAGTGTAGCGAAGATGTATGGGTTAGATATTAAATTTGATTGAAATCAATTGATTTTTTGCCATATACAGAAAGTATTATTTCTACATTTAATTAAACATCCCATGCAGTACACGGATGGAATCGGATGGTCATGGGGTGCTTTTTAGCATCCCATGACTTTCTATAAGAAGAATTTATTAGGGTCTTAAACAATTATTAAATTTTAAATATAGCTGCTTTATCAGTTTGTGAGACTTTTCCTGATCTTAGGGGGTTTATGAGTGTACTGCTATTAGAAAAAAGGCCAAATGATGCTTATCAAGGTTAAATCAAGCTGTTGAGAAATATTGTGGACATTTAATTTGATACTCCCTATAAACTTCTTCTTGTATTTGATTTGACCACTGAAGTTTCTAATTACTTGAAATTATTTAGAATAGATCACTTCCAGCAAAAAATCGTAGCTACAGGTTAGGTTATAGAAATCCGCCATCTTGAATCCCGGGATTGTGTTATCAATAATAAAAAAGTTTCGGCTCATTTGTCAATTTACGTTTTTATTCAAACTTTTTGCTTCAATAAAAAATGTCTTGTATTTAGGTTCAATTTTAAAAAGCATTATTTTTTGAAGGGTATTAGTATTTTTTAACGCTCTGATTGGTCGGAGAGGGTTCAGTTAAGGGGTATATAATAATTACATATTTTAGTGTTTTCTAATAAAAAAATTAAAAATTGTTCTTAGTTTACATCTATAGCATATGAAAAATATTTGTTCCAAGTTTCATGTTCCAAATAATTTTAGTTTTTTTTCAGAAACTTTGAACAGTCAACGGTATTTGACTTTCATAGGTAAGTATGGAACGTTACAAAAGAGTTTTATCACTAAAACTGCACAGATAAATTTGAATTTAAGGAGCCTTATTAAAAAATAACCAACAGATAAATATCACGACACTTAAGCACTTCTATAGCCCTTAGGAAATCAGGTTTGTAATGAATGTAATTTAATTTTAAATATGGTTTTATTCATTTGAGTAGACTAATATTATTATTCATGAGACAAAAATTGTTTATTTAAGGAAGTTGACTAGGCTATGAAAAATAAAAAATACCAGAACTATAATTTGAAAATATCCATCTACATTAAATTTCAACATAATTTCAAATCAATGATCTTATGCTATTTTATTTGTCTCATACTAACATTTAACATACTTAAAAATAATACATTGTTACTATTTACAGAACTGAGTTTAGAATACACATCTACCTTTATCTATTCTAGTTCCAAAATTCAGCCACAGTTCAACGGCTTGAAGGATCACGGGTAACATCGTAAATCTTGTTGTAAGACTAAAGTTTCTATCACTTGAGATACGATGTCTTGTTACTCCCACCACCAGGATGCGCTAATGTGCGTATTATTTCCAAATGGATCACGAGTCTCAACATCCATTAGCGTCCGCAACCTGCATTAGGCCTACTCGTATATACATGTATATACAATACAATACTGAAGTTGGAAAATAAAAGGGCTCTCACATGCTGCTTATATGCCTACATGTTGGATACCTTTCTTAATGTTTTAATTATACATAGTTTTAATTATCTATTCTTCAGTTAATAGTTATTTTTATTATTTAAAAAAGTCATGTAAAAATTTTGTAGATTTAAGGTTATGTTTATGTTAGGTTGGGGTTTGTGTTAGGTTATGTTTACTCAGTTTTAATCAGCTTATGTTCAGTTGGCAGCTTCAAAAGCTGCTATAATACCAGGATATTTTCATCGGCATGTCACAGTTATTGCTTGTATATACTGTATTTAGTTATGTTATTGAGTTTTGTCTCCATTTTTGTTACTGTTTTATATTTATTATTTGTTTATGTATTTATTCTTGTTAAATAGTTTATGAGTACCGTCTCTCTACAAAAAATTAACAAAACAATGCACATTATTAATTAAAACAAATTGTATGATTTAGAGTAATTTCTTGAATGCGTTTTACAAAAATTGTATGCTTTTAAAGGTACGTACAATTTTTTGTTTCTTTTCTTATCGAAGCCTTAACACGACGTCCGGTCATTTTCTTCAGCTAGTCTACATTTTTTAATGTAAGCTGTTTTTCTAGTTAGGTTAGGCATTAATGGCTTATATCTACCCACCCCATCACACGGGGGGTATGGGCTGTTTAAGTTTGTTCCTAGTCAAAATATGGTGATATTTTGAATTTAAAATAATTATTTCTAAACATTTCAAATAAGATTTTGCGCAGTATTTTAATAGGAATAACATAATCCAATTTTAAAAGGAAAATCGGTTTCATATAACTACCTGATTGAGGAGTTTAAAGAATACATTATACATCACGATATATTTTGAACATTTTCTGACAAAAAGTCAAATACATTAACGTACATTGATGTTGAAAAGCTCTCACATAAAATTACAAAAGAAATGTTAGTAGTTCAATGCATGGTCTCGTCTCACCAGTCCGGCAATTAGCGTCTTGGACTTTGGTTCAAGGGTTCATTGGTTCGTTTCTCGGCGTGTCAGTGAAAGTGGCGAAATTTTGATGTCTATTATGATATGTAATTTAGTATGGAGGGTTAGAAGGTTTGTGAAACGCAAAAAGTGCAGCGGAAGTGTTAAGATCCCGTTTTCATAGAAACTATCAGAGCTATTGAATTTTTGGTTATATGAACAGCTGTTTGGATGAACTGAAAATATCCCTTTAGACATATCCATGATCCAACCTATTTTCCATAGGGAAGTAAATACAAACATTTTTCCTTAAAATATTTCTCATTTGAAAAAAAACATATACAATAAAAAACTAAAAAAGTAATTTTATAGATAATTTAAACTATATTCATTATACTGTAGTAAAGTTATCTTAGGGTAGTTTTTGAAATGTTACGATGAGAAACCCAACATAAAATGATATATATTCTATATATTAATTTTTGGGAAAACGGTTCGTACATATTATTGTTGGAAAAATTGGGAATGTGTAATGTTGGATGCCCAAGGGTGTTCAGATGCATAAAATTAGTCCTAGCTGATATCGTACTTTATGCCCTTTTGATCAAAGGGCTTTCCCGAAGTTGTGACACAAAACTACAAAACTGTTCGTGCACCGATGTCTGCTTTTGACAACGATTCCACTCGTCCCAAACTCCAAACAAAATTCTGTTGTAGTAGTCATTGGGATTCGTCAGCCGAATATAGCCAGGTTAAAACTGGAAACATTTTTTGATACATTCATTCTTATCCCTGTTCTCTATTATTTGTTTGCCAGACATCTAGTCCAAATAATAACAGTAATATCATTAACCGACCAAAGACAAAAACTGCAAGTGTAAAATAAAACTATTTTATCCTGTAACAATTATACGTAATATGATGTACGTGGAATCCTCATCATCAAAAATTAAAGTAAGCTTTTTATGACCTTTGAATAAAATTATAGCTAATAGTCATAATAAAAATAATAAAATTATACTCATACGATATACAATTAATAGTTATACTATTCTTGACTTTCATTTGTAATATTCTTGATTTAAAACTTAATATATAAAATAGGAATTAATTATATTTGTTAATATGTTTGTTTGTTTGCATGTTGCCATAGACTCCGGAACCTCTAAATTGTAATGATACCCAGAGAGAATAAAAGGGCACAGTGTCAGGTTTTTTAAATTTGGTGTTTGCAAAATTAACAGCTGTGATTAAATCATATGGAAATTTATTTAAACTGTCATTTGTTCAAATATAAACGACACTATGTAAAAACACTAATTCATAGTAGTGTAACTTTACTATAGTCAATTTTGGGTACTATAATTGAATTGAAATGAATATAACAAAAGGCTCCGACCCAGAGGGTATAAAAGGGTGATGTGTCAGGTGCGGCCGGGTAACGCTAGTACAACAATAAAAGTACAAAAATAAAAATACAACAATAAATGTACAAAAAATACTAATAAGAATAAGGAAATGGCTGTAAAGAACCATAACAGCTAAAAACAGTTATGCAGGACTTGATAGTCTTATTTTTGAAGATTGAAAGGTCGCTATAATTAGTACACAATATAAACATACAATGTAACCAAACTAATTTACTGTAGTGTAATGTTACTATAGTCGATTTAGACAACTAAAATTAAAAGTGCGTATTTAATAATAATGTACGCTTCTTGATAAGTGAATCTTACTGTTACTGTTATTATGGTAGCCTGTGCAGAAATATTTTCAAAACAAATTTGGACAAGGGAACAATAAAATTGAAAAACTAACGAGATTTCGTGACCACCACAGTTTTGCAAAATGAAGCCATATATTCAAGCCATTGTAGAGGAGGTATTCCCAAATCAAACAACCATCTTCAAAAATACAGATTTCCTTTGTGAGTGGGCAATTTTTGCTCCCAAAAATGATGACGTCATCAAATTTAAATTAAATTGCCTGGATCAAAAACAAATCAGTTGATTCAGTAATGGATGAAGAACAAGCAGTCTACAAGTCAATTGAATTCAATCCAATTTTCCAAATTAAATTTTTTGAATTCAACAGAGCCTCCAGTAATGCCACCACACTTACTGACACTGAAAGTAGGATCACCAATAATACTAATACGTAACTTAAATCTACCAAAGCTTTGTCATAAAACACAACTGAAGGTAAAGAAATTGAAACCAAATTGAGTAAAAGCACCCATTTGAAATGGAAAGCTGAAAGGAGTAAGTCATCATTTTGTCAATATCATAGAATCACCCTTCGATTTCAAGCAACTACAATTTCCTGGACGTTTTGAATTTGCAATAACAGTCAACAAAGTACAGGGACAGTCTTTGAATATTTTTGGTTTAAATTTGTAGAATGCCTGTTTTTTACACGGCTTCCTTTACGTGGCGTGCACACGAGTTCGCCTGAAAATTGCCTGAAAATTTGTACATATATGTACCCCTGATAAAAAAACAAAAAATGGTTTATCCTATGGCTTTAAAAAAATAGCAACCAAATTTACTGGTTACAATGACATGCGAATATCTGGTTTGTAAAGCTTTCGTTAATGTAAAATTTAATAAGATATTATTTGTCATTGCACATCAGTTAGGTCTGTTAGTTGTTGTGTTACATATTCAAGTATTGTACCTTTAATTGCTATTTTATACGTTCAGCTTTATTTGAATAAAACTTTCTTACTTTACAAGGTTCGACAGTGACCTATGGTCCCAATAACGTAGTTGTAGTTGAAAGCGTATAAAGTAATAGTTGTTTCTTTGAAGTATAAATTAATTATAATAAATTTAGAATGGTTACACCAAAAAGTAATTTATGTATTTTACAAACTGTGTACGAAGAGCGACGACCGCGGAATGCCGGTAAGTTAAAAGTTCATTAATGCAGAACCAGTCGTTTAAATATTCACAAAACAAATCTCCCTCTGAAGGGAACAATTTAACAACTTTGATTAAACCTGGTTTGTTGTATTCCAAGACATAATTTTATAACGTTTGTGGTTTTGTATTATAATACGAATAACTGAACGTATTTAAAACTCGAGGATTAAATTTTAAGTGGAAAGAAATTTTATGTTAGGCTTGTTATTTGTAATTATTTTTATCCAGACGACCTCCCTTTATACCCCGCCTTACCCCTGAATATGACTTTATGACTTATTTATGACTCGTCGGTCAGTCACTACTTAAGGGTAAGACAAAAGCTTGTTACTAGATCATAAGTGGTCCTATCTCTCTAGCATATATATATTAGGTACGTCCATAATGCACGCTGGTATAAGCATGTAGACAGATTCAGATTTTGCGGCGCCTAGTGTAGAAGTAGGTTTTAAGCGATACCTGTTCGTATTTACACACACCCCATACATAAGTGGGTGGAAATACACCCCTATTCTCTTACTTCGCAGCTTATTGCAGACGAAGATAAGTTTTTTTTAATATTTCAGGATGAAGTCCGGCACTTACGTGTATTCGGTTGAAAAGTGAAAACAAGCTGATGAAAAACTGGGCCAAATACTATTCAACCTGAAGAGAGATTGAATGTCACATTAAGGTAAGTAAATAAATAGACTTTCTTTAGTGAAATGTTTTATTTTGTAAGAAGGAAACGTGAAATGAACAATTAAATTACATGTTCGACTACATTAATGTTTAATTGAATAATTTGATAACTTTAACGAGTAATGGTGCTAATATTTTGAAAGGAAAGAGTACACAAATTATACAAAAATACATTATACTGGATGATTATTTTTAAAACAGCAACTAACAAAAAATTATATAATAAATAGTAATAATATTAAGCATTATTAGATAATTATTATAATTTAATTATAATATTCCGTTTTATTATTGTTGGACATTAATATTAGTGAATCCTGAAAACTTGGTTTGTGGAACCACTTGAGGTACGGTCGGTGACTGTAGTTGTCGACTGATGGTGGTCTGCTGGTAGATGAAATGACCGATGTCCATTGAATTCATTCATCGATATCCATAGAAAAAATACAATTAATTTCGACCAGAGGGGGTGAAATTCACAGTCCGAGTCACAGGTTGTCTGTAATCAGAATGTACTATTTATTCCGGTAAAAATCTACTGTCTACGCGCAGTTGCGTTATAGCCACTTCCATTTACCAGCATACGATAGACTCGCCGATTCAGACTTCATCGGCGCTGTCAGTCTGTCTCAGAAAAACAGTGTGCATTATGACGGATGTACCCTATATGTGACTAACACAACCTATGGAAAATCTTCTTAGTTTCACCATAGTACTTTTACCTACCCCTTATACTCTTATACACCTTATACCCTTATACCTTATACACTTATGCTCTTTCCCCATAGTGATTGGCAGTTGAGGTGTTTTAATTTTTATCAATTATACTGGGTGTTTCCGAACTCTCTAGAACCTTTAATTAATAATTGTTCCTTTGGTTGAAAAAACATTGACATGGCTATGTCTTAACTCTGGGTGGGGTTTTAATAGTTTATGAGACCAAAATTTAAACAGTGACATCATTTGGTTAGTGGTGTCATATGCTTAGTGAGTCATAGTTTGATTATAAGAACGGCTGTATAGATGAACTGAAAACGTTACCTTCAGACATATCTATGATCTAACCTATTTGACACAGGGAAGTAAATACCCACATTTCTTTGAAAGCTCCTTGCAAAGCTAAAGGAACCCTATTGCAAACCCTAAAATTAGGGTTGGATGATACAGCGATTGTTAGAAATGTTATTAAATCCGATTAATAAAATTTTCCTGCTTTTTAAATATATACATGGGTCTCCGGTGTCTAGTTTACGTCTCTTGTTTCTTATGTGTTGTTTACAAATCAATTTACTACTCAAGATCTATTTATTTAATATCGTAGTTTCATATTTTGTAATCATATAAAAATTAATAGGTAGAAAACTATTTAAAATTTTGTTTATGTAACTAAGTCTGTTTCAAGATGGCAGTCGTTAAAAATATTTTAGCCAAATTTCATTAAAACCTTCATAGCTAAGAAGCATAGAAAAATTAAAAAGCGAATCAAATGATAATTTATTTGCTAAAATAAATAAAAATTAATTAATTAAGCTGTAACAAGATTTCCAAATCCATCTAAATCAGTTAAATTCTTCTATGGTAAAGGCTTAAAACTTGTGTTTATTGAAGAAAATCACACCAAATATCCTGTGTGAATAATTATTTTTACACACTCGTCACCAGCAACCAACTTAATGCATTAATCAAATTTTATCTTTTACCATCCATTTTTTATTTCGTTTTCGCTTGGATTTATTATGCTACTACATTTTCTAATAATGTAAAATAATTAAGTAAAAAGAAGTGTCATGTTAATATTTATATTATTTAAAAAACTACAGATATTCCTTTATCACACGAATATAAAAAATTATTCTTAAGTAAAATAGATTTTTGTTATAACTTTTTGTAGGTTACTTTCAATACATACTTCTCAAACATTCAATTATTTATAGTAGAGAAGAATAAAAGTTATTTTAAATATTTAAGGTAATAAAGCATTGGGCGTGGATCCATAAATGTGGAGTAGCTACATGGATGTGTTCTGAATATAAAACAGCCATTAACATTCTTGGCATTTATTCAAATATAAATTTGTTAACAGAGTAAAATTAAAACCTTTTAGCCTTAAAATTACCTTATCCCTAGAAAGTGTTTTATCCACAGCACACCCCTTCAAAAATTAATCTTACACTCATGTAGTAAAAATAATATGTACTTGTACAAAGTTGAACAGACAGAATAAGTCAAACGTGAACAAACAAGTAATTTTAAGAGTCTGCATCAGTGGTAGCCATCTTGGATTTTAGTCCCGTAAGAGCAATGCTAAATTATGGCGCCTATATCTCCTTGACCTATTTTCATAAATTAACGGAAGAGGTGTCAAATTAAAGGTATTACAGTCCTCCAGGGCACCACCTTACAGAACTTCTTATTTTCGCTCTCAATAAAAAAATAATAATGATTTATTTTGTAAAATATTCCTAGATTTTTGTTTTTATATCAAGTTAAATTTTTGAACATATTGAAAAGGTCATGCCCTTGAGCCACATCTCATCAATGTACTTCCAAAGTTTTACATTGATACTTTGATAATTAACGCCACTACACATGCCAAAGTGAAGCTATGTTCCGCCAGAATTTAACATTGCTCTTACGGGACTAAAATTCAAGATGGCTACCACTGATGCAGACTCTTAAAAGAAATACACGTGTTTTTGTACCTTTGAAACCAGTTATTTATAATATTTAAACGCAATTTATGAATACAATATAATGCATATTTTTACTATGTGTCAATATTATAGCCTACTATCAAGCATTTTAGTAAAAAAATAAAGCACAAAGCATAAAAGTATAATACATTTCTACGACGTTGTTTACTGATTTGTACGATATATCTTAATGAACGTTAGTATGCGATTTGAGGAATTCCACACGGAAAATTCCATATTAATTTAATTTCACAAATTTTGGCTTGAAATATGTTCAGTATGTAATCAGTTCGATAGAAGAATTATTAAGAACTGTAAGTACTAGACTTTATTTACAGTGTTATATCTTTATGAACGTAAAAAATCATTAAATTGAATTGATGGTATTGAGTATTTTCTAAATACCAAATTCCTTGTTTTTATTTATTTAATTTTTTCAACATCTCCTTCCACATCAAGTGTTTGGCTACACTACGTTTCCGGAGGTAAGGAAACTCCTGCCGTTAGATTAGATTATTTGAAATGGCGACCATACTACAAGGTAGGTATTTTACGCCAACTATGTATGAGGATTAAGTGTAAGATGATTGTGGCGCTATCTTGTAGTCTTGTTACTAACTAAGGCTGACATGTTCCTTAGACAGGACTGTTAATTAATAGCCCAACAGCCGATGGCAATTAATGAACCTACAGTTTAACGTGGAATCCGACCCACGACCTCTAAATTTCGAATTGGTCTAATTATAAGGATAGTCTTTGCGGATTAACGTAGTATTCAATAGTGCGGACGTAAATACACACAAGAGAACACCACATCCTCCGACCATCTCTCACAGCTATCCACAATTCGTCACCTCCAAGTAGCTGGATTACAGGACTCGCCACCGTCCCAGTAGAGTAATGTAGATTCTAATTAAGGTTAGTTGATAACGGAGTAGTTTCCTTACCTCCCGAAACGTAGTGTAGTTAAACACTTGACGTGGAAGTCCAAAAAAATAAATGAATCAGAACAAATACTCCACTGTTGTGAGTTTTAAAAATCCTTGTTTTTAATGAAAATAAAACTATACTATTTCTTAATTCGTATTCATCTTGGGGATTGTAAGTAAAATTATACAGTTAGAGCATTGGCGTTGGCTGGTGTTTAACACAAAGTGTAGGCAATTAGCGATTGATCAGTGGTCAGTTTTACTGATGAATACATAATTGCGTTGTCTCCTGACAGATGACTGCCTGTGACATCGCTGACAGGCGTAACATGATGACGTCAGCTCATTCCTGCTACACTGGCTTCCGATAATATTATGAATTATAAATGACTGTTGATTTCCTCTGCAAATTATAGAATGCATAATTTAATTCACTAATGGTTAATTCTACTCGATTTGATTGCACTGTTATATAAGGTTAAACATAGAAACCAAATCCATTCTGTCAAAAGCTAATTCACCAGACTTTGTCACTACCCACCACCTTTAAAGCTTTTAGTTTGCTTCTTCTGCATTCTTCAACCAGTTGATAATTGTAATCTCAAACTTTGGTATTACATCAAAGGAAATGTGCTATTTTAAAATAGCTGAACACAGTTTCAGATCATGACTTCTGACTTATGTTACTATTGATTTTATGGTACCTTACTGTTTTTAATCACCAACACCACTTAAGGTAAGTTTTATTTAGAGCGGCTCTAGCGACAGACACTCAGCGTCAGGCACTAAGTGAACTTCTTGCACAACTGTTCTTACGGGAATTCCATGGATCTGTTTTTCTACGCGCGTCTAAAGCCACCCATACACGATCCGATACAACCCGCAGACCGAAGTGTGTGTCTTCGGACCGTGTTTACCATGTCTGCCGGTTGCCACATACGATCAGTCCAACACCCAGACCAATTTCATGGACAGCGACCGTCGTGTACCTTAGTGCTTATTCGTGGTGCAATAAAATTATAAATTCTCATAATAATAAGCGTTATTTAGTTTTGTGAACAGCAAAACTAGTGTAATTTTTAAGTTTTTGTCTATATGTATTGACAAGCACTGGTTTATTCCCACTTTTTAAATAAATTCAAAACTTTGATAAGAAAACTATTTCTTATTGAAAGGGTGTTGAGGTTTTTGAAAAGAGAGCTAGTAATGCGAACTATTTTTGAAGGATGTTATCATTGTTTTATGTTTTTGCTGCACACAAAATTTGAAAAATTGAATCCAAATATATTTAATATGTATTGCCTCAGACAATAACTCCATACTCTGTACAACTTTGTACTAATGAGAAAAAGAACAAAAAAGGAATTCTCTCAACACACAATTTTTACAAAAAATAGAAATATCTTATTAGGTTTTGAAATTTTAATTGAATTTATGTAAAATTTTCAAGTCAACTGATTATGCAAAATTACTCCCAAATAATTCAATTTATACGTTATTTCTACAAATGAACATTAATTTGTTACACGAGTGAAACCTATGCCCAATTTTTCAAGGTGGTTAGCACACACATATACAGCCTGTCCAAAATTACAAATATTACTTTTAAAGCTAAAAATCATATATTTTGTCTCTTCAGCACTTAAGACCGTGGAATTGGCAGTGAGCTACCAATGCAACCCCTCCTTAGATCATCTGTTATTACTGCATTTTCTGAATCAAAATTACTTTTAATATAAGACAAAGCAGTGTCAACAGCAAAGCATGTCAGGTTCCCCCTTAACCTAGTCCCACACAGGCCATTTAGGGTTTTTTGCAATAAATAACTTTGCTCCTAAAACTGATTCCTGTGGAACACCATTTTTTATCATCCCTATTTCAATGAAAACCTTATTCACTTTCCCATAAATTTGTTTTATTCTTAGTAGATTACTCAAAAACCACTTGTGAGTGGTTTAAATATGTTACACACGCGTTATTCGTTATCCCACGGAGAAGAAGTTGGAAGATGCTTCCTTGGAGAGATCGTTATGACAGTAGTATACGCTTAAACACTCGTTTCACCCAAGTCGAACCACATTAAAACTATGTCGTGGTTTGATTTTATTCGTGGTTGATCATAGCATATTTAAATATGGAAATAAATAACTCTACCTCTTCTCTTATACCCCACGAGTCTATAATTTCCATCATACAAGATACAACCAGTGCAATTGAATGGTAGTTTGGCCTATTGGTATGCACTGTGACTATCATACTTATTTCTACGTATATTTATTTTTATAAGTATTTTGGACGAGGGTCAATTTAAAAAGGAATTTGTATCCACAGTATTATAATAAATATGAGTTGAATTAAATATAAAATGTTACGGAATTTGGTTATAACAGTTGTTTATTATGACATCATAAGTGTCATATTATATGGTAATCACAATTATTGATAAAAATTACTATTACCTGAAAAACAAAGGAGGTATGTTTCCAATATATCTATTAGTAGGTATTCCTAGTAACTATAAAACTGGTAGAGCGATCGTATCCGTGGGTCTTGAGTATTAAATTTAATATAAACTTTATTTTTACATTTCCGATCATTTCTTATTCAAAGAAATCTGGGAATTGACTTAACAAAAGACCTAAACAGTGTTTAACCTCCTTTCTCCTGATTTTCCACCTTGACAATATAAAATAGCTATAAATGTGCAGGGCTTAACTGTAAGGCGTTGCGTCGGCGAGGGAGAGGAAAGCTTTGCTTTAGTGGTGCTTTATACTCGAGGTGGTTCCAAATGTTATCATTATGCACAATTGAATCTCTAAAATAACACTTAAATAAATAGTGATCTCAAATCACACAATACATTCGAAACATACCAGCATTATTTTTGTATTAAAAACCAGTGGAATAATATAGAACCCTTGCTTTGTTACTAACTCCTTACGTCAAATTGATGTTAGAAAAGTAACTTAAAAAAGACTAATAAAAAAATGGTACAATATAGTCTTGTGATTAACGTTTAGTTAACCTATTCTTTAATTACATTACTTTTAAAAGAAAAAAAATAAGTAAGTGAAGAATTGATTTATAATAGTTGAAATTGGATAGATGACAAACACACCTTTGTTATTGTAAATATAAAAGGTATTTAGTCCAACACGTTTAGATCAAAAATAATATAATCCAGATTTGAAACATCAAAAACTTTTTTGCCTTTGAAAAAGCCTCCTTTAAAGGGTCATGAGGAATAAGTTATTTATTATATTGAAAAAATATGATATCATTTAAATATATTAGAATGAATAAAATTGTTAAACTTTTAATTAGTAATACAACTGTACGTAGGCTTTTAATTGGTGTAAAGCGTTCATTAGATGAGAGCTAGCCCGCGTTGAAATATTCACTAAACGAATCTCCAGCTAAAGAGAACAATTCAACAACTTTGATTAAACTCGTCGGTTCTGGTCTCCGGATATAAATTTGAATGTTTTATTGGTTTTCCACTTTCCTGAAACAAAACCTACTCGAAACTAAATTAAACGCCAATATTTAATTAATTAGGGACTCCAATAATTTGTTCGAGCTGTGAAATGACTTGAAGATGCTTACTGGTCAGATGGACTGGCAGATTAACTGAAACTAACTTGTAAAATTAATTTATAATCGACAGAAAATTTATATAGCTATTCGTATTAGCTATACGTTTTTTTTGGAATTAATATGTAGCAAAACCTCAATGTAATAATTATTATTGAAAAATACTTTTACATATTAATTATACAGAGAAGGATTTAAAAAAAGCTTTTAATTCCATAACCCAGAGTATACATAGGTCTAAAGCTTATAAGTCAAATTCTCACTATACTTTTTTAGGATAGAACTTAAATTATCAAAGTGATAAAAATCGATAAAACTTAAAATGCACATTGATTTTGCTATGATTCGTATTCAGTTTGTTTGAATGGAATCGTGACAATGGAAATATATTTTACTATAGTAGCATAGAAACTGCCAGAGAGCTATTTTATTTATTTTTAATATAAAAGAATAAGAAAAGCTGTTTAGATGAAGTGAAACCATTACCTTAAGACATATGCATGATACCTATTTCCCAAAGGGAAGTAAATATAAACAATCTTTATTTGCTACTGGGAAACGGTAAACGCTCTATACTGTCAACTGTGTTAATACAATTTTCATTAGTAACGTTAAAGGTACAATCTATCCTAGTTGCTCGTATCAGAATGTGAATGCAATATTGGCTTGTCGAGCTGTCGAGTGTCGTATCGTTGCAATCAATCAAACATCAGAAGGCGAACGGTCATCATACCGTGTCATGGTGGACCTAGCTGACACCAGAGAGTATTCTAATAGCTCCTCCACATGTGTTGTATAGTAGACATAGCTGACACCAGAGAACATTCTAATCGCTCCTCCACATGTGTTGTATGGTAGACCTAGCTGACACCAAAGAACATTCTAATCGCTCCTCCACATGTGTTGTATGGTAGACCTAGCTGACACCAGAGAACATTCTAATCGCTCCTCCACATGTGTTGTATGGTAGACCTAGCTGACACCAAAGAACATTCTAATCGCTCCTCCACATGTGTTGTATGGTAGACCTAGCTGACACCAGAGAACATTCTAATCGCTCCTCCACATGTGTTGTATGGTAGACCTAGCTGACACCAGAGAACATTCTAATCGCTCCTCCACATGTGTTGTATGGTAGACCTAGCTGACACCAGAGGACATTCTAATCGCTCCTCCACATGTGTTGTATGGTAGACCTAGCTGACACCAGAGAACATTCTAATCGCTCCTCCACATGTGTTGTATGGTAGACCTAGCTCACACCAGAGAACATTATCATCGCTTCGCTACAAGTGTGAGATAGTAGACCTAGCTGACACTAGAGAGCATTCCAATCGCTCCTCCACATGCGTTGTATGGTTGACCTAGCTGACACCAGAGAACATTATCATTACTTCGCCACATGTGTGAGATGGTAGACCTAACTGACACCAGGGAGCATTCTAATCGCTTCTCCATATTCGTTGTATGGTAGACCTAGCTGACACCAGAGAACATTCTAATTGCTCCTCCACATGCGTTGTATGATAGACTTAGCTGACCCCAGAGAGCATTCTAATCGCTACTCCACATGTGTTGTATGGTAGCCATTACTAACACCAGAGTGTACTCCCATCATTCGGCGTTAGCCAACATGTTCTCATAAGTCCTCCCAGTTATGATTATGTATAACAAACAATAAATAAAAAATTGAAACAACTCTGACTATGTGAGTAGCTAAAAACTTTCGAATTTTTTTAGCTGTCTTACAGCTCTAAACCCTCTGAATAAGTGCATAGAAAATAAAGTAAAACTTCATCTCTGAATATTGTTCTAATTTCATAACGGATATCGCAGATAAACGCCGATCGGGAAATAGTTGTAAAGTTCACGACATACGAATATGTCTTTGATCAAAGTAATCCAAAAACCTAAACGGCGAGACCCAGTGCCTTGTCAACCTCAGTCTCAACTTTCCACAAAGCTTATATTGAATCTATGAGCCAATATTCATGTCACACATGAAGTCACATTAACGATATAATTTTGTAGCGTAATGGCTTTTATTATTGATGTAATAATTAAAAACTTGTCGATAACTCGTTGTGATGCCATTTGATAATTCTGAAATAATTATAACTCAATTACGTTGATGTGTGCTGTCACATTTAAATAAATATTACATTAACAGATTGTACGATGTTTAAAATTTATTTTATTACTATCCACATTAGTATGGTAATTTAGTTACCAAAACAGTCATTGCGTGTTTTATTCTCATATTTTACTACAGGAAACTTACTCGTAAATAATAATAAAAAATCAGTTTTATAAATAGTTAATTTTATTTTTGACATTTTATTATAAATTATTGCAGGACTGTTTCAAGTTATGGTTTAGGTGGCATTCACTTATAAAACGTATAACATTGCAAAACCGTGTAAATTCAAAAGAATACTTTTTTTAGGAAAGTTTGTTGGAGATTTTATTTTTCATGTTGTGCTCTTATCCCAATTAGTATCTTGGGGATATAAGATAAATTAGATATTAATATAAAGTTATACTAAAATCTAGGTAAGTATCTAAAAAGTATTGTTCGTTATGTACTTCATCTTACTTTTACGTATATCAAAGTAAGTTAAATTGTTGTAAGTTTTATGATGATGCATATAAAACTATGGATGTTACATATCAGTGGAGAACCTCATTCATAATAAAAGTGATACCACCATGGGATGTGTCCCTTGCGAACACAGCGCCGCCCTGTGGTTGGGGACGGTACTAGGGTAATTTCCCGTCAGAACATGATGGACTGGCTCTCACAGGGGAGGCTGTGCTGTATCAACTCTTCTCAGGGAATCATGTTTGTACATAGCTTTTATTGAATTCAACAGGTATTCATATACATAATATAATTTATCTTTTTTTGGTTGTAGTCAATAACGTTACATCCGTTAGTTTTTAATAAGTACATTAATACTTGAAAACATATTTTTATTCAATTTTATTCTTCAGTGTTTATTTCATAGGCGATTTAGAAACAAAGTTTTTACTATTTAGTTTCAAAGTTGAGAAGGGTATCTAAATATTATATTATGGACAATGAATGAAATGTTAGTCACACTAAGAGAGAAAAGTGATTTGTGTTGAATGTTGAGAAAACTTACAAGCTAAGTATTATTTAGGACAAGCAAAGAAATGATTACCTTACTGTAGATGGTTTATTGTATACCTCGATAAGACCGCGAATAAATAATCGTTTCTTAAAATTAAAATAGTCAAAATAACTATTATTTTCAATATTAGGTTAGTCTTGATCCGCGTTTATTTTTACTAACGGATTTTAAAATATCTCTTTTCTTGCAGAACAATATGATACATAAGCCCAGTAGCATATCTAATGCCAAAGTTTTGACAAAAACATACTATGGGATGGATTAAAAACTCATGTCTTCCAACACTACTCGACATATTTACAATTATCTCTATATATAAAATTGAATGTATGTCTGTATGTATGTATGTCCTTTATGCGTTGCCAAACTACTCATCCGATCGCCATGAAATTTTAGGAAGTTGCTCTATATGTGTCCGGGAAGGTTTTAGTGAAAAAATATTTTCGAAAACCCCATAAGTTTCCATTTTATGGCGTTTTAAATTTCTAATGTTAACCTTATGGAGAGTAAGTTTGTTTACAAATTGTCTACAATGAAAACATTTGATTTCTTAGCTACAGCTGATTGGTTACTTTCCATTAGCAATACCGTATGCTTTACTATCCAATGCCATCTGAATTATTCAGATTAATGTTAAACTATGAAGTAAATGTGTACTGTAAAAAATGAACAGCTTTAATCACCACGTTAATAGTTACAGTTTTGGGGGATTATGTATTTATATTTTTATTTTCTGTCTGATTAAAGTCACGTGTTTATATGGTAATTACAATGTTTATATTATTGCGTTCATTATAATAATCAGCTGTTGTATATCTTTCCAATAAAAGCCGTATTACAGTTAGGTTTCGTTTGGGTTTGGATTGGCTTTGAAAATTGTGAATTAATCCACTCAGATTTATTTGTTTTATGGGAATGTTATTAATATGTCTTATCGTTTCAGTATCGTTATTCACTATGCCGCGACCCAGAATATATAACCTTTCACAATGAAGCCGTATTGCTATTCGACTTCGGAACATGGCCAATCTTAAAGTTAACATGTGTTTACTGTGAGGCGTTACGAAGTTCGCCGGGTCAGCTAGTATATTATAAAAACTGTGCAGAAATACAAAAGGTGTTAAATTGGCGATCGATTTCGTCCAGTCACAACAGACATCATCAGGCCCGAACGGAGACTGAATGAAACAAAATGACGTCCCTGCCTAGATGCTATTGGCTAATGGAAGTTCCTGTCATGGCGTCGGATGTAGCGTTTATTGGCAGAATCAAAGTCTATTTGTTCATTTATTAATTTTTTCATCTGTCCTTTTTTCTTTTTAAATAAATAACTCTCCTATAAGGAAGAGTTATTTATGGGAATGAAACAAAATGGGACGCCATTTTGTTTCATTCAGTCTCAGTTTGGGCCTGATGATGTCCGGTGTGACTGGACTTAATCGATCGCCAATTTAACACCTTTTACATATATTTACCGTTTGTATATAATTTCAATATAAGTGTTAATATATTAAGTAGTATTGGAAGACGTGAGTTTTTAATTCATCCTATAGTAAAACCAACACGTATAATGTTAATCAAGTAGTTATACAAAAAAATACGTACATCAATAGTTATATGACAGCACTCTAAGTGAAACTACCAGGAAAGGTTAGTGGAAGATTTTAAATTCGAGTGGTTTGGACTCGAGACGTAGTTGGAGACCCTGGACCTCCTGGAAGTCATGGACCTGAGGCTTGTATGATCCTATGCACGGTTTTATGGTTGACTGAGCCCATCCCCACCCTTTTATTTCTCTCTCACTCCTACACTGGATCTCCTCGTATACACACTGGAGGTAAGGTGATGATGGGGGTGCCCACGTTTCTTCTGGTGTCTAGTAAAATTATTAGCCTAGACTGACGTACAACCAGACATTCCAAAAACCACCAACAATTAATTGTTACCCATTATGATACTCACAATGCCAAAATAATTAATCAATTTTTAATGTAGAAAATTGGTAAATTTATTTCGATTTACCACGAGTTAATAGTGTAAATGGTTTTATAAACTGTCACCTTGAACGAACAATTTTAAGAAGTATAATAAAGGGACAGTCGTTACCTACAAGAATTATTACCTTTGCAAGTAAACAAATTTAACGGTTTCTGTTTTAAAATTTCATAATGTATACTACCACCAATACAGTTGAGAGTAAACATATTTTAATTGAATATTTTCATAATATTTGGGAAAGATAATAATACTACAGCTGAAAACGGTTGAAAGATACTTCATTCTTTGAAGAAAACTTTTGCAATAAACAGTTTTTCAAATAAAACCACCCGCTTGATATAAGGTAAACATCAGGGGAGGTCCACACTACAAAAAAGACTGAAGTTTTCAACTTGTATACTTAAACAATGTTGTTTTGCCATGGTAAAGCCTCTGAACCGGAAACCTTTACAAAACACATTTCGTAGATTCTTGTGTTTGATATAACTTCTTAACCTCCTCCTGTTATTGGGTTATGTCACTTTTAGTTTATTTACGAGTTTAGGAAATTCGTAGGGAATTCTCAATAATAGATAATATCGCTTAGGCTTTATTTTATTTAAGAAATACTAACTACTGTATAATAAAAAAATAAAAAGTATACCAACTCAATTTAATGAAGTAATTGTATGAATGAAGTCATGTAAGTAATGGTGTATTAACATTATGTAATACAAATAATTAAAATGAATATCAATAATCAAAATCAAATATAAACCTGGATTTTATGAAGTTTTATAGATTATATAATATTTATAGATTTTATTTTTATATTTTATAAAGAGGGTGATTCCCCAAATAGATACTAACAGAAACATAAATTCAAATCTACATAAAAGAAATAAGACTTCACTAAAAAACAGTGCGACTTTTGAATTATTGACTGTTTAATATAAAATACGAGTATAATAGTATTTGACTTGATGAAATGTCACAGTTTCGTATTTGAAAAGATTTTAGCCTTAAATAACAGAAGTGTGTCCACTCAGGTTAGTTGACAATCTTATAATTTGTGTGTAATGTTTTTTGTTATAAATACAAAATATATTAATATAGATTCAACTATGTTAATTTAATTTTGGATTCTCAATATTAAATGTGAAAAGTTACTCGAGTTAAGATAGTTTGATCAACAACGGATAAAAAAGCCCTTAACAAAACGAGCCATAAGCTGTTGTTAGAGATGAGATAATGATTCTGAGAAGGACCAATATGCTACGTCATAGCCCCGTTGAAGTCTCTCCATAACTCTGCTTCCTGGAAATGGATCAACTACGTGACATTGCATTGAGTGAAAATAGCAAATTGAAAATGTAAGAAATCGTTGGTAGCATTTTCCTCCTTATTAGAACTGGATGATTTTTAATGCAAAATAACCACAGATAGCTTGTTAAACGATTACGTCAGGTTTACATTAAAGTTTGGCACATGCGATGCCTGTGTCTGAAGGTAAAGTTAGTAAATCTGTGAATTCTCACAGCTTTTTGAATATTGTCTGATTTGATTAAAATTAAAATAAACAATTTGTGTACAACAAGGAACAAACTATGGAGGATAATTATTAAGAAGAAATATTAACACTGTAAAGGAATTGTACCTAAAGCTCTTCGAGTTTTTTTTTGCATATTTCAACATTCTTTTGGCTTCTCGAACCATCACAGATCTTTAGATTTAAACATATTGTATCCCTTTTAAACTGTAAAATTTACAAGATAAACCTGGATATATCAACGAGTATTTAATAAATTAGTTACGTTTATGTTAAATAACTGGCAAGAGGTTTGCTAGGAATATATCTTCATATTATTTAGATTTTTACTATGGAGATTTTCCATCACGATTTTATGTAAAACAAAGTTTCATGACGTTTTAGGATCTGGAAACTGATCCCGTCATCAAGAGAACTAATATCTAAAACATAACACAATTCAAACATAATGCGGACAAAGCCGGTATAAAGCTGAAAACATAAAAGTTTAAAGCAGTAAAAAAAAAACATTCACTAACCATTAGACACATAAGAAACAAAACACGTCTACTCGTTAAGGAGATTCGAAGACAACTGAATAGGAGTGGGCGTGTCCCAACGGAACCGGAAACAAAATGGCCGTGGCATAAAATCTGAAATCCAGGTGAAATACGTCTAACAGATTCATTTATTTTATTATTTTTACTTTTTGTATTCAAATTCAAACTCTTCCTAATATTCATGAAAAATTGCAGTCAAAGATTAACTTGACAGAGTAAAAGTACATTATTTTTACAATTTTTATAATTAAAACATAAACGTAATATCCCTTACGAGTTAGCATACCATGAGAATATTCATATAAAACTGAAATAAATTTGGATTTATATGAATATCATTTACAGATACTTTATTTTACCTATCCTTAAGTTCTTTGCTAAGAATTGGCAGCCACAATGGCCGGATCTCAACTGAAGATTGACTAATTGGTTAAACTAGCAACCAACCTACCAATTGACCAACCAATTGGTCAATTTTCAGTTGAGATCCAGCCGTTGTGGCTGCCATATATTAGCAAAGAACTTAAGTTACATAAAATCGTGATGAAACATATCCGCAATAAAAATCAAACAAACATGGTTACACCATTATATGAAAATACTATAAAAGTTTATCAACTGGCTTTGTCAAAAGTATGATTTTAAAATATTGTAACTGACGCAGTTATGTTTGCAACAATAAACCATGTTGGTACGCAGCATATATCACATTAAATATTAGCGTATTCCATTAAACATTATCAGTCATCATAAAATCTACCTCCCGATCGTCGAAGTTCATGGCTATATACGAAAATTAATATGCAACCGCATATTATCATTGGGGCATAAACCGAAATATAAGCTTTTATGTAAAACTAGTTACAATATAGGGAAGCTAACTATATTTACAGTTGAAACGTGGATAAATTTTAACTGCAGGTTCACCGTTGAATAATCTGAATATTTCGCTAATGGAGACACATCAACTTTCACATTGCAACCAGTTTCAAATATTATCTATCTATATTCATCCTATGGCAAAATTATAATTGGTTTTCCCCAGGAACAACTAATACCCTCGTGCAAGTGGTATTGTAACCGGGTAGCTGGATTTTTAATCGAATTTATTGAACCTAAAATACATAGCATATAAATTATAACATTATTTATAACCACCATCATAGCAGACATACTTACTCAGCGAGTTCACAAATCATTAATAATAATATATGACAGGTTTCATCAATATCCGTTATAAATTAAAGAGTTTGCCTATTCTCCTATAAGATTAATATATGCAGGTTTGCTAAAGTTAGGAACACTGAATGTAGCCATTTACAGCATAAAAAATTTTATTTGACCTATTATAACGAGCTACATCAACATCTGTCCATAAATAAAAGAGATTTCCTAGTCTCTATATGATAAACATGGGAAAGAGCATGCAGGTTAGCTACCGTGTTAAAACACATAATCTGGCGAACCTCTACATCATGAAGCTTTCCAAGTTTCATGCAAAAATATATGTTAATAAGTGAACTATTAATTTTTACTCATCCTCCATAAGCTTAACATTGGAGCCCCCAAATACAACGTTCTGAGTTTAGATTTTTTTAAATCTTGGTGACCTTTGGAGATAGAGAAAAACATAAAGTACTAAATTGTATAGTTTTGAGCTAATTCTAACGGTAAAAGATAAAATCAAAATTATTTTTGAAAAAAAATATGAAAAAATCCATTATTCAGGTTTTAACCCCCCAAACTACCCTTTCCGATTGACCGATATGTCTGGATTACGAACTCGTCCGAGTAAATGTAAGAATACAGTTCTCAAGTATTTTTGTCTATATTGGACCATTTTCGAGAGTTATCGTGTTCTCTCTCTCTCTCTCTCTCTCTCTCTCTCTCTCTCTCTCTCTCACACACACACACACCACACACACACAAACACATGCTTTTATATACATTAATACTGCTTTTGGCCTTGAGATATTTTAAAACGAAAAAGTATTAAATCTCCGACTAATGACATGCCATGACACCTACGGTAATAGCTTCTTCCCTATGGAAAATTCGGTAATAAAGGTAAAATGTAAATAATTACTAAACTAACTTTATAGGATTTTTTGTCATACCATTTTACATCAATATAGTTGCTTTTAGTTGGTTAGAAAATAGTATTTTCCATTCACCGAAATTATTCTTTTAGTTTATGGAGGTAATAAAAGAGAACTAATACTCTCCTTAGAAATGCCGCGTAAATGTACATAGAGATTGACGCAGTAACTTTTCTGTGGATTAGAAAGCCGCAAATAAATGGGGCGATTCAGTTTTAATTTAGTAATGCGGCTGAAAACACCACGGCCACATTTCACTGAATAAACTAATTTGTTATTTCATCCCTTTTACATGAAAGCTAAGTGTTTCTGTATTTGAATTTATTTTGAATTATATTTATGAAAGTAGTTTCAACCCTTTTATGAATTGAGAAGATATAAATATACCAAATGACCTTTATAATAGGTTGTAGTTAAAGCCCCTAATTACTTTAAATTACTTAAAGTACTTCAAAGATTCTGAAAGTACCTCATGGATGTTTCACAGTTAAATATGTTTTGTTGAAGCTCAGTTATTGATGATTGTTGTACATGTATTACTCTTGTGTTTATGATAGAATACACGATGTTTAAATTTATTTCAATTGGTGCAAAAAGTGTACTGTTTCATTTTATTTCCAACTAAATTTACGTGCCGACACGATGTGGTAAGAAGTAAGGTAAGAGATGTGGTAATCCAAGGTGGTAAGTAATTACAAGTATTTAAATCATTTATCGTGAAATATTGTAAATAATTAATTCTGTTAAAGGATTTTGAAAATTGAGTAAGTATTGATATAATACATATAGTAGTCATGTTAAATCAAAACCACCAGCAAATTATTATTCGTTGGTATGCCTCCAAACCTTTCATTGATAAATTATTTGGAAATAAATCATAACACGTATTTTTTATATATCAAACTGCCAATGAAATGGCACTAGAATAATTTAAATTGTATTGCTGTTTAAGTTGAACTTTCAACTAAATACTATTTTATAACGTACATAATAGATTTCAATAAAAATTGGACATTTATAACATTTAGAACATTTTGTGTCCAAGGACACACGAAAAAGCGAAAAAATTATTTCGGCTCTAGATTTATCACGTTTATCACGGGACTCAATATTAATATTGGTGATTTCATCATAAATTGCTTTGTTTTTTATTCCCGACTAGATACGGAATACTCGTATTTTACGAGAACCGGAGAGAAGGTGTTAATAAGGATGTTATAGATTAGGATAGTAGCCTACATGGACGGTATACCTAATTCTCAGGGAAGTAAAAAGAAACCCAAACCAATCCAGATTGAGGCTTCAGCCACACGACACGCTAAGATGAGTCACCATTAAAATAAGGTTTTGTCAACATATAAAGTAAACGTTCAGCAAAAAATATCGGTTATCAGCAGTTTAGACTTGGGGCCTTTAACAGAAACTTTCAATGGTACCGGACCTTTTGGAACAGATTGAAGGGCTTACACCGTTCAAAGTGTGTACTTGATGTTGGAGTTCAAATTTCTCTCATCCCTAATGTAATACAATCATTTGTTTGGTTTCCCAAAATGTTAAACCCTCCAGAGCGAATAGGTAATTACATTTTGTCATGCATGGAAAAGTATAGCGCATAAACACGACTCAAATGATATTATAATATTAACTTAACTTTTAAGTAAGGTTGAACTTGTAAAGTAATTTTAATAAGACAAATTATTCTTGTGATCTCGCGGAACTAACACAGATTTCACGCCCTTGCAGCTGTAACGTTGTCGACTCCCGCCTCATTATAACTTTATCAGGTCCTCATTGTAGCAGGTGTTTTTAACGTTTCTGGGAAAGTCATTCGTTACCTGTAATTTCATTTTACAATCAACTTTACACATGACAAAGTTTCACTTCTACTTAGACATTCTACTAACTATTGGTCTTCCACATGACTTCCATGTCTTATAAGATATGGAAGTTGGGTTTACTTACACTTAACTTCTACAGCTATTTATAATGCCTTTTAAAATAAACTATGGGGCCTTAAAGGTTGAATAAAATATTTTATTTCCGTAATTTTGATAATAGTTATACAGTAGTTATATTAAAATGACATGGTAATATGTTTTGAAGGAAATTTGACAGCATTAGTAAAGTACTGAGGTGGAGTGAACATGTAGATAGGCTGGCAAAGCAACTTGCCACAAATATATTCGTATTAAAAAATATCTCTACACTAAATAACATTTCACTTTCAAAACTTGTTTATTTTGGCTTGATTGAGAGTCTGATTAGGTACTCCATTATCCTCTGGGGATCATCTAGCAAATGTAACTTAAATAGAATATTTTTACTCCAAAAAAGAGCTATTAGATGTATTTTGATACTCAGGCCTACAGATTCATGTTTAAATTATTTTAAAGAATTGCAAATTTTCCTAGCATTTATATGTTAGAGGTAATTAGCTACGTTAAATAACAAAATCTTGTTAGAGCTCATCAGCATTCTTAGATGGATTCTTAGAACACTAGAAATAGATACTTTAATCCCTCCGTTTCTTATAATCTTAAATTATTTTAAAACAAGCCTGAATACATCGGACTCAAGCTACTTAATCAAATTCCACCTCACATAGCTCAGATAAATAGTTTAAAAAAATTCAGACACCAGCTCAAAAAACTTTTAATCGAACATTGCTATTATTAACTCCCTTTTTACCTCACCTAGACTGATTCTCAACCAGACCATAAACAATCCATAGCCCGGCCAAATATAATCCTGCTAATTCATTGTCCATTTTTTCCTCTTCTCTGCCTACTGTCTTGAAAAACATGACAGCATCGATAAGGTGTGCCCACAAAGGAAAAGGAAATTTGACTGGTCCCATGCCTGGCAAGGTCAACCGGGACGATGCGGGATATGTATGTATGTACTACTATTCGATGTAAATCATTTAAATCCTTGGTTGAGATCCAACTTGAACGAAACACCGATTACTCAATAGACAATGTCTTTCTCCTTAACAATATTAACGATATTGTAGCTCTGCGCCAGTAATTACATGTAGTCGACAAGTAAATGTTTTACAAACGAAAAATATGTAATCGATGTACTGACAACGACGCAGTCTCTCACATCGAGAAGTTTGTTCGTCAACTTAAACCCTTTTACGGATGATTTTTCGAACGAACGGTAAAAATGGACTTTTCTAAACGCATTGGCCTCTATTAAAAGGTCTATGCGTGCGATTTTGAACTTTCCGCAGTTTTTAAAAAACGGGTGACAAACTCAGATCTCTAAGTACTCGGTAATATATGGACGCATTTAGCAGAGCCACAACAAATGGTCGTTCCCAAATCCAAGCAACAGTGCAGCCAACCTTCCAAACTCGTTCTTACAGCATGTCATTTTGTTTTATGTAGTTTTTTATATATAACAAATTAATACTGGAATATTCATTTGAGAAATAAAGAAGAGAAAAATGATACGGAGTGATTGGAAATATCTCTTCAGAAACCTATAGCTGCCGAATACTGAAGAGAAAAAGTGGCCAGAGGTATGGTCTATATTCAGTTATAATTTTGCAGATCAAACTCATATGGATATGCAAAATAGTTTGGGTGGGGGTACCCACAATCCTTTGCAAATGCACAATAAAAAACTAAGACGTTGGCAAGACAATTGGCAAGCAAGATAATTTTTTGGAGAATACGTTTTTTACCACCCGTACGAAAACGTATGCATGAAAATAGCTCTAAAGACTTGTGTTTCTCATCAGAAGTTAAATACACCCTCGAGAGCTATTCCTAATACAAACGCCGGCAATGACTGAAGGACACGGACCACTAAATTATTTTGGGGGTGGAAAATCGATCAAGTTTGAAAAGTCAAATAATAGGATTTAGATAATGGAAAACTGTAAATTACCTAGAAAATCGGAAGTGCAATGTTTTTACGATAGTAAATAAGGATGCCTACATACCGACCGACGCAATATGAATACACCACCAAGATTGCCTACCGCCACAACATGGCGCCTTGCGGCTCTACGCTTGCGGTGATGTGAGGCGTTCCGTCTAAAATTTGTTTAAGATAACAAAAAAAGATATTTCTTGCCATAGCCTAAAAGAACTTTTACAAAATCATATGATTTTTAAGTAATCTGATTACAAAAATAAGTATTCCTGATGACCATTAATTATTTGAGGTTTATATTGCCCTTTTTACTAATTTAGGGGTTAAGTTTTAAGCTTAGATATTAGAATATCAGTAATTGTTTTCTAAACCTTTTAGAATGCATAACTCATCTTCAAATATTTACTAGTTGAATTTTAAAGTGCTTCTGAGTGAAGTACGTATAAAATACCGTATACATTTTCATATATATATTTCAGACTATCACTATTGGTCTGTATATGTACTGTGTGACAGTTATGTAAAAATTAAGGCCGTAGGATTTTTCAAAGGAAACTTAACGCTACCACTCTGGAAATGTTTCAAATTTTAGCAGGAAATGAAGAATGGATACCTGTTGGTAATGTACAAGATTTATGTTTAGGCCTAGACATTAATTTTGAAAACTTTTATGAAAATTTTTGTATATATCTCTGATGTTAGCTTTCCTGCTTTAGCTTGCAAGAATAGGAATGAGCCTAGCTCCTCTTGTATTGGTAATGAAGTTGTACACTCGCATGAGACTTTTTTGGACATGTTTTGGGATACTAGATCTCATGACTGTTCGGAAGACACTAAGATAGCATATAGAAGGGCTAAGCGGTTGCACGCAAATCTTGTTACTCGGACAAAAAGTCTTATTTTGGCAATAGAATCCTAAACTCAAATAATATTAGCAAGAAGCCATGGGCTGTCGTCCGTACACGTAGTAATAGAAATTATGAAACCCACACTAAATCAAGTTTAAGAATTGATAAGTTGGGTGATTGGTTATTGTTGTAACCAGCCCCCAAAACTAAAATCATAACCAGATATCCATATTACAGTGGTTTATTAACCATATTACACACGGTAGTGTTTTAAAACTTACTTTCATTCTCATGGTGCGTTACTTATTAAACCAACAGTTTAATGATGATCGCTTTCGAATGAATATAAGTTATATATATTATATATGGATTAGACTTTAAGAAATTTGAAAACAATTGAGTATTGAATTTTCCTTGGTGTCAAACTATTGCATACATAATGTCACCAGATGAATCTACAAACCAAGTGGTCGCCGAAAAATACCCAGAGACTGTGTGAACTTCCGCCGGATGTGACGTCATGCTGAATAACAATCTGATCGCAACATTTTGATTCATTTTAGTATTTAGCCTTTAGTAATTCAGCGGGAGAAAGTCCATCCACATATTCCATGAGTATCATCTTTATCCTATGAGTTTAAATGGATTTATCCCTATCGGTTTGGGTGACAATGTTCGGGGACGTGCACCTTATGTTCAGCATGAATGAACATATGTTGAATATGTTACCTTATGTTCAAGTTTAATTTAAAACGGTTGAGGAGAGTATTTTGATTTCCTAGTCACAAATAATGTCGATTCCTTTTGATAACGCACTAAATTAATGTCTAATTACCAAGCTAAAGCATCTTCAGAAACTATGTCATTGATAAATATAATCAAAATTTATCAATTTGTATATTTGTTAAAGGTGATAAGGACACTTTCTACAAAATAACACTTTAAAGTGTGTAATTTGAAGTGTACGGATCGCTTCGTAGAGCTGTTTTATTGATATTTGAAATAAAAACCTTTCAAGTGTGTTAAGCGTTTTGTTAAATAATATGATCCAAAATCATAAACCTATTATTGTGGAAAACTCCATAATGAGTGTAATTTAATAAAGAATGTATCGTAAAAGCAAGATTTCTCGAAAGTGTTTTTCAATGTTGATGTGACTATTGGAACACAAAACAGAATTTGCAGTAACGTTGGTAAACAAATTATTACTTTAACGTCAAGTTTAGTTTGCATAGAAACTTTTAAGCGATCAGTGTTATGCACTAATGTTGTTTGTACTTACTTAAAAAAATATCGAAAGATATTTATTATTATTACTGAAACGACGAGCAGTCTTCAATAATTTATTGAATACGAAGGAGAAACAACGTCTTCTCTACATCTGGTATCAGACCTCACACGTAAAGAATTAAAATTGAACACTGACCAATTGTATTTCAACAAAAAATAAATATATCGCCTACCTTAGTCTACATTCACGTTGGAGATAATATTTGAGTTGACGCTCTACATTTATACTTTAGAGGTAATACAAAAAGTTAATTAAAAAGTAAAAGTTAAAGTAATATATACTGAAAAGATTGCCACAGAAAACTGTAAACATTTGATCGGGTATCGTCTTTGTGTACTAGTGTTTAAACTAATAGCTAAACTTTCTGTCTGAAACACATATAACCTCATACTATATAAAACGAGTTGAGATAAAAATCACAAACCAACCAAAATTCTAAAACCAATAAACTAAATTTTTGAAAGACATTTTATATTTATTTAGATTTGTAGAGTGAGGTACAAGATCAACAGTTTGAAAAAGGTAGAGATACCAATAATAATTGAAATAAAAATTAAAATAATTCAATGTGGGTGGTGTTTAATATTCTAAACAAACACAGATCACTGTGGGCGCGGTATAAACAAACCGAAGCGTCCCAGGTCAGCCAACTTTATGTTCATATTTAATTAATTCTGTACACATTGATCTCCTCTGTGCTTGACACCTCTACTGACCAGCTTCCGCTGTTGTTTGTTGGCAATTTGGAAAGTGTGTTTGTTAAATACCCTGTAATATTTCACAATTAAATCAGGAAAACATGAGGAGTCAACATTTTGGGTACAATATTTGCCTTTATAGATTCATAGTATTTTAATGACTTTACCTGGTTGTGATATTATAATAGTTTGATAATGAATATAATAAAGTGCCATTTTACAATGAATTTATAAATTATTTCAAAACGAAATATTTTAAGTGTATACCACTTGAAGAAATTAAGTTAAATTACAACTCAGTTTCCAAATTCTGGCAGGATTCTGTAATCATTGCATGAAAATCTAGAATTTAAAAAGAATTGTTAAAATCTGTTTGGTTAATAAATTCAATAATCTTGTAATGGTTTCTTTGTAATACATCTTATTTACTTTAGAATCAATAATGAGAAATGATTTGGAGTCATATAATATTGTACGTTTATAGAAAACTTTATTATGTTACTTAAGACATGAATATGACATAAAAAATATTTAAAATTAAAAATATGTAATATAAAGATAAAAAAATAAAAAATTTTAAATATTATAATTAAATAATTATTGTTAATATTGAAAAAATACTTAATTTTAATTATAGGTTGATATTAAAAAATTCTAAACACAGATCTTGTTGAAAATTTTGGAGGTAAAAATTGTTCAAATAATAATATTTTTACACATGATATCTTGTTTGAGATACAATAGTAAAAATATGTTGTGTTATACTATGTATTTATAATATAACAAATAATTTTTATATTTATAAATTATAAAATTGGTATAAAATGTAAATAAAAATTATTTATTAAATTTATTTTAGTGTTTATACAGAAATGAATCTTTCAATTTACTTAGAAATCAAAATCGAAAATTTTATAATTAATTTTTATTATTAATTTATAATTTAAATTATAATATTAACTTTTAGATGTGCTTAAATAGTCTATCAATTATGTTATCAGAAAGAAATATGCCACACAAAAAATATATATTTAAAATTAAAAATATGCCCCTTACGCTATAAATTAAAAATTTGGAAATTTATGTTTGTATTATGAATTACTTTAAATATTTTAAACACATATTTTGTCATTTGTAGAGAATTACAAATCTTTATATAACAATTTTAAATGTAGCTGGAGTAAAAAATTGTTATAATATTTGCAGAAATGACGAATAATACGCATAAATTGAGATGACACTACCCAGCATGCAATGTTACGACTGGTCATACAAGCTACTGTAGATAATAAAACGGACGTAAGTTCAGTTATACGAACGTCTGTTGCAAATATAAACACAAATTCGTGATCGCGGGTCACTTAAATTAAAGGTTTCATTTATGTATCACAAAACGAGGTTATAATATGAACTTTAAATTAATATGGAACATACGTGAAATTTAGTTTAAAAATGTATTAATGTTTATATAAATAAACATATAAATAGTCTTCCATAAAAACTAATAAAATTAAATATCCATTCATACTACTAATAATAACCTATTCAAAGTTTTCCAGTTACAGTATTTTACTTTGTAGTTCAGTTATGTAGAGGAATGTTTTACTTTTAACATACGCAGTAAACAGATTATCCTCATATATTACAATTCTACGTTCACCGGATATAATCGTGAAGATATAATTTAAAAGAGAAAGAAGAGCAAAGAACATATGATACGATGCTGTTGGCATGTTAACATAAATTACTTATATTGGAAAACAATTCCCGAACCATACAGAGCTTAAGTTAGAACTCTGTTGTATAATCTCCTCCTGATTTGTGATTTGCCAAACCACTTCACATAAACCTTTTGGAATTACTTATAAATCATTATTTATAATAAAAACGCCCATATTTTTATAATAATAGAAAGTTTAAAGTTATTTAGAGCTAATAATGAGTAAAGACTTTTAAAATGATTATGTTTACTACTCTGTGGAAAATAAGTTAGGTCCTGGGAAGAATCGAGGGTAAATGTGAGGTTATATAGGTACGTTGCAGGATCATAATATCACTCTCTTGTGGCTCTGATGCTTCCCTAGGCTAATAATGCAATCATGCCTCAAAGGAGGAAAGTGAGGTTATATAGGTACGTTGCAGGATCATAATATCACTCTCTTGTGGCTCTGATGCTTCCCTAGGCTAATAATGCAATCATGCCTCAAAGGAGGAAATTGAGGTTGTATACTAGGTAACGTTGCCGGATCATAATATCACTCTCTTGTGGCTCTGATGCTTCCCTAGGCTAATAATGCAATGCATCATAGCCTCAAGGAGGAAAGTGAGGTTATATAGGTACGTTTGCAGGATCATAATATCCCTCCGGGCAATCTTGTGGCTCTGTATGCTACCCTAGGATAATAAGTGCAAATCGATGCCTCAAAGGAGGAAAGTTGTGGTTATATAGTACGTTTGCAGGATCATAATTATCACTCTCTGTAGCTCTGATGCTTACCCTAGGCTAATAATGCAATCATGCCTCAAAGGAGAAAGTGAGTTATATAGGTACCGTTGCAGGATCATAATATACACTCTCTCTGTGGCTCTGATGCTTCCCTAGTGCTAATAATGCAATCATGCCTCAAAGGAGGAAAGTGAGGTTATATAGGTACGTTTAGCAGGATCATAATATCACTCTCTCGTGTGCTCTGATGCTTCCCTAGGCTAATATGCAATCATGCCTCAAAGGAGGAAAGTGAGAGTTATCTAGGTACGTTGCAGTATCATAATATCACTCTCTTGTGGGCTCTGATAGCATCCCTAGGCTAATAATGCAATCATGCCTCAAAGGAGGAAAGTGAGGTTATATAGGTACGTTGCAGGATCATAATATCACTCTATTGTGGCTCTGATGCTTCCCTAGGCTAATAATGCAATCATGCCTCAAAGGAGGAAAGTGAGGTTATATAGGTACGTTGCAGGATCATAATATCACTCTCTTGTGGCTCTGATGCTTCCCTAGGCTAATAATGCAATCATGCCTCAAAGGAGGAAAGTGAGGTTATATAGGTACGTTGCAGGATCATAATATCACTCTCTTGTGGCTCTGATGCTTCCCTAGGCTAATAATGCAATCATGCCTCAAAGGAGGAAAGTGAGGTTATATAGGTACGTTGCAGGATCATAATATCACTCTCTTGTGGCTCTGATGCTTCCCTAGGCTAATAATGCAATCATGACTCAAAGGAGGAAAGTGAGGTTATATAGGTACGTTGCAGGATCATAATATCACTCTCTTGTGGCTCTGATGCTTCCCTAGGCTAATAATGCAATCATGCCTCAAAGGAGGAAAGTGAGGTTATATAGGTACGTTGCAGGATCATAATATCACTCTCTTGTGGCTCTGATGCTTCCCTAGGCTAATAATGCAATCATGCCTCAAAGGAGGAAAGTGAGGTTATATAGGTACGTTGCAGGATCATAATATCACTCTCTTGTGGCTCTGATGCTTCCCTAGGCTAATAATGCAATCATGCCTCAAAGGAGGAAAGTGAGGTTATATAGGTACGTTGCAGGATCATATCACTCCATTGTGGCTCTGATGCTTCCCTAGGCTAATAATGCAATCATGCCTCAAAGGAGGAAAGTGAGGTTATATAGGTACGTTGCAGGATCATATCACTCCATTGTGACTCTGCTGCTTCCCTAGGATAATAATGCAATCATGCCTCAAAGGAGGAAAGTGAGGTTATATAGGTACGTTGCAGGATCATAATATCACTCTCTTGTGGCTCTGATGCTTCCCTAGGCTAATAATGCAATCATGCCTCAAAGGAGGAAAGTGAGGTTATATAGGTACGTTGCAGGATCATAATATCACTCTCTTGTGGCTCTGATGCTTCCCTAGGCTAATAATGCAATCATGCCTCAAAGGAGGAAAGTGAGGTTATATAGGTACGTTGCAGGATCATAATATCACTCTCTTGTGGCTCTGATGCTTCCCTAGGCTAATAATGCAATCATGCCTCAAAGGAGGAAAGTGAGGTTATATAGGTACGTTGCAGGATCATAATATCACTCTCTTGTGGCTCTGATGCTTCCCTAGGCTAATAATGCAATCATGCCTCAAAGGAGGAAAGTGAGGTTATATAGGTACGTTGCAGGATCATAATATCACTCTCTTGTGGCTCTGATGCTTCCCTAGGCTAATAATGCAATCATGCCTCAAAGGAGGAAAGTGAGGTTATATAGGTGTTGCGTTGCAGGATCATAATATCACTCTCTTGTGGCTCTGATGCTTCCCTAGGCTAATAATGCAATCATGCCTCAAAGGAGGAAAGTGAGGTTATATAGGTACGTTGCAGGATCATAATATCACTCTCTTGTGGCTCTGATGCTTCCCTAGGCTAATAATGCAATCATGCCTCAAAGGAGGAAAGTGAGGTTATATAGGTACGTTGCAGGATCATAATATCACTCTCTTGTGGCTCTGATGCTTCCCTAGGCTAATAATGCAATCATGCCTCAAAGGAGGAAAGTGAGGTTATATAGGTACGTTGCAGGATCATAATATCACTCTCTTGTGGCTCTGATGCTTCCCTAGGCTAATAATGCAATCATGCCTCAAAGGAGGAAAGTGAGGTTATATAGGTACGTTGCAGGATCATAATATCACTCTCTTGTGGCTCTGATGCTTCCCTAGGCTAATAATGCAATCATGCCTCAAAGGAGGAAAGTGAGGTTATATAGGTACGTTGCAGGATCATAATATCACTCTCTTGTGGCTCTGATGCTTCCCTAGGCTAATAATGCAATCATGCCTCAAAGGAGGAAAGTGAGGTTATATAGGTACGTTGCAGGATCATAATATCACTCTCTTGTGGCTCTGATGCTTCCCTAGGCTAATAATGCAATCATGCCTCAAAGGAGGAAAGTGAGGTTATATAGGTACGTTGCAGGATCATAATATCACTCTCTTGTGGCTCTGATGCTTCCCTAGGCTAATAATGCAATCATGCCTCAAAGGAGGAAAGTGAGGTTATATAGGTACGTTGCAGGATCATAATATCACTCTCTTGTGGCTCTGATGCTTCCCTAGGCTAATAATGCAATCATGCCTCAAAGGAGGAAAGTGAGGTTATATAGGTACGTTGCAGGATCATAATATCACTCTCTTGTGGCTCTGATGCTTCCCTAGGCTAATAATGCAATCATGCCTCAAAGGAGGAAAGTGAGGTTATATAGGTACGTTGCAGGATCATAATATCACTCTCTTGTGGCTCTGATGCTTCCCTAGGCTAATAATGCAATCATGCCTCAAAGGAGGAAAGTGAGGTTATATAGGTACGTTGCAGGATCATAATATCACTCTCTTGTGGCTCTGATGCTTCCCTAGGCTAATAATGCAATCATGCCTCAAAGGAGGAAAGTGAGGTTATATAGGTACGTTGCAGGATCATAATATCACTCTCTTGTGGCTCTGATGCTTCCCTAGGCTAATAATGCAATCATGCCTCAAAGGAGGAAAGTGAGGTTATATAGGTACGTTGCAGGATCATAATATCACTCTCTTGTGGCTCTGATGCTTCCCTAGGCTAATAATGCAATCATGCCTCAAAGGAGGAAAGTGAGGTTATATAGGTACGTTGCAGGATCATAATATCACTCTTGTGGCTCTGATGCTTCCCTAGGCTAATAATGCAATCATGCCTCAAAGGAGGAAAGTGAGGTTATATAGGTACGTTGCAGGATCATAATATCACTCTCTTGTGGCTCTGATGCTTCCCTAGGCTAATAATGCAGTCATGCCTCAAAGGAGGAAAGTGAGGTTATATAGGTACGTTGCAGGATCATATCACTCCATTGTGACTCTGCTGCTTCCCTAGGATAATAATGCAGTCATGCCTCAAAGGAGGAAAGTGAGGTTATATAGGTACGTTGCAGGATCATAATATCACTCTCTTGTGGCTCTGATGCTTCCCTAGGCTAATAATGCAGTCATGCCTCAAAGGAGGAAAGTGAGGTTATATAGGTACGTTGCAGGATCATAATATCACTCTCTTGTGGCTCTGATGCTTCCCTAGGCTAATAATGCAATCATGCCTCAAAGGAGGAAAGTGAGGTTATATAGGTACGTTGCAGGATCATAATATCACTCTCTTGTGGCTCTGATGCTTCCCTAGGCTAATAATGCAATCATGCCTCAAAGGAGGAAAGTGAGGTTATATAGGTACGTTGCAGGATCATAATACCACTCTCTTGTGGCTCTGATGCTTCCCTAGGATAATAATGCAATCATGCCTCAAAGGAGGAAAGTGAGGTTATATAGGTACGTTGCAGGATCATATCACTCCATTGTGACTCTGCTGCTTCCCTAGGATAATAATGCAATCATGCCTCAAAGGAGGAAAGTGAGGTTATATAGGTACGTTGCAGGATCATATCACTCCATTGTGGCTCTGATGCTTCCCTAGGCTAATAATGCAGTCATGCCTCAAAGGAGGAAAGTGAGGTTATATAGGTACGTTGCAGGATCATATCACTCCATTGTGACTCTGCTGCTTCCCTAGGCTAATAATGCAGTCATGCCTCAAAGGAGGAAAGTGAGGTTATATAGGTACGTTGCAGGATCATATCACTCTTGTGGCTCTTTTATTTCCCTAGGCTAATAATGCAGTCATGCGTCAAATGAGGAAAGTGAGGTTATAAAGGTACGTTGGAGGATCATATCACTCTTGTGGCTCTTTTATTTCCCTAGGCTAATAATGCAGTCATGCCTCAAAGGAGGAAAGTGAGGTTATATAGGTACGTTGCAGGATCATATCACTCCATTGTGACTCTGCTGCTTCCCTGGGCTAATAACGCATTCATCTATTAATCTAGGGCAGTTTGATTATGCACTTTATCTATTCAATGATTCATAATATTTAATCCACTTGTTCTGGAATCCTTTTGTGGATTAGAATTCAGTTATTTATCTTAAAAATCATTTCGTCATAATTAATTAGATGGCTATAATCTTTTTTAGAAAAATTGTAAAACATTATTTTGAACTAATAAAATACATGTTATGATTATAATTAATCTGATTTATTCCGTAAATTTATATCTATCGATATAAATGTTCAGAATGGCCATTCAAATTGTAAAACATTATTTTGAACTAATAAAATACATGTTATGATTATAATTAATCTGATTTATTCCGTAAATTTATATCTATCGATATAAATGTTCAGAATGGCCATTCAAATGAATGGTTATTATCCAATAGTGTCATTATGATTACAGAAATGAGCTTAGGAAGTTTAAATACGTTTGGATAGGAACCGTACTCAAACACACCTGGCTTGAATTCCACTTAGACGAATCCAGGACTCCGTTTATTGTATTACGGAAGTATTAGGTTCGTTTATATTTGGTAGTTTACTTGTAGAGTGGTATTATTTCTATATTACCATTTTTTACAGGTAAATTGTTTGTACAGAGTGAATTTGAGTTTTTTATAATTGTAAATATAGAATCCCCCAAATATACTCATATAAATTTCTTATTACCTTGATGTGCACTTCCTTGTATTATAAATTTAAGAAATAACTCTAAATATGTATAAAATTTTATATTCCTTTGTTAACGTTATTTAAAATATAGAAAACATCGGAGAACTGTTTTTAGGTTCTACAAAAATATTTGGAGTATTTTTAAATGGCCCACTTAATTAAACCAGGTGTCCATAAAGACCTGACAACACTTGAAATAGTTGTTTTTAGGAGACTTGATGGGGTTCTACATGTTTTTTATATGTCGTTAACAGCTAATTCGATTAAGTTTTGTTTTTATATGTTAGTAACCCATAATTTTAATTTTTCAGTGTGATACCAAACAAAATTTACAACTGTTGTGTCTGTCGTAAAATGGTTTCTAAGGACGAAAAAGATAAATGTGTTATGTAGCTTTACGAGTCTAATTCGCCTGTTTACGTTAAAAGATAGATTGCACTATGGGTGACAAGCTCCAGCTATAGATGAATTATTCATTGGTTTAATAACTTTAAGAAAAATGGAAGTTTTGAGGACCTGCCGCGTTCAGGTAGGCATAAAATTACAGAAGAAACCGTTGATGTCATTAGACAATACTTCACACGCAGTCCACGTACATCAGTTCACAAATCTTCCAGGGAACATTGCTTACCACGTCCGCGTGGTACATAAAACTTCACTTTCACTGTACATAAAATTGTGCGTAAAAACTCAAACTAAGCCCATACAAAATTCAACTAATGCAGTTTTTGAAACCGAATGACTACCCTTACCGAGCTTCTTTTGCTAATGAAATTTTAGATCTCATTAATGTAAACTATCTTAAACGTGTATGTTTTTAAACGAATCCACCTTCCACGTAAGTGTGTGTGTCCGAATTTTGGGGCAGCGAAAACACAAGGGTTGTCTTAGAACATGAAATAAAAAGTGCAACACTTAATGTATGGTGCGGTTGGATGAACAACAAAGTTATAGGCCTATTCTTTTTTGCAGAACAATCCGTTACTGGAACAACATATGTGGACACGCTTGATCTGTACATTGTGCCTCAATTAGAGGAGTTTCAAACGTGGGTAATTTCCCAACAAGACGGAGCCCTACCGCATTGGTCTTTGGATGTAATCCATTTCCACGATGACACTTTTGACAATCGTTGGATTGGTCGTGGTGGGTCCATAGTTTAGCCTCTCCGTTCACCAGATATTATACTTTTAGACTTCTTCTTTTGGGACTTTGTGAAAGACAAGGTTTATGCTACACCTGTCTCAGACGTGGACGTGTTGAAGACCAGGATAAGAGAAGCAATTTCATCATTTACTGGAGAGATGTTGGCATGCACTTGGGAGGAGATTGAATTCATATTGGAAATTCTATGAGACACGAATGGGTCACATGTGGAAGTGTATTAATGTTGTATGAACTATGTAAACCTTTTTTCATGCTCTTTCTAAAAAAATAAACCCACACTTTTGTATGTCTAATGGGTTTCATTTTATTACACAACAAAATGTTGTCAGGACTTTATGGACACTCGGTATTATCATTTATAGCTATTTATTAATATTCGTAAAACTATTTAATGTAATCAAAATGTTTTAAAATTAATATATTTTTTCTATTAGTTATGCGTTTTATTGTTCCAGTAGGCAGAAAAATTATAAAACGATATGATAGGGCAATTAATTTCTCTGTTCCTTCTAACTAAGCGTAACCGAAATTTTTGTCCACAGACAAATTAAATATTAAAAATGAGACAAAATATGTGTTTGAAGGTGTAGTAATTATGCAAAACAACTGATCTAGTGGCGTGAATAAGAGATGAGGACATTTAACATTTGGCCAAGCGTCGTGCCGCGTCGGACCACGACAGCCTACTGGAATATGCAGATTACTCTCCGCTAATCTAATACCCGCTATCCATTTTTAAATAATTTATCTTATTATTAAATTTGTTTTTATTACTATATTACTTTAGTTTTAGTTATATTCCATTCAATCTAAGATAAAAATTATTCACGTACAAATCTTTTTAGAATTTACTATGGAATACTGTTGTTCCACAATATTAAGAGAGATTCATGATTCATGATTAATCAAAATATTGATTACAATATCAAACTATATTATAATTGTTAGCGAAAAACTGTGTAGAAATACATTTATGAACAAATCAAAACTGTCAAGATTTAAGTCTTTTTTGTGACTCGAGCACAGCCACAAAACATAGGGAATCAAAATATAATAATATAACTTTATAATATAAATTCAAGTGTTACAAAAACCGCCATAAACGTAGAGTAAAGAGAAATCAATTACTCTTCCAAACTACATATTGCAAAATACTACAACTGGAGTATGTATAAATAAAAATTGTAAAGGACTTATATTACTATTCATAGTAACTTAAACCACTGTAAAGGGTATTTCAAAGTAATTAAAAATACGAGAGTAAGATCATCACTAAGTCTTCATTTGCAGTTTAACTTTGATTATTGTTTTGGTTTAGTCTATTCTATGATTAAAACGAGCTATAGGTACCCTTTTTTCATCTTATTTAAAATACTTAACACTCGTTTTAACGAACCATGACAGGGTAAACCGGGATGTGTAAGAATACAGAAAATGTTTATAAACATAAATATAACATGGCAACGGATAAAAAAGTGTTTGTTTCACTTTTTTTAACCCCCTTTTCAAAAGTATTAAAAATATAATGGTATCCCGTTTTACCCAACTGTCCCATACTCATTATCGAAAACTGATAAAACACAATAATGTTTGATTTATTGAACCGATTCTAATATATGTACCATAGATTAGATTAGATTAGATTATTTAAAATGGCGACCATACCACAAGGTAGGTATTTTAAACCAAGTATGAATGAGGATTGAATGTAAGATGATTGTGGCGCGATCTTGTAGTCTTGTTACTGACTAAGGCTGACATGTTCCTTAGACAGAACTGTTAATTAATAGCCCAACAGCCGATGCAACTAAGGGACCTACAGTTTAACGTGGAATCCGAACCACGGCCTCTGAATTACGAATTGGTCTAGTTATGATGATGGTCTTTGTGGATTAACGTAGTGTTCAATAGTGCTGATGTTAATGCACACAACAGAACACCACACCCACCGACCATCGCTCATAACTATCCACAATTCGTGACCTCCAAGTAGCTGGATTACAGGATGACGTCACCATCCTAGTCAAAACGATAAAACGAAGCTTTCCAACATTTATATTCAGATTCTGTAGGAACCTCCATCCACTTTACTGTGTAGGAAGTTTTTGCAGATAACATTAGGTTACGGAGGCAAACTGTCTAATAACCGTTCCAATTACTGTTGAGAGGTTTAAACAAAGTTGCAATAGGATTACAGCCAGCCATACAACGCCACCTGCGACGCCTCCTCCACGGGTGACATATACGTACGTATACGTACACATCGAGTCTTGGCATACGTCACTTGGTGGTTACAATAAATATGGTAAATATACGCTTGAATATACGTGCGATGGGCATATAATATCTCCATAAAGCACAAAGTGCATGATTCCAAATAGCTTACTCGTCTGAACTACAATCAATACATATTAGGGTGGAAGCATTTCAGTTTTGGGAAAATATAAGTAAAAAGTGCTATTCATTTCGTACACTTTTTAAGTATTGAATAACCAAATTTTAAAACACGTGGTTAAATTTTGCATTAACTTTTTACGAAAAGCTTTTGATGGTGAAGCTAAGGTAGAATGACATTAATTTCTTCTGATATTAAATTTATATGTACGAAGTTTATACGTTATACGTATAAAATTGGCTGAAAACAATTAAAAGTAGTATATAAGTATTTAAATGATAAACTATAACAACCATGTACAAATATAGTAAAAATATATTTGTTTTTACATGGTTATTAGAAGTGTTGGCAATTTTCCAGACCAAAATTTGAAACAGTGACGTCATATTGCTATTGACGTCATTTGGTTATAAGGACAGCTCTTAAGGGGTACTGAAAACATTCTTTTTAGACGTATCCATGATTTAACCCATTCCCCACAGGGAGGTAATTACAAAAAATTTATATTAGATTTCTGTACATTATAGTGGTAATGAAAATTCACAAGGTAGTAGGGAAAGAAGAAATTTATTCTATACATATAATGTAGAAATGTTTGAAATGCACAGGACATGTGGATACGACTCTACAAAGGGACTACTCAGTAAAGTTGATAACAATTTCAATTACAACGGTGTGGTTCATACCGTTTAATCATGTTTATACAAATTAGTTTGATTTGAAAACATATTTGTATTTATTTCGGATATTTTTTCAGGAAATCTGACTCAATGTAAAATCACTGGTTGAAATAAAACGAAAGAAAAAAATTTAAAGAGGTTTATACATCATAGTTCTAGTATATAGCTAATCTTTTTTTAGCCACACACAATAACGCGTATGCATATTGTTCAAAATTTAGATATATGTAGGAAGAAGTAAATAGCGATTGAACAAATTATTTTATTCATTACTAGACTATTTTGAATAATGCACAATTTAAAAAATGTTCAAAGCTATTGTATAGTAACAAAATGAATAGGTAAATCCGTAAGGTAAATATATTTCAACTAACCGTTATTGTTAAAAGACTATTTCCTTGACAAAGTTTATTGTAAATAACTTCTATTTTAGGATTTTAAAATCATATTTTTTACATAAAGAGGTTTTGATATTAAAATAACATTCTTGGTAAGTGGTCAGACGTTAAACGGGGTTTAAAGTATGATGATATGTGTTTTAGCGATGATAATTAATAAACGTATAATGAGCAATAACAATCAAAATTATTAAAACAAATCAAATAAAATGCGAGTTGTCAAAACGTCAAAACCCCGTATTGACTTTAAACGTTGAAAAATTATGCCTATTTTTCAAAAATAATAAGTTTATAATATTAAATTAAATGTTCAATTGGTTAACATTTTATCAAAATAAGTATATACAAAACATCGCTTTTAGCAACTTTCCCATGGGGAAGAAGCTATTACCGTAGGTCTCATGGTAAGACTTAAGGCTCCGGTCTACCCCTGCCGCGTGACCGAAATGCAAGGATTTACAAAAAGCCGTTTTTCTCTTTTAATACTGAGGGTAGAATCAAAGTTAATCTATAATATTATGAAGAAAAGGTGGTTTCTGTATGTTTGTTTGTGGGTTTGTTTGTGGGTTTGTGGGTTTGTTTGTGGGTTTGTTGTGGCAAGTAAATGCGAAAAATACTGAACCGACCGAAGTCAACAATTGCCGTCATGGTGCTGCTATCTGCGAGCTAATACATACAACTACTCTGTAGTTCCCTGTTCCGACGCTAGAGTTCTTTATTTTGCACTAAAGTATGCTTTTATAGCCTATCAAGCGCTTTCTACACCTATGCACTGGTGGCTGGACCGGTTAGAGTGCTTAGCTGACGTTCTAGCGTAAAAATAAAAAAAATAAAATAGTCATAGCACTTGGAGGGTTAAGTAATGTACAATAAAAAAGTATAAGTACAATTAAACATAATAAATTATTATTTACAGTATAACACATTTTATTTTAGTCTCTGTAATATCTAAAACCTATTTCTACAAGGCTTTTGGTGAAAATTCATAAAATAAACCTCTACCATTAGTATTACATGGGAAATCCCCTACTGGTATTACCCCACCCCGTGGGGTACGTGTGACGTTTTTATTTATTCGTATATATTTTGTTCGTCCAAATTTTGATACACAAAGCCTAATGCTAGTGTTACACTTTAAATGTCTTAACATTGCCTACTGCAGTGTAAGACAGTGTCTATTGTGTCCGATAATGTCTACACGAGGTCTTATCTGAGGCCACGGCTGGGTAGGCGTCGACAATGTGTTCGGCCACCGTCTGTCATGTTGTCTCGACTATCTTGTCTTTAATATCCCAACATTTATTTCCGTATGTAGAAACCTAGACGAGAATTAAGAAAACAAATATCGAAAACATTTCATCTCATAATACTGTGCATTTTGTGTAATACGTGAGTACGATAAGTATAAATAAAAAATTAAATGTATTATATTAGTTTTTACGATATATCCGTCGCACAGCTCTGCAAAATGTGTATTCAATCAGATAATGCTACTTCACACTGTATGTTTACTGATTGAATACGCAATTTTTAGTTGTCATATTGAAATTACGTAAGTAGTATTTAAAGAATGAATTTTAACCCTATACATAAGTTATTTCAAATGAAAATGCGCAATAGTACAATTTAACACTAGGACCTAAAGTGTTAACTTTTTTAATTACTTTCTCCCCAACGTAGTATATGGAGAAAGTATTGTTCGTCAAAATTTTCGAATTTGAGTTGAGGGTGGATATATCCGTTTTGGGGTCCCCTGAATCCAAAAAAGTGGTTTTGACGTGATGTCTGTCCGTCCGTGTGTGTGTGTGTGTGTGTGTGTGTGTGTCTGGATGTGTACAGTGCCACAGCCTATTCCGTTTGTCCGATTTAGATGAAATTTGGCATGTATGTATATAGTCACCGTATCTCCAGGCGTTTTTTCATTTTTTTGAATTTTTTATTTTTAAGGGTAGTTCACCCCTAAAAACCCTTAAAAAACGTGAAAAATCCAAATTTCTCAAAAACGGCTCTAACGATTTTGATTAAAATTTGATAGTTTATAGTGCACAAAGCACTAAATAATTTGACACCACCCGCATGTCTGTAAAAATGACGGTTCAAAAGTTATGGGCTTTTAAATGTCAAAAAAATCAAATTTTTAAATTTTCAGCGAAAACAATAAAAGTAAAGTATAACTTGACTGGTACCATTGAAACCGGCTTAAAAAACTAAACAAATTAGTATTTTGAATTATTTGTCTACGACTAACGGTTCCAGAGAAAAGTTAAATTTACTGTCCACGATAAACGCAGAACGTTGTCTGACAGCGCCCAATGTTATTCTTATGGAAAATGTAAAAAAATCAATTTCTTCCTTACTTTCCAAAACGATTTCCGTGAAACTTGGTATGAAGCGTAAGGTCAAATCACCAAACAAAACCAGCTCAAAAAAAGCTTGGTATTACCGATCCCCCCACCATTTGAACTAAATTATTAAATGATATTTCGAATACTTTGTAGAACATGATATTTTATTACAGATGTCTTTTTAAATTTACAAAGAAAGTATTGTCAGTCCACTGGTAGACTGTTTATTTCAATTCAAAATAAAATTTAACAACCAACGTACGAGGTAAGATTAAAAAACACTTCTTACAAATATTAAGCTGAATACTACAATAACTAAAATTTTACACCTTATTAACTTTGCACTTAAAATGAATTCCACATTTTTCTAGCTATTTAACATTAAAAGGTGATTCATTATCGTTTATCGTAATGGTTTAAATTGGGTATGAAAATATTGAAAACATGAGCTGATTATTTTATCACAATATATAAAAGAGGAAGTCTGTATAATATGTTTGTATGTTGCCTATAGATTCTGGAATCGCTCAAATTATTGTAATGAAACTTTAAGGCATTATGAAGCATTATTATTGTTGTTTACTTACCGGCTGACAATTCTGTGAGGTTTGGTGCGAATCCGTCGAAAGGGCTTCAACCTATAGGGCATAAAAGGGTGCAGTGTATAATGTGTCAGGTTTTAATCTGAACCCTGATTACACATGAATCGTTCATTGCAGAAACCCCATAACCAGTATTTCTTTTGATTTGGACTTTTTAACATATTATTTATGTACAACTTGAAATACATCGTTTGGTGTAGAAACCACACAACAGTTTCTTTGGTTTTAAACTGGTCTTCGAATAATTCGTTTGGTTTAGAAACACCTCAAATGAGCTGCAGTTGTGGGTTTCTGCAACAAACTCAGGGTAAATTTATTTTCTAGAGTCATGTTGTTGGCTATTACCTTGGTAGTACCTACCTTTATATAATATAATGTTGAATATAATGTTTGATCTATATCGTTGTTTATCAATAAGCCCAAACCATAAAATACGTCAGAACAATGTTTACTAAAGAGACACCATAAGTAAAATGATTCAAAATTTGTTTAAATTGGTATGTAAACTTAATGATAACAAACAGCATGCAGGGCCTTGAATACCTGGGTAGTTTAACAATAAAAAGTTACCAAATTGAAATTTGCTATCCTTTTTTTAATTTTCCAAAAAATTAAAAGTTTTTGGATACGGTGTTTCTGCAATAAGCGATAACGAATATCAATAAAGATTGTATAAAAGTACTGTTAGGTTTACATAAAGGTTGTTTCTGAAGGTTGAATCTATATTTATATTCGGTACAAGTACATTTCAATTAATAAATTTCTTAAAATTTGTCTGCTCAAGACCAAAAACCTTTCAGTGATTAAATTACAAAGTAATAAACAAGTAAATCAAACGGATTGTATTTATACCAAATGAGACCCGCAACGTTCGTAGTGTCACCGCGCCAGCATGTCCCACATCAATCATCAGCCAAAGTTCTCCAGACGTGATACGACCTCTCCGCTCATCCTCTAAGCTCCTATTTCACCCATCATTTTGATCAATATCATATCCGAGTTAACGGTCTAAAAGCTACAACATGCAAGTTAGTTTTGTATCACAACATTCAACCTGTCAGTCATTTCTTCCACTATGAGAGAACCCATGATCTAAGGTTGAAAAAACGAGGAACATTTTATCCAACGTAACGTATTTTATATATGAGTACGATAAATTTAATTTTTTTTCTTGTGAATAAAATAAATGTTCATCGTCCTCTTTGCAAAACAGCTGTTTTAAGTTCTCTAACTCATCACCAAAATCTTTGTTTTCGGGTCACTTCAAATAAGGAACAGAAAAAAAACATATAGACATACAAAGATTGAAGACGGAAGGTACTGCAACCTTATAATTTAGCTTTTAATCAGTATTTTTAATGTATAGATTTTACTCGTAATTTTTTCGTATGTAAGAGGAAAAAGTATTATAATAAGTTTAGTTTTGAAAACGGGACGGGATATTTTCTCAAATGTTACTAAACGTAATTTTTAAAATAATGAAGAAATTATCTAAAATTACCTGGAAATATAATACCTGGATAACATAAACCCTCTTAGCCTTTCCTTCTTAGTTAGCTTGTGAATCCTAGCGAAGTCCTTAAGAAGACCTCTAACTAATCTAATTAATTATCTATCAGATAAATTAAATTATTCTAATGGCGGGATCCGGTTAAAAACAACATTATTATGAAAATAATTTTTACTTATAGAAGGAACAACTTTTTATCCTTAAAAGCCAGTTACAACTATGGACATTGCCTCAGGATTCTCTTGTGTGGATTAACATCCGCAAAGACCAATTTAGACCATTTTGTAATTCAGAGGCAGTGGTTCGGATTACTCATTAAAGTGTAGGTCCCTAATTACCATAGGTTAGGCTTTTAAATAACAGTCCTGTCTAAGGAACATGTCAGCCTTAGTCAGTAACAAGACTACAAGATCGCGCCACAATCATCTTACACTCAATCCTCATTCATAATTGGCTTAAAATACCTACCTTGTGGTATGGCCACCATTTCTATAATCTAATCTAATCTAATCAGGGTTTTTCCAAAGCATGAATATGTTCTAACTAATTGAACCCTTTCACAAGAATTAGGGGTTTCCATAGTAAGGTTGAAAAAATTGCATAAGTTTGTTTGTTGACGACAAACAAAAATTGTGCTTGAAGATAAACTAAACTCGTCACATGTTTACTAAGTTTTTTCATATGTACGTGTTTATCCCCCTTCATACTGGCTGCGAAATACAATAAATACTGTATTATCTTTCATACATTTTCGTGCCTTACCACACTGGTCACGCAAATCTAAGGAGGTTTTTGGCATCGCCAGTAAGATGCATTTACTGCTGTTCTATTGCTAGGTAGAAAGAGATTTCCAAAATTATTAGTAAATACACACGGAATTTACCTTTTCTCCGGAATATCTGTCTTTTCAGTGGTTGAGCCTCACAGTATCTTTTCATAAGCAAAATTTAAAAATATATTTATATTATTTTATTTTAAATATCGATAGTGATTATTAATATTTTAGTTTACCTATATCAACATAGTATCCCAATGTACACAGATTATAGAAGCCAAATACAAGAACCTGATGAATACATATTCATCAAGCATGTCGTAACATTACGACAGATGCTATCATTGTCGTCTGACGGCAAACATTACCCACGGTCAACACAAAACAGCTGTGATTGGCGTGTCCATGATTGGGTGATCACTGTGGCGCCTCACCACTTGGTACTTCAGGTTGGGCAACCTAATATCATCCGAAACTAGATTTCAACAACCGAAACTATTTTTTATAGACCACAGTTTTATCAATGTTTTAAATTATTCGGCATTTCACTTTCCAGAAAAGTATAATTTTTTGTTTATACATTCAGTTCCTACGTAAATATATCATAAAAATACCGTAAGACTGCTAGCCATTTAATATGGTATTCATTATTTTACGTCTCTTGCTCCTTTCATACTAATTTTTTAGGTTACTAACCTTATCCTTTCAGCAATTATTTTCTAGACTGACTAGAAAATAGTTAATGTAGAATATATGGATCTTAGAGCTAATAATCATAGCAATATAATTTGAATAAAGCACAAATTCTCAAAAAACTTCATTTGTTTAGTAAACTCACCGAAATTGGTGCACATATAAGTTTTACACGTCAGATTAGGTGTTTATTGCCAACCGGAAAACTAGTATAGGTTTTATGTAAATGATATTTATATTATGAAATATTTTCACGTGTTGAACTTTTATCTATGAACTTATATTGGGAAGTCTACTCAACGAATGAAGATTTGTGGATTTGTTTCAAACTGATGGCACTATTAACTCAAAAGTACAAATATACGACATTTTCAAAAATTTTGCCTATATATGTGTATGATTAAATCGTATATGATTAGTCTTGCAATAAAAAGATGCAAAAATATATAACGGTTTGTTGTCTGTAAATTTTTAAAGTTTTTATATAAAAATTTAACTATTCTCTATTCTATTGCTATGATGTGGTCTACAATTGTTAAAGGGAGAGCACAACTTGCAGATGCGTATGCATTTTAAAAGGGTCGTTTGAGGTTAGGTTAGGTACCAATATCTCAAAAAACTATTTAGGATATTTTTTTGTGAACCTATACCCAATTATCCTCATATACTAGGTAATAAATCACTCTAAAGTAATTACTTGAAATCCCATTTAGAAAATAAAATAAAAACAAAAAAAATGTATAATCAATTATTAGTAAATTTAAAGCAATACAAGTAGATAGTTTAAAGTGCTTTAAGTTTCAATTTATACTGAGACTGTACAAAAATTTCAAATCCATGTTTTTTTTTGTTTTTGAGAAAATGATAACTAATTGTTAACAAATAAAGTTGATTAAAACATAAACTAAGTCAGTGATTAAAGTCAAATCAGTGACATATGTAGCTTTATAAGTTTTTCGGACATTTATAGACATGATTGATAGTTACATTAAAGTATATATTTTATAAATCTGCAGAAAACAAGGTAAATATTCAAGCAAAAAAATATTAGCATTATTTGACTCAATGTTGCCGAAACTTCACCATGCTTTACTACTCCTACCACCCTTCATATACTACTTTCTAAGGCTTTTAATTAAACAGATTCAAAATTTAATTTATTGTTGAAATGTATAGTTTTACGGAAACAAATACATAAGATGGATACACCTTTGAAAGTTTGGCTAAGAGGAAGGAAAACTATATTAAAAACTAAAACAAAAACTCTCTCAAAAACATTTTATAGAATTTAGAGTTGAAACTTTTAAAATAATATGTAAATAGTGTTTCTTTCCTTAAAAAATCCATAGTTTAATAATGTTTGCAACCATCGAACTGAAGGCGTCGCGATGCCGGGGAAAGTAATTATCTGCCAGAAGCGTCAACTGGAGTGTGAGCGTCATCAGCTGTTTCTTCCTTTAGACCTCGTAATTACTCATCTAATTAGCAACTGTAAACAACAATGTCCTTAGGTTCTTGACGTTTTCAGATTTTTCAGAATCTAATTAAGAATAATGATTTTAATTACGATTTGGAGAAAAGTAAGGGTACAGTAGTTCACTGTTAAAAACGTGAGAAATATAAATTTATCAAATATGGCTCTAACGATTTTGATTATTTATTTTACTGTTTGATAGTTTATAGTGTATATATAATTAAATAACGTGTCACCATTCGTATCTGTAAAAAATGACAATTCAAAAGTTATGGGCATTAAAATATCAAAAACATCAATTCTTTGAAGTTTCCCGTAAAAACAATAAAGTTAATGTGTAATTTGACTACCATCATTGAAACAAGCTTAAAAAATTAAACAAATTAGTGTTTTGAGTTATTTGTCAACGGCCTTTTTTTAGTTACAGAGAAAAGTTAAATTTACTGTCTTTGATAAACACAGTACGTTGTCTGAGAGAGATCAATGTTATTCTTATGGAAAATACTAAAATATCAATTTCTTCATTGTTTCCCATGAAACTTGGTACGCAGCGTAAAGTCACATTATCCAACAATTTATTGGTATTACCAATGGAGGGTTTGTCAACCCCTTAAAATTCTAACAGTTAATTTAACTAGGTTTCTCTTTTATTTTCACACGTTTGATGATTTTTTTGAAACAATAAATAATTAAATGGTGTTTACATAAAATTGAAGGGAATTCGTTAAAAAGATTTGTAATGTATAAGTTAAATCAGATCGAACATTATTCTATCTGGTAATAATTCCATGTGTATACCTTTATAAGTAAATTTTACAAACTCTTAAATGTTATCACTTAATCTTTTCACCATTAAAAAAATGCGTTTTTAATAGTTTGTTTACACTATTTAAAACAAACTACTTTTATTAGATAAAATAAATAATAAGTTAATCCCATTAAACACGTCGATCAAAAATATTTGAAATACATTCAACGATACTATAGGTTGATATTTGACAGAAAAACTTTAGTATAGATTATTATCCGGTCAAAAATATTTACTAAAATTTACTTAAAATGTTTTTGAAAGTTAAAATATTTCTATATTTAATATCTCTATAGTTTATTTTCTACGTCCAGGAAGAAGTAAAACAAAATAGTTAAGGAATTTTTTGACTGTCCTTTGTAAATTTCGCATTGAATAAGACACTGGAAACTAGTATGGTATATTACATTGAAAAGCTAGAAATTGGTTGGAATATATTTAAACTACACAAATAAATAAAGTCACATTCCAACGTGACGTCATGGTTGCTTAGCTCTCTGACGTCAGATATGTTTACTAATGGAGCCATTTGTTGTCGGTGGGAGACTTGCCAATGCGCAAAGAACATAATGTACCGCCATTAAACACGTGTTCCGGATAACATAGAACTAGTTTGCGTACTGATTGTTGGAGTAAATACGAAAATAGCCAAAATGAGTTGTATATGCTTTAATGCTGTCTAAGTAAAATATGTATGAATAATTCTAGGGTAGTCGCAGGCCTCTTATTACTAAACAGTCCTACATATAATAGAACACCTAAGTTTTTATTGATGTAAAGTTTGTGATTTGAAGAAAATACTAACGTTCGTTAAACAAATTTATTAATACTATTAGTGTTACTTCTACGAGAATTATGATTTATTAAATACCTGTATCATAGGCTCATAATTTTAATCGTAGTTTAATCCAAAATATATTATAAAGATATCACATTTCAAAATTTAATATCCCAAATTATAGACAAATATTATAATTCAATATTTAAAAAATACCAACTTTTAAATAAAGATGTATAATAATTCCAGTAAACTGTTAAATTAACTGATGTCAGAATGTAGTCACCAATTGTGTAGTGTTTGCAATCTACAATGTAAATGTTTTGGTATTAATGTAACACGGTGTACCAATTGATTGTTTTTATATAAAGACAAGAAAAACATTTGTTTGGTTTCAATAATCTTAACTTTAAGCCTCCTAAATCAGATGTAAGATAAGATAAAAATCAATACGTATTGTAAGGTAAACTTTGTGAAATTTTTAACATACATCATTGGTTTTAGTTGAAAAAGAATTAAACCTAACCAAATTAAATAGGCTTAAAAATTTAAAATTAAAGAAAATTAACAACATTAAAAGTATGACTAGACTTTCTCCTATTTGGTCTGCACATTGCTCAAGGGGTTTAGATTGGGTTAGGTAATAAGTTAATATCACACAAGAAAAATAGCACAATAGAACTTTTCAAAGAAATTTTCTAAAAAATAAAAACAATTATACACAATCTTAAGAGATAAAAACTGTAGAATAATCGTTAAAATAGTATCCTCCAACCAATCGCAAACAATCTTGGATGATGATTTCAATTGAAAAATTTTCTACTCTTCTAATCTCTTCTAATCTTCGTACCGTAGACATTTTAACTTTCTATAATCTTACAACAAAATAAAATGTTATTTCATTCCCAAAACAAAATTTAGCAACTCTGAACTTTCATTAACGTATAATAATAAAGGTCACTAAACATTTTAACAATGGTCTATGATTCAAAACTTCAGCATTATAACTAGGAAAACATCATTTATGAAATATGATATATCTAAGATGGCGAAAATGACCATGCAGGCGAAATAGAGTTACCCTTAACGAATGTATTGTTTGACGGGGAAGCTATTTTTAGAAAGAAAGATAAACAATGGGGGATATGTAAACCTCTCATTCAGACTGTTTGTATTGTTTAGTTCTTTGTAATATATATTTTTTATTTTCTTCTTGTATGTTTTTTCTTTTTGAGTCGATGGCTGACAGAGAACAATGCTGAAGAAACATTACTCGTATAATGATGGGTATGATTTCCTAGTTTAAGGAGAAGGAGATTTAGAATGAAATAAAATTATTTGTCTCTATCGTTATTGAAATTGGAACTATTTATAAGTAAGCGAGATCAGTGGACTGATACTTTCTCCCTTAATTAATTTAAAAATTGCAACATTCTTTAAAATGTATTTAAATATAATTTAAAATTTTTTGTTCCTAAAATAATCACCCAACTTATTAAACTAACAACAAGAGAAAACAAGTTAAATTAATTGTTAGGTTTTTTTTGGGGCATTACCCCCCCTACACACCCTCATATACACCCCTCCCCCACGGGTGGTGTAATATTAAGTGCTCTACGTACTATAAACTACTAAATTTTAATTAAAATCGAACATGATACTTTATCCATATACTATTGTGTACGTGGGAGAAAGTAAATACTAAAATATACTTTCACCATAACGTAGAATTTTCACTTCAAAATTTTCATCACTAACCATTATTACTCTCAGAAACTATCCCTAATAAAGATCAGAAATGACAAGTTATATTTTCACCGTCATTATGACCGTGGCAGGTAACGGTACAAATCATTTACACCATTAAACAGGTACAATCATTTATCTATAATATTATAAAGAAGAGGTGGTTTCTGTATGTTTGTTTGTGGGTTTAACAGAAGTGGTATAAAAAGAGAAAGAAGTTTGTCGTGAAACATTATAACAGCAAATGTTCATTAGGGTATATTTATCATTACAAAGTTTCTGCTCAGTTGTCGCTAAACCGTATGTTAAGCTAAAGGGAGTGTAAAGTTCTAGTTAAATTAGTTTAAGGTTCATAACTAGTGCAAAATGGCATCGTTAACTTTCTCATCTTATTATGTTTATATCGTTAAAGGCCGACAGATACACGAATATCTCTGGTTGTAACTGGGTTAACCGAGAGACTGAAGGGAGTGTGAACTGATCCATTAGTTGATTAAAACAGAATTCACAAAATGGTCCCCAGTGGTGTCACCCTGGATTCAAACAGAGACATATCTACACTTCACAGGTTTGTGAAAACATGAAAACATTCTCAACACTAAAAAATTATGTTTCATTATGCGTGTATAGGGCAATCTTGAAGTACAAGAAATGAAAGGAATTAAACAAAGAAAATTGCAAATGAATTTTGTATATTCTCTGATAAAATAAAAAAATAGGAGGATAAATTCTGCGATTCGTTATTTATTTTACAAACGTATATTAAAATGCTCCTAACACTTATTATTTGTAAGAATCTAGAAAAGGCATTAAAGTCCATATAATTTCAAAAGGATTTATAAACAATTAGTTTTATAACAACAATGATTATGAAAATGACAATATAATGTTACAAAATTGTATTATTTTCGTATTAAAAAATCTACAATCCACTAAAACTTGTGGAAAATAGATGGAGCTTATATTTGACCTATAGGTTCATTATACTTTAATTTTCAAACGAATAATTTTGGTCAAATTGATGTTTTTAATACCTAATAAAATTTTTACAATGCCTTACTTACTTATACTTACTTACTTATGCCAACGACGCTATAGAGTTAGTTTAGTAAACGTCTTGCCATTAAGAAAATAAACTAATAAAATTATAATCTTACTGGAAAACTCCTAACCCAAACCTTTGAATTAGTCAGGAAATGTGTAGGGAGTTCAGTTCACAAACGGACTTACTTAGAAATTCTATTAAATTGTATGTATTTTTTGAGTAGTAATTTAATTACAATTTTAATTTTTATATACAGTTTCATCAAATTCGTATAAAATAATATAATTTTCACACTATCATTGACATTTGAAACTACACCAAAAATTATAATTTTACCAAACTACTGAGCAGGGGTGAGAATAAAAACGAAATATATATGAAATAAATGATTAAAATTTCTTTTACTTGAAATTGGAATATTTTTAGACTGTCTAACCAATAAACCATGATGAACATGAAGTTTTTGCGTTTGGATAAACTTTAACTGAGGCTAATTGTGTTTTTAATTACAAAACGCAAAATAACCGGGGATAAAAAGTACATTTAAAACATACCAAGTTTCTCTGCGTATCTAATTGAACTCTGTAACGACTGTATAGGAGGTCACGCAGGTAGACGGAGTATGATATTTAATTATTAAATATATAAGGGTCATTATTAGTAACAGTTTTCCCAACAGAATAAAATATCGGAGAGGTAAATCCTGTATGGTAGCTCAGACCTTTGCAATGTGCACACTGCACATGCTGTTTGGCATCCGCAGTTCAGATATATGGCGTGCAAATGGAGCCGTTTGTATTCGATGGAGGGCTGCCAAAGTGGAAAGAGGGTGAAATGTGCTCCTGTAAAACACATCTAGTAAATAGTTTTGATCTCAAACTGATAAAGGTGTTGACTTTGATGGGCGGCGCATTTGAGCGTTTGTACACATTCACTCGTAAAACATAATCTTTCATATGCAACTCAATTAAATTTTTTAACTCGTTTCCAATATCCTAATGACAAGCTAATAATCATATTGATTTATGGTCTGTTTTGAGTTATTTGATAAATATAATATAAGAAGATAACTATTATATTTCCGACATGGATATGTTAGCTCTGTCTGGACGTTGGCGATTTTTAAGATGGAAAATATGTAACAGATTTCCATAGAAACCATCAGAGCTATTGAATTGAATTTATAATATAAAAGAATAAGAACAGCTGTTTAGATGAAGTGAAAACATTCCCTTTAGACATATTCATGATCTAACCTATTTCCTACAGAGAAGAAAATACAAACATTTTGACATGAATAAGTCTTAGCTCTGGGGGGGTGGGGTTGTTGGGGATTTTTAAGAAGGAAAATATGTAACAGGTTTCCATATAAACCATCAGAGCTTTTGTATTGAATGTTTAATATTAAATAATAAGAACAGCTGCTTAGATTAAGTGAAAACTTTCCCTTTAGACATATCTATGATCTAACCTATTTTCCACTGGTAAGTAAACACAAACATTTTTACCAAGAGCTTTTTCAGCTATTGAGTTAATCTTAATATTGAATTCCTCTTTCACCGTATGAAAACTGTTAACACATGCTGCTATAAATTTCTTGAAAATTCTAGGTTGTAACGAGACAAATGGAGCGGCAAGGTAGCTCTAGCCAGCAACAGAGGGGTGATGCCATTACTCAAAACCAAAGGGCTCTTCTATTAGCTCCGTACGATGTTTTTATGGCGTAACTACTTCAACTAGCAAAACTGTAAGGTAAAAATTCTATACTAAATTCAAAGTCATGGTAATAAAAATTATATTTAATGACAATGTTTTTATCTATTTTATATTTTTATTAGTTTGAAATTTGATAGAAGTAAAAAAAATTGAAATTTTATATCGAAGGAATAAAAACTTACGTCACAATTTCACAGAGAGTCGATGTAATTTCCTATTGATTTGTCCACAGCAGTAATTTTTTACTATGAAAATGACCACCTACAAGAGAACAACCCCCCCTAAAATCCACCTCGATGTTGCGAATTTAAATATTTATGACAGAAGAAACAACTGATGCAGAAGTTTGAAGTAATTCTGTTTTAATCATTTTAGCCGGACAGTACACGGGTTTTGATAGAGAATACCTAATAATTGTCTTCATGCTACTGTACTATATACAAATTAAATTAACTAGTACTACAAATAAAACTAATATTTTATAAATAAGGATTTTGAATTGTTTCGTTTTCAATATGAGATATTTGATACGTATAACTTTTTTTACTATTTTATAATTATTTCCATTGCGCTTTTAATGCTATTTAAAGCATGATAATTCTAAAGATGGTTTTTGCAAGCACGGTTGGGATGGGTGACTCCTGAAACATGAATGCGTTTGATTTTCCTCGGCCAAACAACGCAGGGCTCTTGTTTGACAGTTAAACTCGTAACAATGCTATCTGTCGCGTACACTTGCACACAGGAGCGCTAGTGTCGCGAGCAGATAGGAGTGGTTGTGGTCGCGAATCTGACCACTTGTGTGGCGGACAACAATGTTCACAGCTGACTGACAGGTCAGCAGACGGATAACTCAGATACCTTAGATAACTCGGATAAGTCAAAACTCCAAATACAACAACAAAACAAGCTGATTCTTAAAAAGATTCAGTACTCCCCCATATAAGATTTTTTTATAAGTATTTTCTTGCTTTTAGGGTTTAAACTGAGTACAAAAAACTGTATTTAAATATAAAAATAATATTTGCTCTTGATATTCCGGTTTGAATACATAAATATGGAGGTTGAATAAATAAAGAAGATAAATGGGGAAAAAACTATTCCCATATACTTTCCCATATACATTTCCCATATACTTGATAGTATTATTCTGAATTTGTATGAAATATGTTTAGTGTTCATTGGAATTTTGTTGATGTCTAGAAGTGGAAAATACGCAACAGAACTCAAACGTACATTTGGTAGTAAAATCTCATTTTGGCACTAAATCTAAACCAATGTTAACGTGAGGACAAATTGCGTTACGGAGGTTAAGAAATATGTTATTTTCATCCAGTTGATTAGATTAGAAATGCGCAATAAATGAGGAATATACGGAGTCCTATCCATCTTATATACGGAGGAAAGTTGTACTTATTCTGGTATGTCCCGTTTTAGTAAAAATTTCCTTGATTTTGAGCTGTTTTCCCTGTATTTCTGTGAGGTAATGTGCCCACTGGAGAAGCGCGGTACTGGCACAGAAAAGTTATTGGTTTTGTAATAAATTGTTCAAACTCTTACTCAAAAATCATAAAAAACAACATAATTTTGGCATACTACATTTTCTTTACGATAAAGTAGAAGACATGTACAATACATGTATTTTACATGTGTACATGTATTGTACATTAATTTTTTTATAAATTTCAATTGTACTCTGTCTTATAAATGAATACAGGTAAGTTCTTTTATCAAGTTGTAAATTACAAAGTTATAGTACATTTTATGCAGATTTTGAAATTGTATAGTTTATATGAGTTATACCTTCCTTTGTTTATTTGAATACCCTTTCATAAAAAAGAACGGTATCAATTAGTTCTGTCAGATCATTAGAATAATTCCTATAGTTCTTTTATATTTCCAAACATTTAATTTATCATGCATTATGCATGATTATCATGCAAACTTAACTTTACTCCCATTTTAAATATTTAATATATTGGTGGTGTTATTATTTGAAATCACGAGTTAAATTAAAATAAAAAGAAATCATTAATTTATTGAGGTTTGATTTAATCATAGGCTATGTTTATTTCTCCTGGAATCAGTGTCGATGTGGGATTGGTCTGGACCAGCTATTAGCGCTCTCCGCCATAACAACAGACGCAATCTGCATATAAACTGCCAGTTGAAACACCGATGACAATACTCTGGCTACAAGCAACTCTGGCGCCCAAAACATCCATAAATGATTTCCCTACCTTCTAGATTCAATAATCTTACCCGAATATAAATTTAAATAATGTCATAATATAATTTATGGCATAGTATATTAACAAAAGAAATAAAGCTTCCTTGGATCAATTTGAAATGCAGTAGGATCATTCGAGTTTCCGTCGGACAGTAGTTTGTCATAGCCTCTTCACAGATGTGTAGCAAGATGTCTCCTATGCACTGAGGTCACTTAAACCTATTTTGGATCTTAACTCCCTTCTCATGGTTTATCTTGGTTGTTCTTGATATACGGAATTGAAGTTTACTCTAACGTCTTTCTGGTCCAAAAGCGGGTAGTGTGTAATGTTGGGTTTCCCGTAGGGGGTGAAATAAGTTTATCAGACCTATCTCGAGAAACCCAACCTTAGCCCTATTTCTACCAGAGCAGCTCTAGGGTGGCAGCTGGGTTCTTAAGAAAATTTAGTAATTTAGAGCTGGTACTCTTCCGGGTTTGCGGGGTGAGCTCAGTATCACGACAACTATCAGCTGATTTCCTTCATCATAGCCCATACCAACATGAAACTAATTTAATAATTTGAACAAAAATGTAATAAATTTCAATATTACAATGATAAAATTAGTGTAAAAAGCGATTGTTCCACTACAGGCTCAAAGGTATCCGGACTTCCGGTTCCTGTCTCTAAAGGTGACTCCACGATACGTTTAGGTGACACTACTAATTATAATAGCAATCATACTTGACTTACTAGCACTACCTAGCGTAGTTTCACCGAGCATATAAAGGATACAAATTGGCACTTGCTTGCTCTCCAACGACTGCCAGTTCACCGCTCACTACACTAGAACAACCTTACCAGGCAAGATCCAGAATTTAACTGACCGATCCTTTCCTGTCTCACCTTGGACTCTTCTCATTCACCCTCAATGTCAAGGGGTTACCAGCTATTCAGCCTACAACCAGCTGATCTCGCTGGTCTATTTGACCAGCGAGATCACACATGGTCAAACAAACACTGATATCGCTGGTCGGTAGCAAAATGACGTCACGAGTTCAACAGTAGACGAGGACCACATCGCTAGGTTGGAGGTTATGTTTGATGGGGTTTAACACCAATGTCGTCTCGGCCATCCTCTTTTTTTTACGAACGTTCAATGAGCCTTCTTTACAAATGGCAGAAAATTCACATTCCCACATGTTAGTGCGAAGGTTGTTTTATATGTTTTAAATATACTCCATGGTTTATCTATGTACTAGCGTTGATGCTCAGGAATTGCCATTTCCTTCTCCTTTCATAATAAAAGTGATCTTGTCTTTGTAAATAGTCTGAAAGACCGTCCAACTGTGGATGCAAACCTTAGGTATTTAACCATACATGGCAAAACGGTACTAAATCATCCAGACACACACACACACACACACACACACACACACACACACACACACACACACACTTTTAAAACAATTATTTCCACTCTTAACTTAAATTCGAAAATTTTAACGAAAACAATATATTCTCCATGTAGGTTACTATCGTATAAGTAGGAGAAAGTAAAAACGTTAAAGAATGTGAGGTTGTTATTTAAGTTTGTTCGGTGATTTTAGCGAATTTCCCATAGGGAAGAAGCTATTACCGTAGGTCTCATGGTGAGACTTAAGCCCGGGACCATGTTATTTTTTCTTCTTTAGGTGCCCAGAGTCCAAAAACAATAGTCGTTAAAATTTATATATATATATATATATATATATATATATATATATGTCTGTGAACACGATAACTCACGTAAAAATGGTCTGATCAAGACCAAATTTGGTAGAGACGTGTATTTCTACAAATTCTCGGACGAGTTCGTAAACCAGACACATCAGTCAATGGGAACGGGTAGTTTAGGGGGGTTTTGTACCCCAAAATGGGGTTTTTTGCGTTTTTCACATGTAATTTTTAAAAACATCTAATTTTATATTTCACCATTGGAATCAGCTTAAAAAACTACACACTCAAGTTCCTTATAGTTTTTTTATATCTCCAGCGGTTACCGAGATATTAAAAAATCTAAACACAGTACGTTGTATTGTGGGGCTCCAATGTTAATCTTATGGAGGATAGGGAAAAATTAATATTTCCCAAACTAATCAATATTTTTGGATTAAACTTGATATTTAGCTTCACCTGGTTGAGATCTATCCATTTATGCTTAAAAATCATAGTTTATGTGTTTATCATGGCAGCAAACCTGCATACTCTTTTGCCCATAATAATCATATAGGGAATAGGCTAACTCCTTTATTTATGGACAGATGTTGATGAAAGCTGGTATAAATGTTAAAAAAAATGTTTTTGAAGGTATAAATGCCTACTCTCAGTTTTCCTCACAGCAGCAAACCTGCACACTCTTTGCCATGTTAATCTTATGGAGAATAGGCAAATAATTCTCACGTTTATTGACAGATTTTGAAAAACTTGTCATATATTATTATTATTATATTATTGATTTGAAAATTCGTTGAGGACGCAGGTCTGCTGCGACGGGGGTATTTTAAATTTACTTAAGGAAGAGAGTATTTGTCAGTCCACCGATACTGATTATGTATTTTTAATTCGTCCCTTGTACTATTGCAAAGCTAACTGATATAAAAATATAAGCATGAATAGATTTGCTTTATTATTATGCCTTTTATTATTCATTATTTATGAATAGATTTGTTCACCTAATTTGTATGATCCGACCAGATGCGTTGTACTTAATGAAAAACCCGAGTAGACGTTTCAAATCTAGGGTAGAAAATGATTGGGATAGTGTAGACAATTAAAAAAACATATTCATAAAACTTCTTCCTGCAAAAATTGTAAAACAGATTCCTGAAAGATTTTAATAACAATCGCTCATTTATCTTTTCTGAAAAAAATGAAATAAGGTTTTGTGATTATTCAAGTTTACGTATATTTTTGATAATATATAGCTAAGACACACTGGGTGAATAATACCTCATTAAACTATGTTTTTGCCATAAGTAGATAAAGAATCTGTCATCTGTGAAATTATTTAATGCGTTTAGTACAGAAACGAGTTACTGTATTTATAAATAAAAGTGTAAATATGGGAATATACAATTTAAATATATGTTGATGCATATTAAACTATATAACGTTCGTCCCAAAAATTGGCGTATGGAGTGCCAGAAGTGTGTTCGCTACGAATTATGAGAGCTCATTAATCGTCCAGAAAGTTAGCAAATTACAAGTGATTACACCAAATGTGGAATATGTCATTATTAATAGCTGATCGAGAATCACTCACTCCTCAACTCGCATTGATCTAGGTCGGACGTCCAGGAGTTTCCCACTACTTTGAAGAACATGGATACAGGAGTGGCAGCCTTGCTGCTAATAGTCTGGATCACTGTGAGCGTTTCACCTAAACATCAGGTTTGTTTTATAATATTCATTCATACCTTTTAGTAGTTAGAAACTAGAAACCAAGGTCAAAATCAGTGCGTTTTTCTCATAACATTAACAAGGAAAACAAATCTTGCATATTTGATTTTTCTCCGTACAAACTTCCAAAATCGAAAAAACTTTCAAAATTTCAAATTTTTAAGACAAAAAATTAAAAAGTTTCAAAACTTCCAAATATGTAAAGCTTTAAAATATGTCAAAAGTTTAAACATTTTAAAATGGTTTTAAATGGTAATTTTAAAAGGTTTCTATGTTGACTCCTAGCTTAGCTATAATTAAATTAAGAATTGCAAGGTAGAATATCCTATCGTGCTGTATCAAACTATATGCACTCCGTTTACTTTGTCTTTTTCAAATCTGTTATCAAATATTTTTTTATATTATGTTGATTTTGCTAGGATGGGGTAAGTTGTCCGAACTATGAATCTGCCCCGATAAAGCTAGAGATTTATACTGTTATTAATTTGTACTCATTCACTAACATGTTACACAACCAAGAAAAAAGAAATGTTTTATATTTTTTAATGGCTAAATCCAGCTGATTTCATGTATTCTAGATCATGTTAGTGTAAATCCAGATTACATGTCTGAGACATATCACAACATAAAATGTTACTAGATAACAACCATTGTATTAATAAAATGTAATGTATTTTGTTTTCGATGTTTCGACAAAAAACACAAGCAAAAACATTTGCCTATACTTTAATCTCCACCACAATACTTACATATGTTTCCATTTTACTGAGGCTCAACTTATATACTCTAGCTCCATATAGCTAATCTTATTTTTTTCAACAATCAATCATAAGATTTTCTTAATCTATTATTATTTTTCAGGTTGCGGGCGCAGGTAAGCTAGAACTTGACTTGCTATAATATTTTTGTCCTATGTTTCAAAAAATAATTACACAATATACGAGTAGATATTAAGTAGATGCAATACCCGGGTTTGAATTCAGAATCGACACGTTTTTCCCATAAGAATAACATGGTGTCCATTTTTTGGACATCTGGAGTCCATTTTTTTGACATCTGGTTTTGGACATTTCAAAATGACCTTTATTCATATCCAATCTACTGTCTGATATTATACATCATTTTAATGAAAAATATAGTAGTTAAATATTAGGGGTTATAAGTCCGAATCGACACGTTTTTCCCATGTTATTCTTATGGGGAGCATTTTTGAACAGAGGTAACAATTTGTAAAAATCCAGCCTTTATTCATTACAAATCTACTGTATGACTTTATACAACATAATTTTCATTAAAAATAAACACATATTTCACAAAACGCGCATCTTTCCTAGACTCGTTGTTCATAACACAAAAGTAAACAATTTGTAAAAATCCCGCCTTTATTCATTACCAATTTTCTGTATGATGCTATACAACATCATTTTCATTAAAAATAATTACACAGCCACCATATGTCAAGTTCCACTCCTATAAACGACCAGGTTTTCTTTTGCAAAATAATTTTGGGTTACTATTTTCAGAAAAAATGTGCTAATCAGACATAATTAGGAAGTGTTGATATCAAAAGCTTTTCTATTAAATTTCCACGCTGCGGCTCATGGACCGGCTATAAATATACCACCCAGAGAGGAACCTCTCATTCCTTCTGTGATGGCCGCACCATACACACCACCTACCTCCACAGCACACACTCCTGCACCATTCACAGCTTCAATGGTTTGTAAGACCTGTGGGAGCATACTTTCCAACAAACGTAGCTTAACTCGTCACTATAAACTAAAACACAAAAAGAATGTAAAGGTTTGCAAAATGTGTTGTTAAGTGTTTAAAAACAAAGATGAATTAAAATCTCACATAAAAATACATAAGAATTATTGCCATTCATGTAAACGAAATATTAATACACAATTTAATCGACACGTTGCTTCCTGCAATAAGAATAAAGTTTTTGTGAAACGTCAATTTTTTGGTGAATCGGTAATGAACGAAATCTTTACCTTACTACAAGATACACAACTTCCGGTAAATTGGATTTTGGTTAGAAAAATAAAATTTGTAAAATATTCATCATCTTCAACTGGAAACTTAACTATTGATAAAAGCTGCTCGGCCATGTTTAGAAGTATAACTAATCTATCCATTAAAAAAAGAGATTTACAATCAAAAATTAATGAAGCTCTATTAAAAATTGAAACCTCAATGACTAAATTTCAAGCTGTTGGGAGCGGTTGGATTTACTCCTGACTGTGCTGATGCGCCTCGGAGGGAAATGGCTAATCCACTGCAGCCGAAGGCGAGGCCCAGCTCAGAGGCCCCCTTCAAAAAGGTTGAGTCCCGCAAGGAGAAGCGGAGGCGGAAGCGTGAGGAAAAGAGAAAGCACCTCCCCGATCCCTCCTCTCAAAGGCGTCTTACCTCGAAGCAGCTGGTACCCTGCAAGCCGGCTCCAGGGATGAAGATTCCTCAGGGGAGGCCTGATGCCGTTCTTATCAGGCCGGCCTAGGGTCGCTCCTTCAGTGAGGTTCTGGCAGGCATCCGGAAAAAGGTAAAGCCTAAAACATCCGGGGCAGTTATTCGCTCCGTGAGGAGAACCAGGGCTGGCGCGGTTCTGGTGGAGCTCGGGAGTGGAACCAAAGATAAGGCTGCTTTCGAAGACGCGGTCAAGGCAGCAGTGGGGGATGCGGGTTCTGTGCGTCAGCTGGAACACAGGGTGGTGGTCGAGGTCCGGGACCTGGACTCCTGTACTTCCGATCAGGAGGTGACCGAGGCGGTTAAAAACACCCTCGGAAACTTCGCTGAGGGTGCCAAAGTATTCCTGACAGCCGAGAACAGCAGAGGGCTGAAAATGGCTGTTGTGGACCTTGGGTCACGGGGGGCCACTCAGCTCTTGAAGGCCGGAAAGCTGAAGGTAGGCTGGGTCATCGGAAGGGTCCGGCTCCGGACCGTGGTCACCCGCTGCTTCCGATGCTTTGGGTACGGGCATCAGCAGTCCGTCTGCAAAGGACCTGATCGTAGAGCAAGCGGACTTTGCATCAAATGCGGAGAGCAGGGACATTTTAAGTCCGCCTGCACAGCAAAGGCCAAGTGCTGACTCTGTGCGGAGCAGAAGTACTCTCCTCTAGAGCACATCCCCGGAACTCGTGCCTGTCGTGTTTTTCGACAGGCTCTTGATGACTCCCGGCAGCGGCAGAAATAAATGATGAAAATCCTGCAGGGGAACAAGAGTGTACTGGCGGACCACCTCTTGACACAGTTCGTCGGGGAGTGGGGTGTTGAGCTCGCCATCATTTCTGAGCAGCACCACGACCGAGACAGCCCGGGGTGGTTTAGTGACACTCTCGGAACGGCAGCTATCTGGATTTCGGATCTCCGGAATTTTCAAATCCTGGGTCAAGGTGCCGGCGAAAGCTTTGTGTGGGTGAGAGGCAATAGGTTCACAGTTGTGAGCTGCTATCTCACTCCGAACGACCGTGTTGCGGTATTCCAAGCAAAGCTGGAGGCCCTTGAAGACTTCTTGGTAAGAGGTGCCGGCGGCAGTTTCATTGTCGCCGGGGACTTCAACGCTAGGGTAGTCGAATGGGGCATGCCGGAGACTGACACCAGAGGAAGCTGGAGTTTGCTGCCAGAACCTGACTCATCGTCGTGAATGAGGGCAACACCCCCACTTTCAGAAGACCAGGCTATAGGGGCACTATTCCCAACGTCACCTTCGCGTCGGAAAATCTCATGCCTTCGATTTCAGGCTGGAGAGTCGTTGAAGATTTCACGGGCAGTGATCACCAATATATTACCTTCATGTGGTCGTGCAGACGCCAACTTCCCGCGCAGGCGCGCTACCCCCGTCCTTTACGGTGGAACGTTGCTGGACTCGATGTTGTAACTCTGTCGGCGGTGATCGAGGACCATTAGGATGATGTGTTGTTGCTCGAGGACCAGGCTGAAGTTGTGGCCGAGGCCACAATGCAGCTCATCAGCCAAGCCTGCGACTCTTCCATGCCTCGGAAAAGAGCTCCCCGTCCAGGCAGAAAGTCAACCTACTGGTGGACGGAAGAAATTGCAATGCTCCGAAGGGCATGTCTACGATGCAGAAGGCGTCTTACTCGAGTCAGGAGGGGTAACCCCATCACTGGGGCCGTCGCCGCTCTGGAACATCGGGAAGCAAAGAACGCTCTGAAAAGAGCCATCCGACGGAGAAAGAGAGAGAAGTGGGAAGAGCTCAGAGAAGAGGTGAATTGTAACTCCTGGGGCCTCGGATACAAGCTGGTCATGCGCAGGCTCGGAGCCGGGGTCCCCAGTCCTGAGCTGGACCCGTTCTCAATGGAGAACATCGTCGATGCTCTCTTTCCGGCACACCCAGTCAGAGCGGAGGAAAAGTATGTGGAGGACCTCCGGGACGTTCCCCTGTTTACTGAGGTAGAGTTGTGCAAAGCTGCCAGTTCCATGAGGAGCGGCAGCGCTCCTGGACCAGACGGCGTTCCAACAGAGGTGCTGAAGTCTATTGCTAGGACTTGCCCCTCAATCCTTTTGAATATGTTCAATCGGTGTCTGCACGAGGGTGTCTTTTGTCGGCGATGGAAGCTCCAGCGTCTGACACTGATTGGCAAGGGTAAGGGAATCCCGGGAACACCATCGGCTCTGTGTATGCTGGATACAGCTGGGAAACTCCTGGAGCGTCTACTAAAGCCACGCCTTGTAGCGGCAGTGGCGGACGCTGGTGGACTGTCTGTGAGGCAACACGGGTTCACAAAAGGCCGTTCCACCATCGGAGCCATTCAGAAGGTCGTTGAGGCTGCAAGAAACGCTCAGCGCGGAAACCACCATACTCGCTGCCTCACGTTGCTTGTCACCCTTGACGTGAGGAATGCGTTTAACTTCGCGAGCTGGAGCGTAATGCTCCATGCACTCGAGCACGTGTTCCATGTCCCTGAGTATCTTCTTCGGATCCTTCGGAGTTATCTTAGGGATAGGGAACTTATTTTTCAGACGACGGAGGGCCCTCGTAGAAGGGCTATAACGGCCGGTGCAGCTCAGGGTTCCATTCTAGGGCCGGATCTCTGGAACATCTCTTATGATGGGATATTGAGACTGGCCCTCCCTGAAGACTCCTTCCTCGTGGGTTATGCGGATGACGTTGCAGCGGTCATTGTTGCTCGCGAAGTCCAGCTTGCCCAATGGAAGTTGAATCAGGTGATGAGGCTTATCACCAGATGGATGAATGACCACGGTCTGAGCCTCGCCAATGAGAAGACCGAGATAGTCATGATGATGGGACGCCGAATTCCAACGTTATGCGACTTTCGTGTCAATGCGGAGACTATTCGAGCCAAGCCGGCAGTGAAGTACCTGGGAGTGCGGCTGGATACCAAGCTCACATTCAGGGACCAGATCCGATATGCCGTGGAAAGAGCGGGGACGACAACGGCTGCTCTCAGCCGACTTATGGCGAACGTCGGAGGCCCGACAGCTGACAAGCGCAAGCTCCTTTTGTCTGTCTCGAACTCGATACTCCTTTACGGTTGTGAGGTCTGGGCAGATGCGCTGAAGAAGGAGTGCTATCGAAAGCAGATGGGTTCGGTCCAGAGAAGAGCGGCCCTGAGGATAGCGTCAGTTTATCGGACCGTCTCTGAGCCGGCATCGTTGGTGGTTGAGGGGGTCATACCTGTGGATCTTCTGGCCCAGGAAAGGAAGCAGGTTTTTCAAACCAAATCCGATCTTTGGGTCCAGGAGGCAACACGAGTGGCGAGAGAGGCCACAATGACATCATGGCAAGAGAGGTGGAACCAGGAGACGAGAGGTGCCTGGACGCGTCGATTAATCCCGGAACTGTCCGTGTGGGTCGAGCGCGGGTTCGGTGAGGTCAACTTCCTTATCACGCAGCTCCTCACTGGGCATGGGCTATTTCACCACTACCTCCATAAGATGGGCAAGGTCGACAGTGCAGCCTGTCGATATGGGGATGCTCCCCGGGACGATGCGTATCACACATTTTTTGAGTGTGAGCGGTGGGCAGCCCAGAGAAGAAGTGTGGAACTAGAAGTGGGGGCCATCTCGCCCGAGAACATTGTCCCTCTCATCATGACATCTCTTGAGAACTGGCGACGTATTGCTGTATTCGTCAAGAATTTTCTCAAGAGAAAAAAGTCAGAAGAGGATCAGGAGCAGCTTTGATCCTTCCTCAGGTAGCTAAGGAGGTCTAGTAGCCATGTGGCTTCACATACGAGGCTCTGCCTTGATGTAATACCTTAATAGGTGCTTCCAAGGCGGATTTCAGCCTGAGGCGAGGGGGTTTTAGTGGGTGAGAGTCCCACACATCGGGGATTACCAATATTTCCTCCCTGATGGTGCATTAACATTTACCCTCGTTTAAAAAAAAGTTCAACACAACTAGAGACAATTGCAAGAAACACTATTGCTATTTATGTCTTCAAAGGTTTTACACTAAAGAAAATCTAAACAAGCGCTTTGAAGATTGTAAAAACTTTAAATCTCAACGTGTTGAAATGTCTTCTAAAAATACATTAAAATTTACAAATTTCAAGTATCAAATAAAGACACCTTTCGTGATATATTGTGACTTTGAGTGCTTTATCAATCCAACCACACAAGAACATTCCCCAAACCTGGTCGTTTTATAAGAGTGGGACTTGGTGACTTTTATACTTGCTTGGGACACATGGTGGCTGTGTAATTATTTTTAAAGAAAATGATGTTGTATAGCATCATACAGTAGATTGGTAATGAATAATGGCGGGATTTTTACAAATTGTTTACTTTTGTGTTATGAACAACGAGTCTAGGAAAGATGCGCGTTTTGTGAAATATTTGTTTATTTTTAATGAAAATGATGTTGTATAGCGTCATACAGTAGATTGGTAATGAATAAAGGCGGGATTTTTACAAATTGTTTGCTCTGTTCAAAAAAGCCCCATAAGAATAACATGGGAAAAACGTGTCGATTCGGACTTATAACCCCTAATATTTAACTACTATATTTTTCATAAAGATAATGTTGTATAATATCAGTAGATTGGATATGAATAAGGGTCATTTTGAAATGTCCAAAACCAGATGTCCAAAAAAATGGACACCAGATGTCCAAAAAATGGACACCATGTTATTCTTATGGGAAAAACGCGTCGATTCTGAATTCAAACCCGGGTATTGCATCTACTATATTATCTTGATAAAACATTAGTTAATTACATAATAACTATTTAGTTGCCTAAGTTAACAAGGAGTAGGCTTGGATTTGAAATATTAAGGAATAAAATAGGTGAACTGAGAAAATCTCCCGTCAGTGGTCGTGGTTAGTATCACAATATATGATTGATATGTGATTGTACTGTGATTAAACAAAGAAATATTTGATTTGGGAGAAAAGCTACGAGATTGCTTGTTTGTGTGTTTATTATAGTGAAAATTTAAATAGATCGAGTTTTAAAAATACTTAACCAGATCTCAAATTAACTGTAGAGTTTATCACATTTATTGAAACGATAAAATAGAAATAAAAATATCTTTTAGTCGGACGGTTGATTTAATGAAAATATATTGAGCTATCACAGTTTTCGCTAGTAAAAATATGTACCAGGGACTTGATATTAGTAAAAAATAAAAGTATAATATAATACGATTGCATTTTAATATCGCTTAGGCTATGGAGTGTTTATGTATACAATTTTTTGGAAAGTGATCCAAACCCAAATAGACATTCCTTGATTTGAAACCCTTTGAGAAAATTTTGAAGTCCACGATGCTAACCACCAGACTAGCAAAACATTCCTATTTTCCAATGCATTTAATTTTATCAAATATTCTTTTTCAATCCATACCATAAAATATCTTCTCTACTTCATTTTCTAGTAACTTTCACCGTAACAACTTAGTAGTCAAGTAATATATGGCAAGTGATGAAGTACAAGTTTTTAAAATGCAGAGATAAAAATTATTTTAACTTTTAACATTAATTCGGATGGATAAAATCTTATTTTTAGCGAATTTCCCATAGGAAGTAGCTATTACCGTAGGTCTCATGGCAAAAGTTAAGCCCGGGACCATGTTATTTTTTTTCTTTAGGTGCCCAGAGACCAAAAACAATAGTCGTTAAAATTTATATATATATACACGCGAGTTATCGAGCTAACAGAAACACACACACACACACACACACACACACACACACACACACACATATATATATATATATATGTGTGTGTGTGTGTGTGTGTGTGTGTGTGTGTCTGTTAGCTCGATAACTCACGTAAAAATGGTCCGATCAAGACCAAATTTGGTAGCGGCGTGTATTCCTACAAATGCTCGGACGAGTTCGTAAACCAGACGTATCGGTCCATGGGAACGGGTAGTTTGGGGGGTTTTGTACCCCAAAATAGGATTTTGCGTTTTTCACATGTAATTTTTAGAAATTTCTAATTTTATATTTCACTATTAGAATCAACTTAAAAAACTACACAGTTAAGCTCCTTAAAGTTTTTCTCTATCTCCAACGGTTACCGAGATATTAAAAAATCTAAACACAGTACGTTCTATTGTGGGGCTCCAATGTTAATCTTATGGAGGATAAGGAAAAATTAATATTTCCCATATTAATCAATATTTTTGAATAAAACTAGATATTTAGCTTCATCTGGTTAAGATCTATCCATTTATGCTTAAAAATCATAGTTTTTGTGTTTATCATGGCAGCAAACCTGCTACTCCCATATTAATCATATAGGGAATAGGCAAACTCATTTATTTATGGACAGATGTTGATGAAAGTTGGTAAAATGTTAAGATAAAAATTATTTATGGTAGAAATGCCTAATTTCAGTGTTCCTCACAGCAGCAAACCTGCACACTCTTTGCCATGTTAATCTTATGGAGAATAGGCAAATAATTTTCATGTTTATGAACAGATTTTTACAAAACTTATTATTATTCATATATTATTATTTATAATTGATTTGGAAATTCGCTGAGTACGCAGATCTGCTGCGACGGGGGTATTTTAATTTTTAAATCATCCATCAGCCATTTGGACTGACTGAACGTTATATAAGTTATAACACAACACATAGTAAATATTGTACTTCATTACCTTCAGCTGAATTTATTTTAAAAGGTGTGTTCTTTAATTTACCGACAATGATTATTTTTTAGTTCTAAAGGTGCTGTTTGGAGAACCAGACAAGTTTGCGACGACGATCGAAGGCTGGACCAGGAGAACTTTCTGCAGTACACCTCATTATGGACTATGTTTCCAAATCGATTGCTACGAAGCGCCTCCGGGTAAAGATTATAAATATCGAATTTCTAGGGAAAAAGTTCTGATCGGTTCGGGTATGGCGTCTGCACGAAAAGTTCCCTGTGTCTACAAGGGCAACACTCCAAAAGAAGGAAAATGCTCAAGACGCATACCTGATACACCTGTGGTTGGCACGTTATTGATGGACAATTGTCGGAAGATAGAAAAAATTGCCGTTCTTTATGCGTCAATAGCAGCAGAGCTATCGGATGGAAGTGTGGAAACATGCGGCCCTGAAGGATGTGGAGTTGAACGGCTAGCTAAGAATGAATATTCCATTCAATGGAAAGAAATCACTGACTGAGTTATAGTGATTAGTGTACCAAAGACCTTACACTTAATTAAAAATATCTACTGTAAAACTATTTTGTGAAATAAAATTCAATTTCAATTTATTTATTTGTTGATGTTTCGAATAATCTATATACACATGGGTATAATATACAACTTATATACAAAATACATAATTAAATAAATACTTAAATTACTTTCCTAAAATAAATAAAAATGAACTTCTCTTTAACATATTCACCTAAAAATATATAAAATATCACTTTAATATACTTTAAAACATTCAGCCATGGCTTTAAAAAATAAATTGACAAATATAATAACATAGCAATAAATAATAAATAAATAACAAAAACTGTTATAATAAACAGAAAATTAACAAAGAATTAACAGCAATGAGGATAAATGTCAATAAAGAAACAATAACAATTCAAACAAAAGAAAAACAAAGAAAATTTTCCGGATATACAGGGGATACTAGTCAGAGAGGATCGGGGGATAGCTGCATGTCACCTGTGGACCTAGCTTTCCATGCATCTTCCATTATATATAAACAAATCTTTATTTCTGTCGCTAAATTACCCAACTCTTCCAATTTATTATCCATTAATATTACATCCTTTACCCATTTATCCCTTATTTACCTTATAATCAATAAATGCATGCATATCGTCCTCAACATCTCCACACAACTTACACAGTCTATTCCCCAAATCATCTTCCCTACATATACAAAACCTGGTTCCTAATTTATATCTCGCTGTCTCTGACCTTTGCCTAAGGTTCAGTAAACAAACGTATTCTGATCCTGACCTTGGCAGACTCACCATCCTTATAATATTTTAAATTTTTCTTACCTATCGCCTCTGCCCATAATTTATTATGAATGGGATGCTGTTGTTATTGCTTCTTTAACTCTAGCTATTTTTTCTTCAATTCATTACTGTGCCAAATATAGCTCATACCTATAACATAAAGCGATCGCATCACAACCAACAGCAAAACTTTATTGTTTAATATATTTTTAGCTTAGTGAAATAAATAACCATTTTCTCTAATGCTTTTATAGATTTAAAAATTATGCAAGCCTCTAAGACCATACCACTATTTATCACTGAGTCACAGTTAAATCAGTTGTGCCAAAGTGTCAAACATTTCATTAATCAGTTTTATCTAAATAAACTTATGCCTGTAATGCACCTTTCTGACAACAATCGCTACGATCTTACACGCGAGTATGAGTGGTTGTTGTTGGTAGTTCTTAGTAATTGGAATACAGTAAATCGAGGTGAGGGAATGTTCGTGTGAAATGTCGTACCATTATAAACTAAAATAACGTAACACAGTAGAAAAATGAGCATTAAGAAGTCACAGTAGAAAAATGTTTATATATACTTTCCTGTTGGAAATAGGGTAGATCATGGATGTGTCTGAAGTAGTTAAATATTGAGGGTTTGAATTCAGAATCGACACGTTTTTCCCATGTTATTCTTATGGGGAGCATTTTTGCGCAGAGCAAAAAATTTATAAAAATCCCATCTTTATTCTTTACCAATATATTGTATGATGCTATACAACATCATTTTTATTAAAACTAAACAAATATTTCACAAAGCACACACCTTTCCTAGCCTCGTTGTTCATAACACAAAAGTAAACAATTTGTTAAAATCTCGCCTTTATTCATTTCCAGTCTATTTCCTGATACTTTACAACATCATTTTCATTACAAATAATTACACAGCCACCATGTGTCAAGGCCCAAGAACATAATTATGAAGTGTTGACATCTAAGGCTCTTACTTTCCGAGATATCGACAATTTTCTATTACATTACACACTGTTATTATTCAATAAAAAATTTGTGAAACATATATCTATATCTTTTTATTATTTTTTTGTCTTTCCTTGTCAATTACTATGAAACCATAATTATTGTTCCAACACTGATGACATAGATTACAAAATTCTTTAAATGTAAAGTCATTACCATCATGATTATTGTAAATGTGTTTTAAATTCAAATCATCTTGTTAAATAATCAGAAAATTTACATTGTCTCGAATATATTTATTTACTTTACTATAAGACTGAGCCAAGTAAAAACAGTTAATATTTCTATGTCTACCCATTGCAAAGAATTGTGTAATATTTGGACAATTCATATCATCAAACACTACAATTGAGTGTTGTTTCACATCATTTGGTGTAATTTCACATTCAGAGTAAGTGTGTAATTTTACATTTTCTTCCCACAATTTAATAATTTCACTTAATTTCTGTATTTTTCTTGTTCTAGAGTATTTGATATAATGTAAATATTGCTGAATTTTAAACCATTTCTGTTGACTATTAAATTGTACGTGACATTTGTCTTCCCCCCCCCAGAGCTCCTACAAATAATTGCACGAACATTATGAGGAAATAGTGTTTCGTTAACCTTTTTATCTTTGTCATGTAATATAATTTTAAACATGTTCTTTTGTTGAACAAATTACATTTTTTATGTAAGAAAAATGAAAAAGAAATCTGGTGAAGGATTGTATCTTAAGCCTTATAGAGGACGTGGTCTGTTAAATACTTTAATTAATCATCTACCTTATCAATTATCCCTGCCTTGAGGCTACAGGTGGTGTGGACCTGGGACCAATGTACGTCAAAATTTGGTCAACAATGTACCTTCAAAAAATAAACTAGACTCTTATTGTAAAGAACACGACATTTTCTATATGAATCATCCAGACGTAGCTTCTAGAAACAAGGCTGACTTGAAATTGGCTGACCAAAATTGGACTCGTGTTACTGCCAAAGATGCAAGTTTAGCTGAAAAGGCTGCCACATATGCTGTAACTAATTTAATGAAAGCAAAAGTAAAGATGGGAATGGGTTTAAAATTTAATAAAAATATGGACAACTACCAACTCCTATCGCAGTTAAAAGGCATACTCCACCTTCGAGGAGTGTTCCTAAAAACGAGCTAAAATCAATAAAACCAAGAATAAAAGAATGCGGAATAAATAATTTAAATAATGACAAAGGCACACATTGGACAGCATATCGTAAAAACAGAGACATTGTAATATATTTTGATCCGATTGGTATACAACCTCCTAATAAGGTAATTGAGTATTTTAGGGGCAGTAAAATATATTATATTACCGAACAGATACAAGATTTAGGTAGTACAATTTGTGGCGATCTGTGTATATTGTTTTTGAAAATTTTTAATTTATAATAAAAATGGAATCATTTACAAAAACTTTTTCTGGTATTGAACCAGAGTTGAAATCAGTGTTCTTTCCGCCAATTGAATTAAATAGTGACTATGTGATTGGACTTGTCGATTTTCAGAGTTACAACTCTATATTTAATGTAAAGAAACCCCTAAACACATTAACATACTACAAGGTAAAGCAGATTACAACTCCAAAGGGTTTAGTTAAAATAGAAACGTTAAATCAACCACTTAATGGTAAGATTACAATCATGTTTAATAAAGGTGGAATTTTGATTATTAGCAAAACTAAACTAATTCATTATAAGGGTTTGATACCTAAGCTAAGTAAACATAAAGATAAAGAATCTATCAGAATTGACGAAGGTGAAGATGCATTTTATTATGACAATAAACAGCCTATCACAATTGAAATTCCAGAGGGAACGTATGAGGTGTCTGAATTAGCTAGAGAAATTCAAAAACATATCCCTGACAACATAACAATGAAAGCAAATTTACGTAGCAAACACGTATTTGATTTCACAAAACCTTGACTAGGTTCTGTGTTATTGGGATTTTGGGGCTTATCTACTCCCGGCGTAACGTATACATCTACAAATAAAATCAATATTAATAATATTAATGAAATACGTGTAAAGTGTAATATTGCAAATGGCTCGTATTTAAATAGTGAATCAACCCATAGCATACATTCTTTCTATCCCGTTGCACCTCCTGGTTATAAGATAATAGAAGTTCCCAGAAATATTATATATTTTCCTGTAAATAAGAGAACTTTAGATGTCATCGCTATAACTTTTGCAGACCAACACGACAGACCAATAGACTTTAATAATGAAGAAACTACAATTACATTACATATAAAAAAGATATGAGAATATACAAGAATGGGTCTTCTACATTAAGTTAGCAGAACGCACGTTTCTTGCAATCTATTGGACTAAAATTTAAAAAATATATATATATAAATGGAAACAGATTTTCTCGACGTTACAGGGAAATCCCAATTCGACGATAGTATAGCCAAGATTACAAACCATGCTTATACACCCCATAACACATATAAATTACTCTGATGAAATTCGTATATGTATAAATAATCAAGACTTGTTAACACTCCCAGGTAAAAGCTATGTGTATATTAAAGGTAAAACTGAAATTCATGGCTCGGCTCATTTTATAAATAACGCGTTTAGCTTCTTATTCGATGAAATTCAATATGAGGTTGCTGGTAAGGAAATTGACATTGTTAGGAATCCCGGAATTAAGACGTAAAAAAGACAAGTCCTATTACTTATATATTAAAAGATGATAGAGGTAATATAATTAGAGGTGGATTTTATAAGGAAGAATTGTTAAAGACAAAATATAAGGACATTTATTTAGTAGAGAAGGTAATAATTCGTAGTGGGGATCGTTATTATGTTAAACGGTTGGGATTTCCAAGCAGATCGTGGATTAATAAGAGCGATTTCTTAAGTTAGTGTGGGGTGTTGGTGGCTATGGGACGAGCACATGGTGGCAGTGTGTTTATTTTTAATGAAAATTATGTCGTTAAGCATCATATAGTAGATTAGAAATGAATAAAGGCGGGATTTTTACAGATTGTTTACTTTTGTGTTATGAACAACGAGGCTAGGAAAGATGCGTGCTTTGTGAAATGTTTGTTTATTTTTAATGAAAATGATGTTGTATAGCATCATACAGTAGATTGGTAATGAATAAAGGTAGGATTTTTACAAATTGTTTGCTCTGCGCAAAAATGCTCCCTATAAGAATAACATGGGAAAAACGTGTCGATTCTGAATTCAAACCCTCAATATTTAGCTACTGTCTGAAGGTAATGTCTTAACTTCAGGTAATTTATTAAGAACAGCTGTTCTTATTATTTTATTTTGAAAATAAATTCAATACAATAAGTCTAGTGGTTTCTATTGAAACCTGTTACACATTTTCCATCTTATAAATAAGATAAGATGCTGCGTAAGTGTTGTATAATAAGCTTCCTTACAAAAATAGGACACTAAATGGAGTTAGATTTAAGAGGGTATGGATATTTTTTGGTCAACGGGGAGTTTTTAGCATCGAGGAATTACCATCTACCTGAAACGTTCAAGATAAGATAAATGCACCCGTTGCAGCAAACCACCGTACTCAGCGAATTTCCAAATCAACAATACAATAATAATAATAATAATATTTGACAAGTTTTGTCAATACTTGTCGGTAAATATGAGAGTTATTTACCTATTCACCATAAGATTAACACTGGGAAGTGTATGCAGGTTTGCCGATGTGAGAAACATTGAAAAACTACTGAGGCATTTCTAGCATAAACAATTTTTATTTTTACCATTTATACCAAGTTTCATAAACATATGTCCATTATTGAAGGAGTTTGCCTATTCCCTATGATTAATATGGGAAAAGAGTATTCAGGTTAGCTGCCATGATAAACACATAAACTATGATTTTGAAGCATAATTGTATGGATCTCTACAATTTGAAGCTAAATATTAAATTTCATCGAAAAATATACATTGAAAAGTAAAATATATTTTAATAATATTTAATATTATCGATTGGTTTTATTTCTCTTGTTGTTAATCTACCAAACGACAGCTACGGTCCAGTCTATTATTACTATTACACATTTTACATCGCAGAAGTTTTGGCTAATTATATTATATTTTATCGAATTCAAGTGACAAATGTTTTATGAAATATGTTTCACCCAAATTATAGGTTATTAAGTCATTACGATCCATTAGTCATGTTACGTCATGGTCGGCCTCCGAAACGTTTGCACAAATGTGCAAATCAATCTATATTTCATGATCGACCTTCATATATTTCATAATCTATATTTCATAACAAACATGGTACAAACCAATGTGTTCTACAAATGAACTTTGTTTTAGAAGTAATAAAATAAAAATTATATTTACTAGAATATCCTTTCGTGCTGTCTCAAACTAAATGCACTCCGTTTACTTTGTCTTCTTCAAATCTATTATCAGATATTTTTTATATTTGGCCGATTTTGCTAGGATGGGGTAGGTTGTCAGAACTATGAATGGCCTCGATGAAGCTAGATTTATATTCAGAAGTTTGCTAACGATTTATTATAAAGCTACAGATTTATACTGTTATTAATTTGTACTCATTCACTAACATGTTACACAATCAAGAAAAAAGAAATGTTTTAGGTTTTTGGTGAAATCCAGCTGATTTCATGTATTCTAGATCATGTCAGTGTAAATCCAGATTACATGTCTGAGACATACCACAACATAAAATGTTACTAGATAACAACCATTGTATTAATAAAATGTAATGTATTTTGTTTTCGTTGTTTCGACAAATAAACACACGCAAAATCATTTGCCTGTACTTTAATCTCCACCATAATACTTACATATGTTTCTATTTTACTGAGGCTCAACTTATATACTCTAGCTCCATAAAGCTAATTTTATTTTTGTCAACACTCTATCATAACATTTTTTTAATCTATTATTATTTTTCAGGTTGCGAGCAAAGGTAAGCTAGAATTTGACTTGCTATAATATTTTCGTCCTATGTTTCAAAAAAAATTACACAATATACGAGAAGATATTATCTTGTTAAAAATTTTAGTTACTTACATAATAACTTTTTAGTTGCATAAGTTAACAAGGAGTAGGTTTGGATTTGAAATATTAAGGAATAAAATAGGTGAACTGAGAAAATCTCCCGTCAGTGGTCGTGGTTAGTATCACAATATATGATTGATATGTGATTGTACTGTGATTAAACAAAGAAATATTTGATTTGGGAGAAAAGCTACGAGATTGCTTGTTTGTGTGTTTATTATAGTGAAAATTTAAATAGATCAAGTTTAAAAAATACTTAACCAGATCTCAAATTAACTGTAGAGTTTATCACATTTATTGAAACGATAAAATAGAAATTAAAATACCTTTTAGAAAGGTCGGACGGTTGATTTAATAAAAATATATTGAGCTATCACAGTTTTCGCTAGTAAAAATATGTACCAGGGACTTGATATTAGTAAAAAATAAAAGTATAATACAATACGATTGCATTTTAATATCGCTTAGGTTATGGAGTGTTTATATATACAATTTTTCGGAAAGTGATCCAAACCCAAATAGACATTCCTTGATTTGAAACCCTTTGAGAAAATTTTGAAGTCCACGATGCTAACCACCAGACTAGCAAAACATTCCTATTTTCAAATGCATTTAATTTTATCAAATATTCTTTTTTAATCTATACCAGAAAATATCTTCTCTACTTCATTTTCTGGTAACTTTCACTGTTACAACTTAGTAGTCAAGTAATATATGGCAAGTGATGAAGTACAAGTTTTTAAAATGCAGAGATAAAAATTATTTTAATTTTTATCATTAATTCGGATGGATTAAATCTTATTTTTGTAAATTTTTTAATCATCCATCGGCCATTTTGACTGACAGAACGTTATATAAGTTGTAACGCAACACATTAGTAAATATTTTACTTCATTAACTTCAGGTGAATTTATTTTAAAAGGTGTGTTCTTTAATTTACTTACAATGATTATTTTTTAGTTCTAAAGGTGCTGTTTGGAGAACCACCCAACAACATTGAGTCGGCAATTGTAGGCTGGACCAGGACAACTTTCTGTGGTGAACCTAATTTTGACCAATGTTTCCAAATCGATTGCTACGAAGCGCCTCAGGATAAAAATTATCAGTATGAAACTTCTAAGAAAGAAGTCCTGATTGCTAAGGGCGTGGCGTTTCCACGACTAGTTCCCTGTGTCTCCAAACATTGGGTCGGAAGTGCAAAAAAAGGAAAATGCTCAAGAGAGGTGCCTAATGAACCTGTGATTGGCACGTTATTGGTGGACAGTTGCCGGAAGATAGAAAAAATTACCGTTTTGCTAGGGGCAATACAAGCAAAGCTACAGAATGGGCAAGTGGAAACATGCAACTCTAATGGATGTATTTTAGAACAGCCAGATTATTGGGCTGTTGAAGATTTCGTTAAATGGAAAAAAGTCACTGAGCCATAGTGGCTAGTGTACCAAAGACCTTACACTTAATAAATAAATATCTACTGTAAAACTATTTTGGTGGAGCAATTTTAATAAAATTCAATTTCAATTTATTTATTTGTTGATGTTTCGTATTGTCAATATACACAAGGGGTATAATATACAACTAAAATACAAAATACATAGTTGAATAAATACTTTCCTGATATAAATAAATATGCAATTCTTCTTATCATAATCACCTAAAAATATATAAAATATCACTTTAATATACTTTAAAACATTCAGCCATGGCTTTAAAAAATAAATTGACAAATACAATAACATAGCAATAAATAATAAATGAATAACAATAACTGTTTATAATAAACAGAAAATTAACAAAGAATTAACAGCGATGAGGATAAATGTCTATAAAAAAACAATAACCATTCAAATAAAAGAAAACAAAGAATATTTTCCAGATATACAGGGGATACTAGTCAGAGAGGATCGGGGGATAGCTGCATGTCACCTGTGGACCTAGCTTTCCATGCATCTTCCATTATATATAAACAAATCTTTATTTCTGTCGCTAAATTACCCAACTCTTCCAATTTATTATCCATTAATATTACATCCTTTACCCATTTATCCCTTTCATCTACCTTATATTCAATAAATGCATGCATATCGTCCTCAACATCTTTACACAACTTACACAGTCTATTCCCCAAATCATCTTCCCTACATATAGAAAGCCTGGCTCCTAATCCATATCTCGCTATCTCTAACCTTTGACTAAGGTTCAGTAAACAAACGTATTCTGATCCTGACCTTGGCAGAGTCATCATCCTTATAATATTTTAAATTTTTCTTACCTATCACCTCTGCCCATAAATAATTGTGAATGGGATGCTGTTCTAATTGCTTCTTTAACTCTAGATCATTTTTTATCAAAGCATTACCGTGCCAAATATAACTCATACCTATAACATAAAGCGATCGCTTCACATCTAATTGCAAAACTTTATTGTTCAATATTTTTACCTTAGTGAAATAAATAGCCATTCTGTCTAATGCTTTAAAAGATCAAAATTCTGCAAGCCTCTAAGACCACATCACTATATGCCACTGAGTCACTGAGTTGCTTTCTCCTAATAATTAACTGCAATGAACTACTCCTGACCTATCTACTATTCTTCTGTTCATTCTCCAAATTGTTAATCAGTTATTCCAAAGTGTCAAACATTTCATTAATCAATTTTATCTAAATTAATTTATGCCTGTAATGCAACTTTCTGACAACAATCACTACGATGTTACACGCGAGTATGTGTGGTTGTTGTCGGTAGTCCTTGGTAATTAGAATATAGTGAATCGTGGTGAGGGAATGTTCGTGTGAAATTTCATAGCATTTATAAACTAAAATAACGTAGCACAGTAGAAAAATGAGCATTAAGAAGTCACATAAAAAAAATGTTTACATTTACTTCCCTTTTGGAAATAGGGTAGATCATGGATATGTCTAAAAGGTAATGTAACTTCATCTAAACAGCTGGCCTTAATATTTTATATAAAAATACAATACAATAAGTCTAGTGGTTTCTATGGAAACCTGTTACATATTCTTCATCTTATAAATTGCCACAACCCCCCCACCCCCAGAGCTAAGACATGATCATGTCAAAAATTTTAACTCGCATAACCTTCAAACCAAAATATAAACAAAATATAAAAAAAACATAAACAAATGGAAGTAATTCAATCTATTGAGTATCTTCAACTAAGAGATATAGTAAAGCAATCAGTGGTTAAAAAGAAAACAGTTATAATGTAAATAAAGTTATGGTTCCACAGTATAGGATCCTTTTTGGGCTTCCAGGGTGAAACACAATTGAGCTACAACTAAATTGATGATCCATAAATCTTCACCATGAAATTTTACCTAAGTGTGCCACTTTTCGTGGTATATCATCCAACGGTGAACGCATAAACTTTAAACATACAAATATATACATATACATACAACCATCATCTTGTATATAGGTATGTTGGTAATACAGTCATATCACACCTAGCTCAGAAAAGGGTAAATTCCAAAATATAATATAAAATTAAATTTTCAGCAATATTTATATCATAATTCAATTTTTTAGCTCTATTTTAGCATGATTATAATAAAATAATTTTTTTAACCAGTAAAATATGCTCTAATTTACACAAAACTACAATTTTTATTAAAGTTTAAGTAAAAATGTTTCTTTATCATCAAATGTCTTAATTTCTGTAATAATCAAAGGCAAATCCTTTTTATTAAATTATTTAACAGTTTTATCATCAATAATATGTATGAATCTTTTTGGAAGTGTACTTTACATTTTTATAATTTTACGATAATTGCTGAACCATATTTTTCTTTAACTCATTAAAAATGTTCAATCTTATATCTTTCATTTAAATTTAAAATTTTTAATGAATTACAATCTACAAATTTTCATTCTCCAACATAATTAAATTTTTTAACAGTTCCATTTATAGAAAAAGCTATAATTTGTCACACTGATAATTCAGGGCCCTGAATTATTAGTGTGATTGATGATCCATATATCTAAAAAAATGTTGATCATAATTTGGTTTAAAATAACAATCCATTTTCAATAACTTAAAAATAATAGGTTTTTTAATAATGTTTTTCAAAAACAGGGTTTTGAATGATACATTTCCTTTCGTAAAACTTAAATATTTATGAAAAATTATTTTGATTATATCTCGATCTTCAAAACTCAGTTCAAAATAAATATTACATATTTTGTTTAAAAATTGTTGGTAAAATATCCAATTTGTGTAACTCCTTTATTTTAAAAATAGTTTCACATTCTTGAGCGTTATTTAAAAACGACATATTTATAAAAGACATAATGTGTTAAGTTCATTAATTAACTGTTCTATGCGGTATGGTTGAAAATGGTAAAACTTTCTTAAAATATGTTTTATATGTTTATTCGTATTATCTCTTGTAATAATTCTTCTCTCGAAAATAATTCTTTTACATTTATTAAAACCAACACAATTTCCAATAATAGTAATATCAGTTTGACTATGCCATTTAAGACACATATCCATTTACTTTAAAAAAGCTATACTAGTAAATGGGAGAACCAATTCATTGTCACAAATGTAAGAAATAAAGTAAAAATATTAAACCTGAAATTGTTGAGATGAAAAATGGGTTGTTTAGAATTGATAATAAGTGTTCCATTTGTAAAACAAATAAAAGTAAGGTGAATAAAAAGGAAGTTAAACCTAAAATTAAAAATAAAGTTAAACAAAAAGGAGCTAATATGGAAAAAATTGGACCTGTGTGTGTTGGACACATACAGAGGTCTGTGGGACGACGGCAGCTCTGAATCACCTTTTCCCTTGCTGATAAGCACAAAATCCTGACGTTTTTCCAGGGTGTGGGAAATACCCCTCTGATCAAGCAGGCATTGTAAGTTCTCAGTAGCAGGTTGGGATTAATTGTGAATATCTTCTACAGAGCCTCGCTGGGGTTCCCATCCGGGCTAGGAGCCTTGTTGCTCTTCAAGGAAAGAACAGAGGTCTCTAACTCATCAATAGTGAAGAGCGGAATGCCTTCTACCTATCCGAAGTCAACCAGCGGTCGCTGCGAATGTCTAGAAAATAGGGCATTGACGATCCTATCCATGGTGGCACCTTCCATGATTGAGGGGGAAAACAGGTGCCGAGCTTTTGGGTTACGATTTACAAAATCGTCCCTAAGGATCGAAATCGACATCGTTCTGAAATTTCCTTTAGCTGTTCGCTTTGCTCCTTTTGATTGCTTATTTCCTATCAGCCTCTGACTTACGGACTCTGTCTGCGTTAATTCTTTGTGTTGGCTTGATTGGCCCAAAGTAATGTTCTTCTGAGGTCCGCAATCTCTTCAGTCCACCAGTAGACTGGTTGATTATCGCATCGGAGTCTCCTTTGTGACATGGACTGATCGCAGGCCAAGATAATTAGATCCATCGTGAATGTTACTAATGCCTCGGCACCAGCCTTACCAGGACTCACCTGCGCTCCCCGTGAAATGACCTGGGTGAACTTGACCACGTTCAGTTTGTTGGTATTCCAACGGTGTGGCTCTCCCCGAGATGCGGATACTCTACGGTGCATGTCGTGTATCTCAAAAACTACATACTGGTGGTCACTGTCAGTATAATCCTCCAATACCCTGCAGCCAGAGATCCTCGGAAGAAACGACTCAGACGCAAAGGTTACGTCGGGGATCGTTCCTCTCTGCCCGGGGCGCCGGAAGGTAAGTGCGTCACCCTGGTTAAGGACGACTAGCCCGGCCCTGACACTGAAGTCCAGAATGAATTTCCTAGGAGGAAATAAAATGGACAGTAGCAGTGACAATGTGGTAAATAGTTGAATTATTTTTCCTACATTATCCAAAAATTTTTGAGACACCCAATAAAGACTACCCAATTTGATAATTAAAATTTGATCAATAGTTTTTGCCCCTACTCAACGTTTGTATGGGTGTCTAACCACTTTTCATACGAAGAAAAACACGGTATTTCATCATAAAAAAGGATTTTGCAACTGATACGAAAGAAACGCCTATTAATGTATACTAATATTTAATTATTTATAACGATCAACCGAAAGCAGAGTGTGTCAACTGATAGCACAGCTGATCATCTGACAGAGAGACTGCCCGGGCGCCGGGTGCCTGCATCATGAACTGCCTGGTAATGAGCTTGTTATTATGCAACATCCGGGCAATCAGTTATAGTTCTACTCCTCAGATTTCCTATAATTATGACATAGAAACCAAGAACCAATATAGATACCAAGAAATTATTTATCCCCCCCCCATAAAATTCCAACAATTAATTTAACTTTTTTTCTCTTGTTGTTATTTTCAGAAACTAGAGGATTATTTTTGGAACAATAAATTTTTAAATGATACTCAGATAAAATTTAAAGAAAATGATAGTTTAATTACAGATTGTCGTTTTTAAATCTACTTAATGGAGAAAGTATGTGTCAGTCCACTGATACACTTTATTTAATAAATAGATTAAATCCATTAAATATTTAATATCTGCAGTTTAAATAGCCCCAGACTTATATTTTCTTCAGTGTAAACGTGAAGCATTGCATCGCGAGGTTTTTCGTAATAAGAAAAACCTCCACATAACGGAAAGATAACTTAATTTTGTTAAACTTAGTTTAATTAGGTTACTTTAAAACAACGAATTTGAAAATAATGTTTGTCTGCACTGCTCATTTAAGTGTAGAGATCATTGAGCGACTTATTAGGCTTCCTAAAAACTGATTGACATAAAGTACAACACGGGACGGGGTTTAGACCAGTCCCCACTGATATGATAAACAATTCTGAAAGGCATAAAAAATTCATGATAGCACACAAGAGAAAAACAAAATAGGCCTAATCTTGATAAGTGCTTTACTAAACAATGTAAACAATGCTTTACTAAATATCGGAAACGTTTGACTCCTTCTTGATCATAAATAAAGATTTAGAAAGCAGCAGGAGTGATAAATTTTAAAATTCAAATATTGATGAGGCTTTTATGTTTTACGTTTGTATTTTAATACAAACTGATACGTGCTATGCCTTTCTGATCGTGCAGTGTAAGGCTTGATAAGCTAGTAACACATTTATATAAATCGTAATACTCCCAGGAAGCCGTATCCAACAGCCATCAGCCAATCGCCGTGCGCCTCGTCGGAACACGTGACCTGAATGTCAACGACGCTTAATTATAACTCCACATAATATATTACCATACGTCTCTAAGCATTTAAATGTCTTACCTTTACATGTAAAATAGATCGTGTTTAATGTAATTATTTATACAGTTATTATAATACAATTGAATGTAGTACACTATTAAAGTTCTTAAACTGGATGAATACTCCTTAACTGAGGCCTCCCATCAACCCATAACCCATGAACAAAATGTTTTTCTGTGTGTGTACATGTGTGCATGTGTGTGTGCATGTGTGTGCACAAAGAAACTTTTCAGTGTATCAAACTAGCAAATGACAATTAAGCATTTTAAAAATTGAACTCTTAATAGGTTCACGAATGAGAGTTCTATGTACATTTAGCTAAATCAAAACAAACTAGTATCTTGTTCGTTTATTTAACTACAGCATATGAAAAAAAATTCATTTTAAAACTTTGCTTTACTTTTACTACTCCTTAATATTTATAGTAAAACTAGGCAGAGAATAAAAGAGTAATATTTAGGCAATAAAGTAAATAGCAACGAAACATTGCTCTTATACAACTCCTCGTCGTAAGAGCTAGATCATAAAATTCATATCGAAACATTTTACTCTGAACGCAATAGCATGTAAAAGATTTACGAGGAGAAAAGTATAAATATGACGTTAAATTTCGCTTGTTAATTTTTAAACAGAAGTTCTTAGCAGATTTATTTAAACGTTTTAAGATTAATTTTATTGCATTTGATTTTAAAGTCGAACTAATCTATTAGCTGTGTTTTAGTAAGGAATATTGCCAGTGATTTTCGAAATAAATAATGTAGCACGATTATTGAGTATGAGAAGACGGTTGTGGTAGGGATTGAGGTGACGTCACACACAAGGATCATTACATTGTATCATTATGTAGCGTCATTACAGAATATCATTACATTTAGGTGTTGGCTCAGTGGAGGGTGCCTGTGATTGTGTTTGTTCTGCTCCGCTCCGCGCTATCCCATGTGTGATCTTCCATTACGTCATTAACACCACTTTTATTGCATTACAAGTTATAGTTATAATATGCTTGGTGTAGTTTTACGTGTATTATTACACTGAAATGTACACTAAAAGTAAACACCAATATAATTATTGTACCTATTATGAGATATTTGTTCATGAATGACTTGTTTAAATATGGTGAAAGTTTTGCTACATTCCACTACACGTAAAATATAATGAAATATTATAATCATGGAGAGAGAATGAAAGTAATATAAATGGTATATATGGTAGTGGACTGACACATACTTTCTCCCTTAGGTAAATTTAGATAATAATCTTTATAAAATCATTATATTATTTAACGTTTATCTAAATATCTTTTAATAGTTTTTACTGTTTTAAACATAATAATCACATTTAATAAAAAACCAGTATTAAATTCAATAATGAAATAAATAATTAAATTCATTGTAACAATTTAATGGGGAGAACTACACCCCCCATTTTTATAGTGATTGTTGGGTAATGTGACGTTACACTGCATACCAAGTATCATGAAGAACTGTTAGGAAATAAGGAAGAAATTGATTTTTTAATATTCTCAAAGAATAACTTTGGGTGCTCTTAAACAATGTACTGATTTTACCGTGGACAATAATCTAAATATTTCTCTGGAACGGTCAGTCGTAGACTATTTATTCAAATACTAATTTGTTTAGCTTATAAGCTGATTATAACTGTCGTTGTCAAAATATACTTATTTTTATTATTTTCACAGAAAAACTAAAAACAAATTTCTTACTTAAAGCTTTTTAACCTCGGTTTTTTGAAAAGTAGGTGGGATCACTTTCTTTATCTCATAAATACTATAAACCATATAAATTTAATTAAAATCATTAGAGGCGTTTTTGATAAATTTTCCTTTTACATGTGTTTTAGGGTTTTAAGGGTAAAATATCCTTACAAATAAATATATAAAAATAAAAAGTGTAGAAATACTGTAGAGTGTTACCTACAAACCGAATTTCATGAAAAATAGACCAATAATCTTGACTCTAGGCTTCTGTACACCCCTACACAAAACACACACACACACACACACACACACACACACCGACATCACTAAAAAACCCTTTTTTTGATTCAGGGGGAACTAATATCTACAATTCTACACAATTCCACACACTCATACGCAGTCTTACAAACATGCATCACTCTAAAACCATTGTTTTATTAATGTATATACTCGTTTCAACCAGAAACTCAAATTCGAAAATACTTATGGAAACAATACTTTTTGAGAAAAAAAAGAAAGGAAAGAAGGAGAAATTGAAAGTTTATGCGAGTATGGGGATTGTAGATAGGAATAATACAAGGAAAACAATAAAAATACAACAATAAGAATAAATTTAGTTTTTGTTGTAAAAAATCACATTTTCAAAAATTCTTTAAATTAAGGAGGTAATATAGAACTATTTAATATTCAAAACCTATGTGTTACTGGGTTCGTTAGTCAGAGCACAAACCAAAATGTATATCTTGTGAAGAGGGAAGCGTCAACAATACTTAACAAACAGTCCGATATATTTGGCTGGGATTCAATTAGCCTGGAGCGGGAAACAGTGTTCCATTAGCAGATTACTGAATACCGGAACTGAGCAGCATCCCTGCGTGTCATCCCTTGCAATACCAACCTAACAGTACGATAGGGTGGATACATACTGTCATACTGTAACTTCCTTGAACTGTAAACGATTATAATGTCAATTGTAAATAAGATAAAGATATAACTGAACAAATCAATCATACTTAATGAAAGTACATACATTTTATTCTTAACTTATTTAATATTATTATATATCAACACAATACTAGGATAACTTAGAAATCATGATGAGATAGAATATACTTAAAATTAGAACAACTCCTTCTTCATATTATCATGAAAGAAATAAACACATTTAACCATAAGTTATAACCATGAAAATAGCAATATAAGTGTTAATACATTTTGTTTTTACATTTAGCTTTGCAATGAATATGTAATGCGATAGTCCTCGTCCAAAGCAAATGTTTCGTTTCCATGCATTCCAATTTCAAACATTAAACAGTTCTGAGTAAACGTTTTTGTTTTGTTTCTCTGTTTGGTTACAACTTTATTTGTATTGTGTAATAAAACCTTTATTTAATTAGAAGCCTAATCTTGTTTACTGGAGTCTTATATTACATGGATGAATAGAAAAATTAAAAATGTGTAGTCTGTCTAGTAATTAATTAAAAAATATTAAAATGAAATTTATAAGATTATCAAAATGTTTTAAAATAATACGTTTTTATCACCAATACAGCAAACAAAGAACATTAAAATAGCTTTATAAGAAAATAAGTTTCAGATAGAACTGGTAAGCCAAATAAATATTGTTTAGTTTGGGAAAATAAACCTAGAGGTGAATCAGTTTCTTTAAGGCAACCTCTGCTCTGCCACGAATGTCGGCAAGAGGCTGGCCTGTTATGCGCTTAGAAGTTGACCAACCCCTATGGTCACTGCTATATCGACTCTTACTTTACACAGCCACTGTGTATCTCAGTGTGAGAAATGTTATCAAAGGAGTGATAAAGTTGTTCATAGGCAAAGCAGCGGTACAGAGAGTCAAGCGTTCCTAGATCGAAACCGGTTTTGGGCGACTACCGTCAGATCAGTAGATGAGCAGTTACCTAAGGTTAGCCAATTCCTGTATAAGAACCATCACGGCAACTCAGTGTCTGTTATTTACGTACAGCACCTCTCCATGGTGACAAGTGCTTTTTAAAAAAAGAAAATAGGTGTTATTTTATTAGTTACTAAAATGGTAACCTATCTAGGTAGGTATCTCATTCACACTTGGTAGACCAAATATGAGATATGAGAGTAAGAGGATTTTGGCGTGATCTTGTAGTCTTGTTACTGACTGAGGCTGAAATGGTCCTTAGACAGTACTGTTCATTAATAGCCTAAATCTAAGGGACCTGCGGTTTGACGTGGAGTCTAAACCACTGCTTCTGATTGATGAACTGGTCAAATTATGAGGATGGTAATTTTGCTGAAAGTTTAAAAATTTGATTTTTTGACATTTAAAATCCCATAACTTTTGAACCGTAATTTTTACAGACATGTGGTTGGTGTCAAATTATTTAGCACCCTGTGCACTATAAACTATCAAATTTTAGTCAAAACCGTTAGAGCCGTTTTTGAGAAATTTAGATTTTTCACGTTTTTTAAGGGTTTTTAGGGGTGAACTACCCTTTAAAAAAATTCAAAAAATGAAAAAAAACGCCTGAAGACACCGTGAATATATACATACATGCAAAATTACATATAAATTGGACCAACGGGGTAGGCTGTGGCTCTGTACATATCTAGACACACACACACAGACAGACTCAAGGACGGACAAACATCACGGCGAAACCCACTTTTTTGATTCAAGAGACCCCAAAATGGATATATCCAACCTCAACCCAAATTCTAAAATTTTGACGAAAACAATACTTTCTCCATATACTATGTATAAGGGGAGAAAGTAAAAATGGTTTGTGTATAAAGCTATTTATCGTTTAAGTTAAGTAAATTTATTCGCGTCATTTATAAAAGTGAACGTTTTCCATTAAGGCAATAAATAACTAGTGGAACTTGTAGTGTGATATCGTTTGTCATAATGCATCTTGTGAGCTGACAAGCGTACAGTTGCGAGGAAAAATTCTACTTTAATGACGTAAAAACTAAATGTTATTAAATCCATCACACTTTTGCATTTTTAATTACAAAACATATTTGTTCTGAAAGAGCAATACAGATAACTGAAATAGAACAGAGTCAAAACTTAGTAGGAGATAAAGTTTAGATGATAAAACAGAATTTAGGATCCGTTTTTCAATCTATACTAATATTAATGTTACGATTACTATAAAAATGATTTTCCTTTTCTAAAAATATTATCTTTTCTCCATTGAAAATTTTTTATGAGTATATAGTCATTTTCATTTATGTTAAATTTTACAACTTGAAATCAGTTATTGGAAAAATAATCTAAAATGGCAAAATCACATTAGTAATAATTTTAATTTTCTATTTTGGGTATATTTTATAATATATTTAAAACAAACAAGTAAAAAACGTGTTCACTCAACCGATAAAACACTGCACAGATTGTTCCGCACAAAGGGTTGCATTGATAATCATACGGTACATTTTTAATTTTGTTAAGGAATATTTAAGTATTAGAGCATTTACTATCCTGATGACCCGAGTTTTATGAAATAACTACTTAAAATAATAATGTTAAGTAACTAGTTTCAGCTAAATAATAAATATTACTCAAAAGATAATTTTCCAGCTTTGTGTTAAATAGATTTTTCTAATCAAATTATCTTTATAAGTTTAATTTAGTGTTGTTATATGCCCTATTAGTTCCAAATGAACTAACCTAATATAAAACATTGATACTCTTAGTTAAGTTTAACTAAAACTAAGTATGTCTTTGACTGGGACGGTGGCGACGTCCTGTAATGCAGCTATTTGGAGGTCACAAACTTCCGAACTATTAAATACTACATTAATTCACAAAGACCATCCTCATAATTAGACCAATTCGTAAATTAGAGGCCGATGTTTGGATTCCACATTAAACTGTAGGTCCCTTAGTTGTCATCGGCTGTTGGGCTATTAATTGACAGTACCGTCTAAGGAACATGTCACACTTAGTCAGTAACAAGACTACAAGATCACGCCACAGTCATCTTACACTCAATCCTCATTCATACTTGGCTTAAAATACCACCTTATGGTATGGTCGCCATTTCAATAACCTAATCCATTCTAATCTTATGTAAAATTCTATAGAATTTTGCGGAATTGATTAATTTATGTTCTTTGATTGATTTATTATTTAATCTTGACATGCAGGACTGTATAAGTGCACGTTTTAACGCAGTTGTAGGTGGAAAATTGAACAAAACTTCATGTACCTAAGCACAGTAATTATTACATGCTATATAAGGTTTAAAACAAGATGCACATTAATCAATTAAGTTGTCATGGATTTTTCCTTTACTAATTTATGGGGATTATTATAAAACGTAGGCATTTATAGGGTAAACGGTGCAAACGTAGGTATACATATTCTAGAGCAGCTTGACGCGGTTAATATCGTTGATGGTTCAAAGGTTAAACTTTCTTTATCTTCGTTGTCTTCTGTAGCCGAGAACGATGTGCTAAAGAAATTAAACGAATCCGTGGCTCAGGCGAAAATCATTATGTCTTATTGTGTGAGTTATGAGCTACATTAGCCTTTACGACGAATAATGACCCGTTTGAACACGCAAAGGAGATCAGTTGTTTCAGTGATATATTAATTTCTTCAATATGGAATGGAATGACAATGAGGATGCTCTGACGGTGCACAATTTTTTTCATGGTGGATTTGATGCTGGTCTAAAAACTTGAAATATTAGGACAGTTGAAGATTTTTTACCCCTTCTTCACTTGAAACGTATTGTATTCTTCCAGTATGCAATCGTTGAAGTCAATTTATTTACTCTTAAAAGCTAACGAGGGTAAAAAGCCTAAAGACGCCACATTTGCTGATGTGATTGATGTGACCAAATGAACGCAAGCTGCCCCGACAACTACCTATGAAATTGAGTGAAACTCGATGTACGTTATACTAGTAGTGGTGAGCAAAAGATTAATAAAAAAAGGTGACACAGTTTGCCGATATTTGCTCAGCAAAAGATGTGTGTAGTCACCAGTGTTTCAAGTGGAAAGCTGTTCCTAACCCCTCGCATCTAGCTCGTGCAAGCGACTCCCGCACTTAACACCCTAACGGCTGGGGAAAGTACAATTCACAAGCTAATATGAGTGATGCTCGAATTTCCAATTTCTATCATTAGTGACGTAAATACTATGAACCTGATTGATCAATGGTGCTACTCGCCATATTAGGCAAGGGCTACACGCCTTTTCCTTATGATTCAAACGCTGCGGTTAAAGCGGTGGGAAGGAAGGTCGTTAAAGGTTTCTGCAATCGAGATTGAGAACTGCGAAAAGGAAAATGTCTTGCACATTCACTATCAATGAAGTTTGCTATGTCATCGATATATTACGAAATATAGTGTCTGTACTTGTTGTACTGTTGTCGCTGCTTAGTTTTAAAGGTGTTGCTAAAAAATTGTTCAAATACATTCGTAATAATAATATACAGTATTCTATGTTTTTCTTTAACCTAGATGCCTAATAGTAAAGTCTTATACCATTACTTTCCTAAGTCTACTAATTTACTTAAAATCAAAATCAATCCTCCCCCGTCCTGGAATGTTATTTTGTTAAGATTTTATGGTTATCACTAGGTATTAATAGAAAATTTAAGAATGAAAAATAAGATAAACCAATTACCCTTAATGAGATGAGTAATTGCAAGGTTTAGATGGAGAACGGCTGTGCCAACGCTTACACTCCTCTTGACACTTCTTGTTGATAAGCAATTTCGCTTTATTAATCTGTTTTATCAATCTTTTTGTCAGCTCAAATTTGGGAAGACAATTGAGTAATTTTAATATAAATCTTTCGAGTTTCAACGAATTAACAACGTATTTTTTTAATCATTAAAATAATTACTACACGTTTGTAAAAAATATCACGATAAAAATTATACATAAATAATTTCAAATAAATGTTTTATATATTTAAAAACTTTAAAGTGGATGAAAATTCTCATTAAACTAATAATCTTTTTAAAAAAGTTGTTAGTCTTTTTTAAAAAGATAATGATAGTAATGATTTGCAGACTAATGAAAGTTTTTCCAGATTTGAAATTTTTTTTCACTCTTGTTCTTTTAATAGCCTTAAATTATTGTTTTAATTCTTGAAGTCCTACAATGTTAATCTTGTTATATTTAAAGTTAAGTGCATACGGGCAAATAATGGCATTTTTTGTTGCGTAACAGTCCACCAAGAATATATACTTTTTATAATATCAAATCCGGTTTACTACGCAATTCTAATGCAATATTGCATCTAATTTGGATTATTAGAAACTTTGCTTACACTACGCGGCTGGGGTACACCGGCCCCTTGAATCTTCACACAAATTATCCACTGATCTGTAATCTCTGTTTCCCTTTTCTTAAAACATCACAAATTTGGATAAATGATTTTTAATTTCTCTCCATAGTATATGAAGAAAACATTGTTTTCGTAAAAACTTTGAGTTGAGAGTAAATAAATCCGTTTTGGGGTCCCCTGAATCCTAAAAAGGGGATTTCGACGTGATGTCTGTCCGTCCGTGTATCTGTCTGTGTGCGTGTCTAGATGTGTACAGAGCCCGTTGGTCCGATTCAGATGAAATTTGGCATGTATGTCTATATTCACCTTATCTCCAGCCGTTGTTTTTCATTTTTTGGAATTTTTTATTTTTAAGGGTAGTTTACCCCTAAAAACCCTTAAAAACGTAAAAATCCAAATTTATCAAAAACGGCTCTAGCGATTTCGATTAAAATTTAATATTTTATAGTGCACAGAGTACTAAATTGTTTAATTAAATTATTTAGTTAAGTTTAATTAAATTAAGCTAGATAGGTTTATTTACCTAAATTTACAGTGAACTTTACAAATTATTTGATAATAAACTTACATTCTCACGAGTTCGTGTATATTTTAGCGCCACCCTTCGATTAATAACGACTTTTCTAAAACTGAGGTTTTAGAACTTTCTTAATTTAAAATGTATTCTATCTTAGTGTACCAACATGACAAACTAAATACTACTTCTAGTTACATAAAGTGTATGCTAATATTTACATATATATTTTTTTTACAAAACCTGTACAAATTGAAAACCAAGTCTAGCCACCCGTAATAAAGCAGGGGCTAAGCTGATCCATCATAAAATGAAAACTAAAGTCGTTAAGTGCACTCTCACCACGCCACGGTTGGGTGGTTTGAGTTTTCAATACTAAAACAATCCTTTTTGTCAGTCCTGTTGTTTTTAGAATAATTTTGTGGAAAATACAAAACTAACATTTCGTTTAAAACCCTTACTGCCGGCGTGAAGTAATACACAGAAATTTACAGTAGCACTTTTTAGGTGCATGCTGTATGTTCATGCTTATGGTTTGATTTACTGTATTAGTTTTATATTTAGTTTTGATTGACCAAGCCTGCTGTAACATTTGTGTTATTTAATGACCAATAAAGCTCTTAACTATTGATTCATTAATGTTTTTTGATTCTTTTATTATTTTTATTCTTTTTTTGTAAATTTTTCAAATATTACAATTTTCTACAATCAACATATTTCATTTCCAAATATTATTTGACATACAAATTTGAGTGTCCCAATATTATTCTTATGAACAATGTTAAATATCAATTTCATCCTTATTTCCAAACTGTTCTCCACTAAACTTCGCAGGTAGTGTAAGGTCACATCGGCCAACAAACCCCTCTCGAAAAAGCTTGGTATTACCAGTGTGTGGGGTGGGAGGGTTGATACCTAAATCCCAGCAACGTATTTACAGTAAAATATTTACAGTAGTAGTTTTGACATTCAGATTGAGAAATGTAATACGATGGACCCAATCTGCAAAAGGTGAAACCGTAGACTTTAAGATAAAATTAATAACTGAAAACCCGTTGGTAAACATTTAAACCTGGTATAGCTTTATCAAAGACTAGCCAAAGTACCCGTTCTTTGCATGGCTAAAAAAGGCTGAGAGTTGTAGGCTCTACTGATACATTGAAGTTATTGTTAATTAATTCTTTTTTGTTTACAGAATGACAAAACACGAGTGTCTACAACATGACAAAGTAACGTCACAAGGATTAACGTAATAGAGACCGTCATCGGAAGAAAACCTAAAATCTACCATACCACTATATCGAATAATTCACTAATTTTGATCCAGCAGTTTATCTGTAAAAATCAACTTTATTTCTTCTTCTTCCCAAACTGTCAAAATGTAGTATAAATGGATGTTGACATTAGAAAATGTAAACATTGAAACCTAGGATGGCCACGGCAGCTCTTTCTTCTTCTTCTTCTTCTACCCGAACTGTCAAATTTTAGTGTTCACAGCTGTTGACATTCAAGTAGTTTTATGTTTTCATTCTTTGAAAAGGTAAACATTGAAACTTAGGACGTTCATGGGGCGTAGCCCGAGGGGAATTTAAGGAAATTAAAATGCCTATGTGTTGCATGAGTTTAAGATCTACCTTTGTGTAAAATTTCAAACCGGTCGGTTCAGTATTTTTCGCGTTTACTTGCCACAAAAAGCCCACAAACAAACCCACAAACATACATAAACCACCTATTCTTTATAATATTATAGATTATCAAACATAAAATGTGTGAATCAGCTTTTCGATGTGTATTATTACTGTTTTGATTCATAGTTACAGCATAGAATATATTTTATAAATATTTCTATAAAATATTTTATAAATTATAATTATAAGTAAACAATGAACGATGTTAAAACACGAACACCATTGTCATCATGATGTAAGTGCTTCATCATTTAATTAATAATAGATAATTAATTAACTAAGGATAATAGTGAAATAATTAAAACAAAAATACAATGAATTTGAGGCCTTTATAGCTCGGCGTGGTCAAATCCAATCATGACAAGAACAAAAGGCATTACCTTCATATCCTGCGCTGTGCGTGATCAGTCTACCAGCTGATCTCCTATTTCCGGTCCCTCGTTCCTCATGTTTTGTTTGGATCTCAAATCAAACCTAATAATCTTTATTATTAATGCACACACCCATCCATACAATAACTTCAATACAAAAGATCTATTAAAATGTTTTGTAAAAGAATTTGTTGAGAATTTAGAGTTATTTTTTATAAAAAAATTGAGTTAGAGTTAGTTGAGTTTTATTAGTTTTTCTTTGACTACATTGATTTCAACATACGTTTCGATTTTTATTTCAAGAATGCCTAATTGGACCCTAACTAATTTTATGTTTGTTTGTCTGTCTTATTTCTGTAACGCTAAAAAGGTTTTTTTTAGGTCTTTTGTCCTCCGTGAAAACAAGAGAGCCCACAGCTGTTATAAAGTTTTTTAACCATTTTAACCCTTTTGGGAAACGTTTTTGTTAACTTAAAATTGACTCACGTAGGCTTACAATGAAAATAACGTGATGAGCTCTGTGAAACCCATTTTGCAGCAATATAAGGCTTTTAAAGTTTTATAGAACACAAGATCCATAAAAGTGATTTAAAAGAAGATAAAAAAGACATTAACTATCAAACTTTAATTAACGTCAGCTTATTTACTTTGATCATTGGTTTTTAAAGCTACTTTTAAATTATTCCATATTAAAATATTATCTTAACAGATTACGAATTTTAATCTAATTATAAATTAGTACTAAATAATTGAGCTAAGATTTTTTTCTTAATATTTACTGTTTAGTATTTTGTATTCCATTTTAATTTTAATTATTCTTATTACCAATGGGTGACATTGTTACACTATCATTGATTGTAAAAGATCTGTCAAAAAGCTTATGATAAAGCAAATGAAAAAGTCCTAAACATAGACGACGGTACGTTTTCCAGTAAACATACTGTATATACAACTGCATAAATTAGTTCTCACACTCATTGGTCACATATTACAGATTTGAATAACCTAAACACAACACATTCAAACAATGAGAACATTTATGGTTCAATTGCTATCTAATTTTAACAAATAAGAGAGAATTATAAATAATAAACTGATAAGTTCACAGATCTGAACTTTAATTGATAACACGAATACATGGTGGATAAATCTTCAATGTTTAAAAAAGGTATCAGTATTGAATTTCTACAATTCTTTTAGGTCACCCTTGGGAAATTTGCTTACCTTGTTTTGTGATGTCAATGCAAGAGACATGGTCGTGTTTTGAACTGATAAATATTAAGCTTCTGAAACTATTCTATTTAATTTGCCCAAGTTTACTATCTACAGTAGTCTAATATTTTAAATGAGATTTTATAATAGGCATGGTTGATGTATGTGTTTTTGTCGTAATAGCTTGATCAATGCTAAAATTATGATTTATTTAAATTATCTATTTGGAAAATGCACTCACTACTCTAATAAAAGTTTTCTATATGAACGTTATATCCCCACAAGTACTATAATATCCATTGGTGTAAACTCGTTTAACTAGCCACTAGAACTATGCCATGTTGTAATTGGTGCAGATGTTTGAAGTAAATGTAAAAATTTATCAAAACAGATGAGTTTTTTTACATTTAAACTACGTAATCTAAAAATAATAATAAATAATAAAAAGAGTCTAAGCTTATTGATTAATAAATCTGACTTAATGAAGAGGTCTTCGAGTAAATTTAGCTTTAGATCATTTATATGGTGATAATGTCTAGGTCTATTCTTTAAAAGTGTTTTTAAATAGATGTTTAATTCATGTTACTCAGTTAAATAATACTGCAGATAAGAAACAATTTAACTGATGAATTAGATTAGTTCTTATCTGTCATTTGAACTGTCGGAGTGTCCCTCCAATGTTGATATATATATATAAGAGTTGCTCCCACAACGAAATCCTTCGATGATAATGTCTCTCCTTATCACGAACAATGGTTGCTCAATCAAAGTCTGTTCAATAGATTATTAACTTGAAATAATCCTTCTACACCGAGCTCATCCTAAGGTACTAAGCTCAAAGTCCATCTGCACCAAACCGTTGCTTGATGTAAGAAGTATATAACCAATTCAGAGTATATATGTATACTGGGGACACTATACAACTGTTTCTGCAGACGACCAGAGGAAGAATGATCATGGTGCAATAATTTTATCAGCCAATCAAAATTAAGAATTCCAAACATTACCACATATGGAGCGTCGCGTGATTTAGTTATGAACCCAGAGTTACTTGAGTGTCCCATGGTCCAAACGATTGATTTTGTGTACTATAAAATATTATTATTACAAATAAGAAGTGATTACATTTGTCAAAAATAAGTTTAATTTATTTAAGGTTATTTAAATATTTAATTGATTATCTATTACATATAGGCCACTATAGCTTTTTCACTTAATGGGAAATTAATTTACCTTTGTTATGAGATAATCTAAGAAATAAAATTAAATATATAAAAACAGTTACGCTAAAGTAACTAGTGGGTTTGACCCCGCTATCCCCTAAATTTGAAAAAATAAATATTTTAATTCAACCTGGTACATTACTGGTAATACACATATTTGACACATATCAGTTAGGTCTAAACAACTTAAATCAAATAAGGCTATAGTTATTCAATTTATAAAAGAAGGACGTTGGGTTGGTAAAAATTGTGGTTAATATTAAGGCCAATCATTAATTATAATTTGATTTGCGTAATAATTCCCGTTCCGAGATGGAGAGCCAGTATCGAACAGAGTTGCTATAGTTTCTCGTCACGAAAGTCCGCCGCGACTCGAGGGAAATCTGCACACCTTAGTTGCAACCTTCAAACATCGGATGTGACGTGATACATGAATCCTTCGGTGGTAAACATTTACAATAGACAAACATTATCAATCATCACAAAACAAACTTCCAAATAGTATTTTGAAAAATAAATATATTTTATAGGTGGTTAGATGACGTTAGTGTTATTTTCTATTAAATATTAAAAAATACTCAAGAGGGGTTTATCATAGTAATAGGTGAGCAGCCATCCACTGGGTCCTGTACAATACTGATCCAGTTGCAATTTCGTCATTGGATTATAAATAATGATGCTTCGGAGCAACAAGTCGACGTAATGTACTAACATGACCCGTGGATTCGACTGTACCGGTACCCAATAAATCTGATAAAAAATGATAAATTGGGTAGAGGGACAAAAAAACAAGGAACAGTCTAACGTGATGGTTGTAATGAGTGCGATCCGGTTATGAGTTGAGATAAAATAAACGGTACCAGTGGACTGACACATACTTTCTCCCTTAAGTAAATTTAAAAAAGACAATCTGTAATAAAACTATCATGTTCTACAAAGTAATTCTAAATATCATTTAATAATTAATTGTTCAAATTGTATGGGGGGAACCCCCCCCCCGTAATACCAAGCTTTTTTGAGCTGGTTTTGTTCGGTGATTTGACCTTACACTTCATACCAAGTTTCATGGAAAACGGGTGGAAAGTAAGGAAGAAATTGATTTTTTTATATTTTCCATAAGAATAACATTGGGCGCTTTCAGACAACGTACTGCGTTTATCGTGGACAGTAAATTTAACTTTTCTCTGGAACCGTTAGTCGTAGACAAATAATTCAAAATACTAATTTGTTTAGTTTTTTAAGCTGGTTTCAATGGTACCAGTCAAGTTATACTTTACTTTTATTGTTTTCGCTGAAAATTTAAAAATTTGATTTATTTGACATTTAAAAGCCCATAACTTTTGAACCGTCATTTTTACAGACATGCGGGTGGTGTCAAATTATTTAGTGCTCTGTGCACTATAAACTATCAAATTTTAATCAAAATCGTTAGAGCCATTTTTGAGAAAATTGGATTTTTCGCGTTTTTAAGGGTTTTTAGGGGTGAACTACCCTTAAAAATCTAAAATTCAAAAATAAAAAAAAAACACCTGGAGATACGGTGACTATATATATACATGCCAAATTTCATCAAAATCGGACCAACGGGGTAGGCTGTGGCACTGTACACATCCAGACACACACACAGATAGACACACGGACGGACAGACATCACGCCAAAACCCACTTTTTTGGATTCAGGGGACCCCAAAACGGATATATCCACCCTCAACTCAAATTCGAAAATTTTGACGAAAACAATACTTTCTCCATATACTATGTATAAGGGGAGAAAGTAAAATGAAAAAGAAGGCCGCACTTTAGACTGAACAAACAACCTTAATGTAATGAGCTCCTTTCCACTGGGCTGTACTCAGTAACTAACTAGAAAATCCAGTTATGAGCTAGATAAACTTAATCACGCGTTAGCAGAGTTCTGGATTGAACAACCGCATATATGTAATGAACCACCTCTAGCTGGTCTGCATAGTGACAATCTACAATCACAGCAGTATCTATCTAACGTTCTGGTTAAAAAGGAAGACGATCCAGTTATAAGTTTAGAAAAAGATAATCCACGTGATTATGTTTTTTTTTCTCAGGGCTATTTTGTATCAGTGAGTATCTTAATATCACATCACAAGACCTATAAGCTGTTTTATTGTCAGACGATCTATTTTTGTGATACTTATGACATTCATGGGAGGTCATAGTACTGTACTTTAATAAGTCTATACTTAATCTTACTAATTTATTGTTAGTGTATTAATAATCGGGACATAGAAACCACATACCATTTCATCAAGTGATTTTGGAAGTTCCTTTAGTCGTATTTAACTTATTGTTGTATTTATGTTTAATATTTTAGAAAATATATTAAAGCTGAATACATTTCAAGGTAGTAATGAGACAGTCTGCGTGTGAAAACTGTTATAGATCATGTTCACCCTTTAATACTTCATTGACAACTAAACAGCTAATGTAGTAGACCAACCAATTAGTCAATCTTCAGTTGAGATCCATTAGGCCATTATGGCTGCCAATTCTTAGTAAAGAACTTAAGGATAGGGAAAATAAAGTATCTGTAAATGATATTCATATAAATCCGAAACAAAATTCTCATGGTATGCTAACTTGTAGTAAAGCTCGTAAGAGGCATTAGCTTTTTTGTTTTAAGCATAAAATTGTAAAAATAATGGGGTTTTTGCTCTGTAAAGTTAACTTTGTACTACAATTTTTTCATGTACATTAGAAATGGTTTGCATTTGAATATAAAATAATAATAATATATCCTGTTGGACGTGTTTCACCTGGTTTTAGGGTTTTGGCGGCGGCCATTTTGTTTCTGGTTCCGGTGGGACACGCTCATTCCTTTCAGTTGTCTTTGAGTCTCCGTGCGAGTGGACGTGTTTGGTTTCTTTTGTGTCTAACGGTTAGTGTATGGTTCGTTTGTAAGTTTTTTTGACTGCTTTATTAGAAATGATGTTTTTACTCTTTGAATAAAAATATACTAATATCGTATCATGTTGGACGTTATTTTCGTTTTAGGGTTTTGGCGTTTTTGTTTTTTCATGTAGTTTTAAAAAATTTTATAATTTTCATTTCTTGGAATCAGTCTACACAATTAAGTTTTGGTTTTTCTCTATCTCTAATGGTTAGAGTATTTGTTTGTTTTTTGACTGCTTTAAACTTTCATGTTTTCAGCTTTATACCGGTTTGATCCGGATTATATGTTAATTAATTGTGCTATGTTTTAGATATTAGTTCACCTGAGGACGGGATCAGATTCCAGATCCCGAAACGTCGTGAAACTTTGTTTTACATAATTTCGTGATGGAAAATGTCCGCAATAAGAATCTAAATAATATCAATCCACCATCACCAATAATGAATTTCAAACAAAGAACTAAACAGCTGTTTAGATAGTGTAATAAACTAAGGCAACTTGCTTTAGTAGTGACTCATCAAAGAACTGCCTAGTGATTTCACTCAAGATTGAGTCTCTAACTAACTTGAGATTATTAAGTTAGTCACTTACCTTTAAACTACAAAGGTTAATGATCACTATACAATTTGCAAAGCTATCCAAAGTCTTCAAATCATTGAAATATAATTTGAAATTCCATATTAAGTTTGTGTAGCTAAAAAAATATTTAAAAACAAAAATGTCATTGATAAAAATCCATATTTTGAAATATTCGACATAATATCATATGTTTGGTTTACAAAAAAAATGTCAAAAATAATTTAATATTTCCCGGGCTATATAATGGATAAACTACTTTTTATAACTTGCCTTTTTTATAAAACTCGTGCAATAAAGTTCATTAAATGGGTCAGTGCTAACTGTGAGTTACATTATTATATTTCGTTCCACTTATTTCCAGTCGAATGACGCTGTAAACAGCACTCCACTTTAAACGATATTTTCAGTTTAAATTCTTTGTATAGTTACTGTAATGGAAAATTTTTATCATACTGCTTTATAAAAACTATTGGAACAGCTATGTTGTATAACGTACACAAAATGTTGTGAGAGGAAACCTTTAAATTACTTGCCAGGTTAAGGAGGGTTGATTGTAATATAAAATTACTCGTAGTTTGTGGTCGTATGAGCTTGGGTAATGAACATTCTTTGACTTTGAGGTAAAACCTTATTTGTTATTACGAACTAATAGAACGACGAATAACATTTTCCTTAATTTACTACGAAAATCCCTACTTTACTCTCTGGAATAGAGTATCAAAGTACCCCTTTTCATCTCACGGGACTCTTTGATACTTTAGGTATTAAGGGAGGAAAAGTAGACACTTTTAGTACCAAGGGAGGAAAATTAATCCATCATAATAACATAGGTTCCGGAAAGACTCCGTACACCAATGGATATAGCGTAAATTGAGCAGTTTGTTGTGGTGCCACTGGCTTTTCCCGCCGCAGTGTTTCCTGAGCGTCAGCCATTTTGTTTCATGACATTTACCTAAATAAAATAGACAGTGACAGTGACAACGAGGGATGCCACACAATATTAGTGAAGAAGCTAAAAATGTTACAAAAGCTAGTAAAATCTCGTCTTTCATGTAATATGAAATTTTATAATCTAAAAAATGACCATTGAGCTTATGGAGATTTAAATGTAAACGAAACAAATCAGAACATATATTCATAAAAATTGACAGTAGTTGGGTGAAGATGATGGCAAGCAACTACATTTAAGGAGGGCAGATGCCGTGGCTCAGTGCTTGTGTGAATGGATCACGCGTGATAAGTAATGAGATCGATTCCCGACCGTCAGTAAAAAAATGAATAGTTCAACAAATATTTTCCATCATTTTCCTTTTTAAGTGCTTAATTTAATAAAGCCAAGCAAACCTCGGTCTTCCAGTGCTTATATATTATTATCTTGTAGCTATTGTTATTTGTGTAGGTTAAGGAAAAATAATGTGTGCAAGAAGGAATTCAGGGAATTTTTGCCCTTGGTTATGCCTCGGGTGACAACAGTTTTTTTCGTGGCCAAATATTTTCACTTTAACCTTGGAGCACACATAACAATTTCTTCTATCTACTATATTTAGCCGTACTTTGATCTCTGGAGTACTTAAGTCTCAAGGGAGGAATAGGAGCTACAGTTTTGTCCTAAGGGAGTAAAAGTAATCTCATAAGAATAATACGGGAGAAATCTAGCACACTCTGTAATTAACTATCAGAAACAATAGCAGCTGACAGTAGTGATTGTAGTGTCAGTATTAAGGACGGAATCATGTCCATGGAAGGTTTATGTTATGAAAGTTCATTATTTCTTGAACCGTCAGCTGATGGCTTACATTGATTGCTTTGAGGTTATGTTAGTGATTATAGTGATTTAGGTTAGTCAACAGTTGGTAAATTTTAACTTGTGATACTTGCATGTGTATGCGGAGAAAGTTGTAGTTTTCATCGTAAGTCTATTTTGTTACTCAGGAAAATGTTTCTCTTTAATCCCTTTTTGAACAAATAACTATTGTTGTTGATGTCATTAGTTGAGGTTTATTGAGTAATACAACAACATAGAGGTTTAATCCTCGTGGACAGACCGTTGTTGACGACCAATCAGCTGTAACTTGAGATAAGACCTGATTGTAAGGACTGGCTTACAATCAGCAAAACAGTTATCAGTATTGATCTTATTAAATACAGTAATGGTACTCCTTTTTTGTTACATCTATCATAATACTCTATAAAAATTTATTTTCTGTTCGTTTAACAATACTTTATAGTAGTGTAAAACTAACAGTTAAAAAGGTAAATGACTGGAGTAAAGAATAGTCACATATTGGCTTTATTACATTTCCGTGTTTTGATGAATTGAAAATATTTCTAGGTATATTTTAAAGATTAACCTTGTGAACTACAGTTACCAGAAAAATATATTTTTACCTTTTACCTGTTTAATTTATACCTGCAGCGTCTTTACCACTTCGAGGGTTAAGTCAAGAACTTGACACGAAAATTGTTATAGTTGTGTCGCAATCAGCTGTTTCGACTGTCGTGTCTCTGCTAAGAGCGTTCATCAATCATTGAAGTTGAGAAGACGGGAGATGTAATGCTGTACACCCCAGAGCCTGGTGCCTGGTGCGGTCTGGTCGGCCAAGCAATCACCTCCGCTAATATTAAATCAACTTTGAAGGAACCGTATATTAATGAGCGTAACACAGTTAAATGTTGATACTTGTTTATAGTTTACTGTTTGTAGCATTATTGTTGCAATTGCATTAATATATATTGTTTTGAAGTTCTTCCTGGTCAGTCCCAATGCATTTTGTTTACATACATCAAAGGAAAAAAAATTGAATGGAAAAGGAAACTGTATACAGGGTGTCCATGAAAAACGTTTCAGGACTTCGGTGAGTTATTAGGTACATTAAAATGAAGAAAAGAGTACCAATAGAGGTTTGGCCTAAAACGCTTATTTTCTCAGATATCCGCCATTTTGTATTTTTCACAAAATATTTTTTATTTCAAACATTTTCACGGATTATTTTCAAACTTGGTATGTGTTTTACACTAGTAAACTACTATTATTAAAAAAATAACTAGCATGATCCAAGCTCAAGATCCAAAACGGCGGTCATCAAATATCATGGCGATCGGATAATTCACCCGATCGCCATACATAACTACTCAGTTTGGAAAAGCATAAAGGACACACACACACACACACACACACACACACACACACACATATATATATATATATATATATACAGATTGTAGAACAGTTAATATATATGCACAATAGACCCCACCGAAAAGTCATGCTTTTAAAAAAGTTGGTGGGTCCAACAACATGGAAAATCAAGCTTAATTTTCTTTGAAAATAAAATTTATTTTGTAACATTACTTGAAGTTAAAGGTATTCGTTTAAAATAAGTAATATTTCTTTTACTCTAGGGATTAATCATTTAAATTGCTTAAATTGCTCCTTGCATGATCTCTTGAGCTTCGAAAACTTGAATTTAGATTTAATCAACGTGCTCGCCAAGCCTTTTTTAGTTGATAAAATTACAATTAGAAATAAACAAGTCCCTACTTTTACCTTCCATGAGCATAGCCATCGCCCATTTTACAGAATAATCATTTTTATAATTTATATAAACATCATACTTTTAGAAAAATACGTTAAAAAGCAAAAAAGTTCCGGTTTGAAATTGATACATTTAAAAATGTAACATATATAAATGAAAAGTATATTTAGCTTAGATTCAACATCCACATGACAGTAACTGATACAGTCAATGGATCTCCCATTGGGTGCAGTTGGAAGACCAGGTTTGTTCAAGGTAAACAATCATTTCCCTCCAAGCTCTGATCAAGGATCAAGGAATCTCTGATCGAGTTCTGCCTTTAAGAATTGCAAATTTTAACAGTTCCTAGCATTTATATGTTAGAAGTAATTAGTTATGTTATAGAACAAAATCTTGTTAGAGCTCATCAGCATTCTTACAACACTAGAAATAGATACTTTAATCCCTCTGTTTCCCATAATCTCAAATTGTTTGAAAATAAGCCTGACTACATCGGACTCAAGCTACTAAACCAAATTCCACCTCACATAGCCCAGATTAATAGTTTTAAAATTTAGACATGAGCTAAAAAAATGTAATGTGCTATTATGAACTCCCTTTTTACCTCACCTAGACTGATTCTCAACCAGACCATAAACTATCCATAGGCAATCCATAGCCAGGCCTAATATAATCCAACCTAATCATTGTCCATTTTATCCTCTTTTCTGCCTACTACTTCTGATACTGACAGAATGACAGTATCGATTAAATGTGCCTACAAAGGAAAAATGAAAAATAATAATATAAATACCTTAACAAAAACATAGAAAATTAACTATCTACAGTATCGACAGTATCTACAGTTTATACATCGATCTTTACAATAGTATCCTGTTACAGTAAACTAACATGGAGTTTCTGGCATTAAAATTAAAATTTATCAAATGGTTATTTATGGGGCTATGTTTACATACACCACTTTACCTCAGTTCTGTGATTTTAAAAGTTGCCTTACTCATTTTCTTACTAAGGTACTTATACTTTACTTTTATACTTTTAACTAAAATGGCAACCTACCCAAATAGTTGTTTAAGTCACGCATAAATGAGGAATGAGTGTAGGATAATTGTGGCGTGATCTTGTAGTCTTGTTACTGACTAACACAAGAGAACACTACACCCACCGACTATCCACAATTCCTCACAACTATCCACAATTCGTAGGTGGATTACAGGACACGCCACGGTCACAGTTAATAGTACATATTTAGAGTGGATTCTATAGGATAATGTGACTCTAAGCTGCATACTGCATACTAGGTTTCATGATAAACGGTCGAGAAAAGAATTAAGGAGTTTTTAAAATATTTGTAATATTAGAATAGCACTGGACGGTCTCATACAACGTACTGTGTTTGCCACGAACAGTAAATTTAAGTTATCTCTGGATTCATACCTATGATTTAAAATACTAATTCCTTTACCTTATTCAAATAGTATTAACTAATGAACTTATTTATAATTTTTTAACGTGGAAAAAATAATAAAACTATGAGTAATTCTAAACTAGTTTAAAACTTAAAAAGTTTATTTTTACTAAAAGAGACTAAGGATTTGACAATAGAGGTTTATGCACTTAATATACATTTTTATTCATATAAATATAATTTGTAATTAGTTGTAAAAATTATTTCTATTGCTTTATTAAAGTTACATCAGGGAATTGTAGCGAATGGTTTATAGTGTATTGCACTTGAAAGGGACAAGTTATATCTGTCACTGCCAGTCAAGCCTGAACAATGTTCTGCATAGCCCACGACTATAAGTTTCGCACAGTTTCAATTAATACCGTGACGTTATTAACATCTATCCATTTTTATATCCTTCCCACCTAGTGTCATGATAGTATAATGTAAATATGTTTTCCGACAAAACTTTCGAATTTGAATTTTCAATAGATAAATCTATTTTGGGGATCCCCGAACCCAAAAAGTGTTTTTCGACGTGGTGTATATGTGTGTGGTTTTGAGTGGGTTTTATTTGACATATGTACTATAGTATAATTAAGGAACCAAATGAAACCTACTCAAAAATAATGGCATACTTTGTTGTATCTGAAAAAATCTCCAATAATTATTTTAACTAGTAATAAGGGAGTGAGTGTTATTTATTGTATAATCATTCTTCTATTATGTATCATATCTATCTTGCTTCCTTCATTATTCAGTCAGGAACTATTTTTGGACAGTTAAATGTTAAAGCTATACTTTAATTTACCCACATTAAAATTTATGGAATTAATTTATAATATCACAAAGGATGTAAATTTATAATAAATAAATAGCTTAGTTTGAAAAATATAGTATATATTCACACAGGTTGATTCAGGAAGAAATGAAAATAATTGAATGATGTGTTCTACTTGTGAAAATTAAGAAAAGGGAAAGAATCGAACGATGTATTCTTATAGTGAAAATTATGAAACATATTTATATAAACATGGGTTTGGAAATGCTTTGTAAGGGAGTTACGGCTAGCGGAACTCCTAAGGTCATACTGTTTTTTGGACGTTAATTGAAGTATATTATAGTGTATTGTAGCATTAATACAGTGTATTTCATATAAATGAACTAAAAAATGGAATGAAACTGGTCCTGGATCTGTAAGCAAAGTTGTTTTTGAGAAAACCAAGTTAAGAGTTTTAAGTAAATCGTTTAACTCTTTTTCAAATCAAAATCAAAATTATATTTCTTAAATTAAATCCTTTTTTAAATGTTGCCTTTATTTTCCTAATTTTTAAAATTATTATTTAACCATCCACCGTTTTTATTTTACGAATTTATTAATTTCTTGTAGACCAAATGTAAAAATGTGTTATTTTGGCTAAAAATTTTTGTTGTATTTTTTAAATTTTTTTCAAAAGCAAAACAACTTACATTTTTTCCCGGGCTGATTTTATTTAATTTTCAGTTCGTTTTACATAAAATACACAATAATCAAAATTAAAAACGTTCAACCTCCGCCTACGGCTTCCACATCATATCAAACAGGCTGCAACATTTGCAGAAGCATATTTCCCCCAAAAGTAATTTAAATGGTCATAAATAGAAACACAAAAAGAATATAAGGATTTTAAAATTTTGTTGCTTAGATTGTAGAAACAAAGATGACTTAGATTTCCAAATAAGAGTTATTGTCATTCATGTAAACAAAATATTAATAGAAAGTTTAATCGACATGTTACTTCCTGTAAAAAGGACATAGTTTTTATGAACCATGAGTTTTCTGGAGTGTCTGTAATGATTAAATATTAACCTCACTACTACACACTGAACTACCAGGGAAATAGGTTTTTGTTAGAAAAGTAAAGTCTGTAAAATACTCATTATCTTTCAATGGAAACTGGACTGTTGATAAATACTGTTTAGCTATGTTTAGAAGTTTAGCTAAATTATCTATTGCAAAACGAGAATTTCAATCAAAAATTAATGAAGCACTATAAAAATTGAAAACTCAATGACTAAATTGCTAGCTGTAGGAAGCGGTTGGATCTATGATCATACTCTAAAATGACAATTGAAATTATATAAATACGCACCACTGGAATATAAATCATATATTCTATCTCCAGATTACGTAAAATTGAATCCCAATGTTTTAGACATTGAAAATTTGGATGAAAAATGTTTTCTATGGTCTGTAATAGCACATTATATCCAAAACTAAATAACTCCAACGGGTAACTCATTACATACCACATGGTAATGAATTAAGCATGTCAATATAATAATAAGTAAGTGATAATAATAACAATAATGAAGTAATAGTAAATATTTGTAATTAGTTTAATTGTAAATTGTAAATGGAGGCCGTGGGCGGAGGTTGATCAGTTGTGGTCGAGACGGTGAGTTCATTGTTGTAGGTTGTCGGTGTTGTCTGAGCCGTGGTTCCTACGATTAACTATGAAGGAATGAATGAAATGCGAAGTGAAGTGAAGAAGTCCACCTTCTATCTAGGCGTGTACTTCGTCTTACATGATCGTACTGTTCCTCTCTGACTTCATATAGCCAGTGGAGTATTTAAAATATGTTAATGAAAATTATTTATTTTAAATTAATTTTAAAAATTTTGACTTGTTTGATTATATACAGTAAATTGAACATGAATTAGTATCAATTTTTGAACGGATCAGATGCTGTGTGCAAAATTTGATCCCCATGTTATTTTTACGTGTAAAACTCTGCATTCTGATTCTGCACTCATTTTGGTAGTGTCTATCTTGTACCCCCGGCAGCTCTCTCCTAAAAGTATATGAAAAATAAACACATTTGAATTAGTACGTTAAGAGAACTTGATGTACTTTGCATACTTTGTGCACTATAAACTATTAAATTTTAATCAATATCGTTAGAGCTGTTTTTTAAAATTATTTTTAAAAAATTGAAATTTTTCACGTTTTTAAGGGTCTTTACGGGTTTGGCTACCGTTAAAAATCAAAATTTCAAAAAAATGAAAAAACGCTTGGAGATACGGTGATTATACTCACATACATGCCAAATTTCATCTAAATCGGACAAATGGGGTAGGCTGTGGCTCTGTACACATCCAGACACAGACAAACACAAACACACACACACACACACACACACACACACACACACACACACACACACAGACACACGGACGGACAGACATCACGTCGAAACCCACTTTTTTAAATCCCAAAAATTGATATATCCACTCTGAACTCAAATTCGAAAACTTTGACGAAAACAATCCTTTCTCCATATACTATGTATAAGGTGAGAAAGTAAGAGGAAAATAAACTATGCAGTTTCAATTGGACCGATTGAGCTCAGATGAGGAACCTAGGGAGTTGTCGGATGTCCATATCTAGTCCACTCACAGTCAAGGGTCGAGAGTCAGGTGCGTGGGTCAAGGGTCGGGTCTTGCTGGCCAGTAAGCCACCGTGGTGATGATATCAGCCTTTATTTTGACCTGCTCTTAAAAGATTTACCATTACCAAAGATAATCCTTTGGTAATCTTGCTTATTACATGCAAGAGTGTAGCACGTAGCTCTATTTCACTATAGGGGTAGATTTATTGTTCAGACAACTATTGCACGATAAAGCAATAAGTCACGCGTGAGACCAACTTCTGCAAAGTGACAGTCAGCTGTTACTGCGAGAGCTCGTGTCTTCAAAACAAGTTTCGCTGCAAAACAAACAAGTATTGTTTGTTTCAATCTCTTTTTGGCATGGATATGCCTTAGCTCTGAGGGGGGTATTGACAATTTGTAAGATGAAAATTTGAAACTGGTTTCTGTAGAAACTACTAGAGCTATTGTATTGAAGTTTAATATACAGAGTGTCCATGAAAAACGTTTCAGGACTTTGGTGAGTGATTGCGTACATTAAAAGGAAGAAAAAGGTTCAAATAGAGGTATGGTCTAAAACGCTTATTTTCTCAGATATCCACCATTTTGTATTTTTCACAAAATATTTTTTAATTCAAAAATTTTTAAACGGATTATTTTGAAATTTGGTATGCGTTTTACACTAGTAGATTAGTATAATTAAAAAGTAACTAGCATGGTCCAAGCTCAAAATCCAAAATGGCGGCCATTTTAAATGTTACCAATAGCAAATTGTATTTTGTGGAAAATACAAAATGGCGGATATCTGAAGTGTTTTAGGATACCTCTATTGGAACTTTTTTCTTCCTTTTAATGTACCTAACCACTCACTGAAGTCCTGAAACGCTTTCATGGACACTTGGAAATAATTCAACATGATTCCCACCGTGCAACAGATGCTGCTTCTAGGAAAATGAATCCACGATTCTTAAATATTTCACCATAAATCAATAAAACTAAAATACACGTATTTTTCAAACTATTTTAGAAACTTTGATATTCATACAACACTGTGATAGTCTACACCAGTCATATTAAGCGTTTAAAGAGGTAAAGAGACATAGTTTGAGTAATGGTATTTCACTTTTAGTTTGAGCTGTAGCCTGGACCCGGTCCATTTGTTACTCGTCATTGTTTACTTTTCAACGTCTAGTGATATATTGTTGACATGCCAAAGAGGTAGAGAATGATTTATTACGTTTTTTGCTCTTAAGTAAATTATAATACTTTATCATTAATTATTTCAATAATAGTTTTCAGTTTTTAGATTTGTGTAGATTATTGAAATGGTGACAATACCAAAAGGTAGGTATTTTAAGCCAAGTATTATGAATGAGGATTGAGTGTAAGATGATTGTGGCGCCATCTTGTAGTCTTGTTACTGACTAACACATGTGCCTTAGCCAGAACTGTTAATTATTAATAGCCTAGCTTCCGATGGTAACTAAGGGGCCTAAAGTTTAACGTGGAATCCGAACCACGGCCTCTGAATTACGAATTGGTCTAATTATGAGCTTTGGTATGTAGTCAGTTTCACGTTTAACTTGTTTTTATGTGCTTTGGTTAGTGCGTATGTTATTGGTAGTGGATAAAGGAACTAATTATGTGACAAATGTCAGCCTAATATTACACTTAGTTCTGCAAATGTAAGTCAAGTTTTTCCAGTGCTTATTAATCTAATTTTGAAAAATATTGATGATAAAGTAAGTGCTCAATATGAAAACTCTAACATAAGTATAATATAATAATTTAATCGTGTACATATTTGGCTTCAATTTGATGTGTAGTATTAGAATTATTTGTGGTTCTGTCTTGACAAGGTTGGCGTTTTGTCATTTCGGATAGCTTCGGTAGGTCTCAGTAGGATACGTCGCTCCCAAACACTATGTCTAAAGACTATACCATTAACAATGGTGTTCACCAGTACATTAAGTATAACAAGTACAAATAATTATAGTAATGCATTGTTTTCACACTAATGATTGTTTTTGTTTACACACTATATACGTATAACCTATTCATATAAGTTTTTCTGTTTAAAATTGTATGAAATAATGTCGGATACATTACTACATTGTCTATTACGTTTCTATAATTAGAATTACGGAGAATGCCCCCATTGATGTAAATATTTCTATTTAATATTATATTAAGTATTTATTTTGTTCGTTAAAGGTTGCAAGCGATTGCAATTGATAGAAAAATTGTGCATTAATGTATACAATAACCCCTAAAAGTGTTTTGGCAGGAAATATATACCAACTCAACTATAAATATAACAGATTAACATAGTGGAATTACTCCATTTCCCCCTTACGTCTCAAACATTGTAAAATTTGAGACTTATAATTCTATTGTTTGAACAAATAATAAAATAATGGGATTTTATAACGGTAGAATATAAATTTCTGATAAAATATCGGATTAATTTAATATAAAACTTATGTAAAACAAATAACTAATAAAACAATACTGAATAATATTTATTGTTTAAACATAAATGGAGCCGATTTCAAAATTGTGTATTCTGGATAAGAGTGAAAGCTTTCACCGGGTTAGTAGAAGTGAGAGTGGGTTTGAGTAATGGTATTGGAGCATCCTCAGTTTATTTCCGTGGCTGGTTCACATTTCCATTACCGCCGGGTTATGTTACCTAGGCCTCCGTCACGACGGCTATTATAGGCCCCAACCAACTACACGCGAACCTCATTGCAGATGTAATGCATTGTACTTGACAGTAAGCCCGACCTTTTTATATGTTTTAGGATTCAGTGTAAAATAGTAAAAATTATCATAACAAAATACAATACTTAATTACAAAACAAATAAATATAAATAAAATCTCAGCTTAGTTAGTTAGCATTAATTTACAATTAGATAAATACGAACATTAGTATGACTATTAAAATTTGCTTTACTTTAAGATGAAGTAGAAATATTTTGAAATAGGTTAAAATTCATTGACTGGGTGTAAACAAACAACAATTGATCTTAATTTAACAGCTGATGTTTATTTATCTCTATTGAATTACTTTTACAAATGTGATTCAACATCATACAGAACATGTGGTCTATAAATAGACCACATAGTTAATTTAGGTTAGTTTAGAATAAACAAAAACCATCTCCAAAAGGTAAAGATGAAAGCAGATTAAATAACTTTCAGTGCTCTCGTTTTATGGAGCTCTCGTTAAGGAGAATACAAACACAAATGCCTTCTTTAAAGTTCCAGAAAGACATATAGACTGACAACATTTAAGATAAGACTCTTTTAGGGGTTATAAAACGTAGAAATAAATGGAAATATCATAATCTCAAGCAATGTACAGAAAAAGCTCTAATTTATTGACATAAATATGCATTAGCTCTCTTTATATATACTAGGGGTACACCCACGAACTTCTTACCGGTAATAAATTGTGTAAAACCCTGATTTTGTTTAAGCATTGCTGTTATATTTACTAAATTACTCTTCATTATTATTTTCCTTCAAATATTATATACATTCTTTTATTTTTTCGAATTCTTTTAATATAATATTGTGATAACAAGCTTTTTTTGAGGGAGAGGCGGAAGAAATGCTTTTGTGCACACAGGTGGCAAGCCTGTAGTGTGGGACTCCCTTAAATTACCCCCAAAAAAACTCCTATACTCTTTCGGTTTCACTTTAGGTAAGGGGAGGCCTCCCGTGTAGTTGAAAGCCGACTACCCCTGAGGATGTGATAACAAGCATAGATGGATTAACCTTAATAATAAACTAAAAAAATATGTTCCATGACCTCACCAACATGTACTTATACTGTAAAAAATAACGGATTTACACTTTTGAACGAACGTATTTCTGTTTTACTAACCGTTCACTATAAGGTTATTTTATTATAATCGTGTAAGTTCTCAACAACATGTGTATGTATCTCCGTTTAGTTTCTTCACGGAGACGGTTTGTCAGAGGGTTCGCCTTTTAAGTCCCCTATTACAGCGCATGTTATTCTTTTTCGCGTTGGCAAGGCTCCATCGAATACAAATAGCTCCATTTTCACACCATTTGTAAAGTCCGGATGCCAAAAAGCCACGTTTGGATCGCGGGCCTTAAAATATGTCTCTGCATTTCCTTTATCAGTATTTTTACTCGCTCCGTCAACCGAGTGCTTTTTCGTGTTGGAGAAAACGTTAATATTATTATTTACTCACGTGATACATGAAGTAAAGTAAAAATAATGCATTACAGTTGTAAATAAGTGAAGGTAATTTAAAAATCTCTAAGATTTAATTTGGAATAATACACAATAGTTGTTCATCTTCTGTGGTGAGTTTTTCATGATTGAAATTATATTTATTTTGGAATATGCAGCTAAAAATATTTAAATATTATTTAACGTTGAAAATATAATAATAAACTTAGAATATAATTTAATGAAACAAATATATTTTGACATGGATATGTCTTAGCTCTGTGGGGGTGTTGGTGATTTTTAAGATGGAAAACATGTAACAGGTTTCCATAGAAACTACTAGAACTATTGTATTGAATTTCAAATATAAAAGAATAAGAACAGCTGTTTAGATGAACTGATGAAAGTATTCACTTTAGACATATCCATGATCTAACCTATTTCCCACAGGGAAGTAAATACAAACATTTTTCATTAGTCTATGCTTTACTTATTTGAATTCTAAAATTATGATGGTTTATTTTAAAAGGTAGGGTAAAAGTTTTTAGTATTAATGAACAATGACTGGTATGAAAATGCTCGAATATAGTATTGTTAGAGAGAAATGTTTCAGTCAGCAGTTTTAAAAATAGTTGGACAAATAAAGGTTCATCGAATAAAACTTTCCCAGCTTACGTGTATATCATGTGAAGATAATTAGAAATGCGCAGCGTGTATTAGTTTCGCTAATTAGTTATTTTTGGATTTCTTAAGTAATTCATATTAAATTATACATTTTTTAATAATACTCAACAATTGCACAAGATTTTTAGCTCAGTATTGAAAAAAACTATATATACCGGGTGTCCAGCTTATAGTTTCCAATGGCTAACTTTTTCATTTTATACAGTAAACTTCTAAAATGGAGTCCCAATTATTTTTATGCAACCTTCAGGTAAGTATTAAATCTTTGGAAATTTTCTGCCATTTTTCAATATGGTAGAGAACCTCATTTTTCTTACGGAACACCATGTATTTTATTACGATTTTAGATGAAAAACGCAACAAAAACGTATTTATTCCTGACGTTTTTTCTTAACCCTAACTAATCAGGTTGTAGAGTATTTTCAAATTTTAACTTCACAGTATCTTAAATAAATTAAGTGACTGAAATTCACTGCTGTGTGACAATTATAATTGCACATTTGCTTCTCTTTACAGTGAAATTGAAGCTTAGAATACTCTCGAGCACGATTGGTTAGGTCTGAGTGAAAGATACCAAGAATAAAAACTTCTAAAATACATTTTAAATGCAAAATCATAGTAAAATAAAGAGTGTTCCATGAGAGAAAAATATTGCCCGTATTGGAAAAATGTCGGGAAATTTCAAAAGTCCCCTCAATAAGCTTAATGTTAGACATCAAATAAAAAATAGCTATTGGAAAACTTTAGGCTGGACCCACTTTATTCAGTATAATATACATATAAACGTAAAATCCATAACATTATTTGTGCAATACCTAATTGTTTAATTGATTTGTAATTTCAATTTATTTTATTTTAATACTGATAATGTATCTTACAGTAATATGACTATACTATGCAGCAACTATACTTTTGAAAGTTCCTTGCAAATTTTGTGATTTTCACTTGTTATAAGTGGAAAATGTATTACTGATAATATACGAGTGGGATGTATTAAGGAGACGGGGAGTGTACGTAGACGAACATTTTAAAATCCTTGCTTGTATTTGACAAAAAAGTGGATTTTTTTGCCTAATTAAAATCAATTAAAATTGGAGATACCGTCATCATAATTCTCGTATGTATTACGGTTTGCTAACATGCAATTTTGAACATTTTATCTTTCAGATAAAAAAAGCTTGGAAATTACTTAGCGTTCATGTTTTACAGAGCTATAAAGCGATATTATTTCTTATTCTGTAAGCCGATTTTCTGTGAGGTGGACCGCTACCTTAAAATATAGTACTAACCCAACGAATAACGAATACTGGGACGGTGGCGACGTCCTGTAATCCAGCTACTTGGAGGTCAAAAATTGTGGATAGTTGTGAGAGATGGTCGGTGGATGTGGTGTTCTCTTGTGTGGATTAACGTCCGCACTATTGAATACCACGTTAATCCACAAAGACCATCCTCATAATTAGACCAATTCGTAATTCAGAGGCCGTGGTTCGGATTCCACGTTAAACTGTAGGTCCATTAGTTGCCATCGGCTGTTGGGCTATTAATTAACAGTCCTGTCTAAGGAACATGTCAGCCTTAGTCAGTAACATGACTACAAGATCGCGCCACACTCATCCTACATTCACTTCTCATTCGTACTTGGCTTAAAATACCTACCTGGGTAGGTCGCCATTTTAGTTAAAAACATAAAAGTATAAGTATAAGAATATCGATCGCAAAAACAAGCTAGAAATGAGATTACTTTTTTTTCTTTGTAATATTTCATAACTGAATCTAGAACACGACACAAGTACGTGACAGAAGAGGTGCACGTGTCGCAGAGCTCGCCATGTGTGGCCTACGTGGCTGCGACGACGGCGACGGAGGCAACGGTGGCCTCTAGCAGACGCAATATCAGCTCTTATGTACACTTATGAATAGTTATTAACCATATAAATTTGAAGTAAAGATTCACACACATTAAATGACTTTGGTAGCAAGTTCAGAGTTAGAGATAACATAGCCTAGGAAAGCTCAATATGGCGGATCAAATTCTTCCAGAAGAAGAGAAAACAAATTAAATGACTTCAAAAATCTATATTAAATTTAAAAAAATTTTCTAAAAAAAACATTTTTATAAATTATAAAAAACCTATATAAATTTATTTATAAAAAACTCAATTTTTTATAATAAAAAAATATTATTTTATCAAATATAATAAATTTATCCTAATTAAAAAAAACAATTTTTAAATTTATAAATTAAAAAAAAACAAATATTAATATTCAATTATTCTATAAATAAAAAATAAATTATTAAAACTCTCCATTTTCTACTACAATAAAAAAATTTTTTTATATTTTTGAATTTAGTATTTTTTTAAAAAAATAAAAGAACAAAGTTTTTTTTTGTGATTAAAGAATTTCAAAAATATTTATATTTCATCATTTATTTTATATTGTAACAATCTAAATCTCACACTTTTATTAATTTTAATTTTTTATAAAACCCAAACATTTCAAAAAAATCCAACGATTTTGATGAAATTTTTAGATTTTTTCTTTTATCGCATCTTTATCTTAAAAAAAAAAATCATCTTCATTTTTCAAACTTGTATGCAGTGTAATTACACATTACCCTAAAAAAACTAAAAATTACTGGTATTATTTTTCCCAATAAAAATTAACAATTAATTGAATTTGTTTTATTCTTATTTTTAGAAATAATAATAATAAAAAACCTTCTTTCCTTACAAACAAATTACAATTATATATATATTTATTTACTAATCACTATTTTATTTACAAAATAAATATATATTTTTAAAATTAATTATAAAAAATTAATTTTTATAATTAAAATAAAAAATATATTAAATAATGATTAAAAACTAACTATCAAATAAACGAAAACATTTAAAAACTCATTTATTTACTAATTATTTATTTACTAGATTATTTTTCAATATAACACCTAATATGAGTTTTACCTGACTCAATTCAATAAGAAAATTTCGTAAACATACTTAAAAATTCCTTAATCCTTATTACTGTTTAATCTCCTTCTTGATAACTACCTGGGCCTACATTATTTTGAGGAATATGAAAGATAATTTGGTTATTCTAAAATCTGTTTCCCTACAGCTTTTGTGTTTACATATACATCTTAACTTTATCCAACTCTGAGAAAAAATGGCCATAAAAAGTTTAAAAACTAAGGTGACTATTTATATGGCTGTAGAGGAGTTTACACAGGTCAAAGGACTTCCCAGTGATACAATTATCGTACCGAATAATTCAAAGAGACTAAGCTGTTCAAGTAGTGATTGCTAGTTACTTATTAAAATAATGAAATTAATTAGTATTTATTGTAATATTCTTCAATTTATATATTAGATATTTTTTTGTATGTAAAATGAAATCATTTCTTAAAGTAAATTTGATTCATATCATGACTATACAAACAAAATAACCTAAAATACACGTTTAATAAATGTTAATTTATACACTACTATGATCACCGTTTACTGTGTTTGGTTGCAGCCCCTCTGACAGATTTTATAGTAGTTAAAGTCTTTTTCTATCTGATCAGAACTTGAAGCGAAATGATTGTTTACAGTGAGCAAACTCCGTTGATCCAAGTATCCCAGAGGGCCCAAAACTTGCCCATCGAGCTTAATCAATAAGAACTCATTCATGCTTCGATAAACTTTGGGACTGCTATTGGCAACTTTTGTATCGGTTTAAGAATCCCAAACATATCCTTGGGCTGTCATTTTGTTCGGAATTTAGTTAGAAACAATCCACGGTTCAATACATTTTTTCTGATTATATAGATAAAAAATTGCATTTTTGTTTCGCCATAGGTTCTATAAAGTCAAAATTCTACTGGGTAGTTTTTCGGGTTTAAAAAAAAACCTTAATGTACGGATGTTTTGAGACAGACGTAACAAATGTTTTCTTTGAATGGCTTGCATAAAGATAGGAAAATACATTTTAGGTCTTCAACTCAATCGTTTCCTGCTTATATTCAAATATATGAACAATAAATGGTGTTTCTTAAATGGAAAAATTGATACTTATACCCAAATATATTTCTTTATAAGTAGAAAACTGATTAGATTAGGATTTATGTTTTCTGGACATATTGATCGTAAAACTATGCTTATCAACAGTCATTCCAAAAGATAATCCCTAATGAAGGCCAATGTGCTGCACTCGACGTTTAGTCTATACCTGTAAACTTAAACTAACTTAAAATATGTTTTACAGACCAACAATACAAAGTAATTCTTAATGCTATTTTGCACTACTTATTTCTTATTACTTGCTACTTATTTATAGCTATTTGCTAGCTGTAGCGCATATTCTTATATCTATTTAAGATACTATTTATTGTTATACTTATTAATAAAAAGGTAAAAAGATTGTTAAAATTTATTTTTTTACATAACATTGTACTAGTTGTATATTGGCTTACGTTCTTGGAAGAAAAATATATCAATTTGTTGTACATTTCTGCCTACAATGGACATTTGGCTTATGCTGTTTAACAAAAGATAATATACGTCAAAGACATGCGACTGTTTAAAAAACATTTTTATATTTGTTAACTTATCTTACGTAGTAAAATACAAATAGTTTAAAAATATTTTTTTAAAACAGTAGCAAAAAAGTGTTAAACTAAGTTAATGTTAGTGTTTTACGAAAATCAAAACCCCATAATTTTGAAATCAGTGGATTATAACCTAAACCTGGGAGATTTACGAAGAACACAACCTGTAATAAGAGCGCGATCTACCTGTACTCGTATATAGCGGAACCGGCTGTGTGCAAACAGCTCTGTCTGGAAATAGCTGATTAGGCCTACCAGAACTGCCGGTACTTGCAAGTACTGATAGACTATTATCTGATGAAGGAAAAATTGATGACGGATCAACAGTTACTGGTTGATCATAAAACAGTATTTTGAAATTTATTAAATTATGTTAATTAAAAAAAGTTTTTTTTTACGATTTCGTTTGTTTTCTGGTGGTAACATATATGCCCCCTCAATAAAAAAGGTTTTTATATGTCTGTTTGTGTGTTATGTGTATGTAACGAAGCCTAGAGACGAGACTCATGAACCAATGATATTCGGCATTTAAAATGATATTTCCGCAGAAAAAATATAGGTGAAGCTTAACTAACACAACTTAACTAACTTTGCTAACTTAACTAACACAATTGAATTCAGCTTAAAAATTGAAACAAATTAGTATTTTTAATAATTAGTCTACGACTAACGGTTCCAAATAAAAGTTAAATTTAATCTCCATGGTAATCTCAGTATATTGTCTGAGAGCGGCCAATGTCTTATGGAGAATTAAAAAAAAACAATTTCCACTTATATCCCAACCATTTTTGATGAATCTTGGTGTACAGCCTAGGTCATATATCACCCAATAAAATCACTCAAAAATCATGGCATTAGAGGGTGAGGGTGGTAGTCCCCCCATGAAGTTCTATTACTCAATTTAGTTTTTTTCTCTTGTTATTTTCGGAAATTGGATAGTTATGTTTGAAACAAAAAAAGTATAAAATGATATTTAAATAAACGTTAAATAATACGATAGTTTTATTAAAGATTATCGTTTAGGTTGACTTAAGGGGGGAAAGTATCTGCCCGTCCACTGATACCGTTTATTATCAAAATATTAGGTTTACTGTGTACACTTTAATGTGTTTACTACATGGATATTCCACACTACAACACCCACTTTTACTGGTCGAGTACCTTGCTACACCAATTCACGCGTTACCTATAGACTCGTCACACACATAAAAACCTTACGTTAATCATGTTAAAATATTATAAATCAGTGTGCGACTTTTGTTTATCACTTATTAGAACATGTCCAAAGTATTAGTTGGCCTAATACAATTTACGAGTGACAGACTGAACATAAAGCGCATCAAATGGATGACCAGATTACTGATTAGGATCACGTTATCAGCAGAGTTGGAAGCTGATCCCTTCGGTCAGGGATCTCTATCGTCCCCTCAACTGAGCTGCTTGATTGATGAACGTATTACAAACTGACAAGTTAAGTAGAGAAAAAGTTATATTGAGTTTCACTTCATTTATTGACTAGCTTTGAACGTATATTTAGTTTATGTTAAGAACCACACGTACGTAATACGTACGAGCCATATTATATCATTGTATCATACGTAATATTTATTTATAAATGGTAAAAAAATAATAAAACAATTGGGGCTACCCGTCGCGCCTTCCAGTGAGGAAGATTTATTAGGTTCAGGTTCGCTGGAAAATATAATACATAATATAATTATTATTATTCCCTTACTAGATTTGTGGCCTATCCAGTATTTTATTCCAAAACATATAAAAATTGAGACAGACTATTTATCATCTTACACCAACGTACCTTTGACCATTTTACACACTCTCGCAAGCGCACACACAAAATTAAATATTCGATACTAATACATAATATCAATTTATGATACATTTGAGATAGCAAAAGGAAAATATTACAAATAAATAGCTGATTATAATGATAAACGTAATATGTATAAATATTGTAATTATTTTTAATTTTTCCAACGAATATACGTTTTAGTTTTAATCATAAAAATTAATCCCCAAAGTCCGTACTGAGAAATATTCTATTTATACAGCAATTAGATAATCTATATTAATAAAATTAGAGTTTTGTCTGTACATTGCTCAGAATTATTCATTTTTTAGTTATTTTTACTTTTCGTGCGTTAGAGAAGCCGGAATCGGTCTTATCTCAATTTTTGTCTGTTTGTCGGTTTGTCTGTGACGCTCCAGGAGGCATTTTACGCCGTCTTCTCAGAAAAAACGGGAGAACTGATAACAATGAAACTTATTTCATACATTTTCTACATTCCAGAGAAGGTTTTTACAGGCTTAAAATTATCCACCGATCCTTGAAAAGTAAATAGCACTAAGAGCACTTAAAAACCCAATTTTTACGCGATATTCGTCGCATTTTGCTTCAGTTTTAAATGATTAACCTACTGGTAATAATAGTTTAAAGATTTAATAGAAAGAAAAACAAACAGCTGTTCAATCAATATTTGTTAGTTTATATTGGCCATTGATTTAAACCCATTTCGAAATCATACTATATTAAAAAGTTATTTTAACGTTTATCTAATAATAATAAAGCTGGGCATATATTTATTTCTTTGTGTTGATTTGTTTAGGATTCAGGTTTACATTTTGGTATGATGAACTGATTCCTACAACCCGTACAAAGGACGGGCTTACTGCTAGTTAAGTACTATTTTATGATTGCTCTTGTGGCTTACTCAATGGTTTAAATAAAAACAGCTGCTGCTTATACTTTAAGGCAATATATGTTGGAATCCAAAACAAAATTATTTCCTTATAAGATTAACATGGGAACTTTGAAGGCGTATAGGGTAGAGATTTATGAGAAAATCGTAACAAAAAGCTATCAGATTTTTCTATTTTAGGCCTAAAGAACCGGTATACCAAATTTCAGCATTCTAAGAATTACTTACACTTTACAATTGTAAAGTGGGAGAATTAGTAATGAGTGAGTCAGTGAGTGAAGGCTCTGACGTTTATATATACAGATACCACTTACATAAAGTTGAACTGGATAAATTAAGACGTGTATGGCCATTTTTACTTAATAATTTCCAAAAACTACTAATAACAGTATAGTTATTTGTCATAGTAAATAATAAAAAATATTCAACCACAATCATAAGTGAAATTCATTACTTTGAAATAGATAGGTTTACTGTATTTAATGTATTTATATGAAAAATTTTGTTCAACGAATAAGGGAAAAACATCACATAGCAAATGAATAAGTGAGGTAACAGTAAAATTAGTGTTTTTGTGGATCTTCTTAAACGTGAACGCAGGTGGCTATGCACTTTTGAAAAACACGTAAAATATAATTAGTTAAATGTTAAAATACCTACAGCACTATTTATGATCCACTTTTCGTACATACGACTACTGGTTTTGGACCTTATAAGCTCATATTGACGCGGAATCAAAATTGACATGAAAATGAACCTGCAAGTCCCTAATCTATTGATCATCAGTTCCAAAATTTAGTTATTACTCGTATTAATGGTACTGCAAGTATTTCAACCTTTAATTAGAAATCACAATGATCCAGAGGCTCCAATTATTAATATAAAAAAAACAAAAATACAGAAAATGCATATTTTAACATTATATTTGAACAATTCATTTTAATTCAAACCAAGCGAAAATCATTTAAGTGAATTAAATTCAATGTTGAAAAGGGTAATTCATTTATAACAATATGTAATGTAGAAGTTTATCATACAAAATACTTGTCAATTGCCTAACAAAATGGTTACAGAGGACTATTTAAGATGTTAAATGTGAAATCTATAATTGAATTAACATTGTAGCAGAACCAGTAAACACAGAGGAAGTGACTTTGTTTCGGCTGCAATGCACCAGACATAGAGGATGCATCCGGCAAAGACACATTAGTTAACCGCTGAACAGACCCACAATACCTGTGACGTGCGGCTTTGTTTGCCTCTGCTCGGTTGGTTAATTAGTAGATTGGTTATCAGAGAACTATATGTTGATAACGATTGTGACTTGGATATTTTGTTTTGAGTTTAGAATAAAATCAGCCTCTTTTTTATAAATACAAATACTTTTCCTGTATAAATGTAGATCAATATTGGATTTCTGTGATTCATCAAATAAATTATTTACACCTTAATTTTTTATTAGTAAAATAAAACAAACACTTGAACGCTAAGATGACCCAGCTAAGATGACAGGACCAGGTGCGAGGAGATGTAAGGAAGCTGAGAGAACTGAGGCAGATTGGATGGAAAACAGGGAAAGGTGGAGAATTGTTGTTGGCGAGGCCAAAAACCTACTGAGGTTTGAGTGGCCACTTAGGTAGGTAGGTAAAATAAGACAATTATATCCACATAATTGGTCGAACATGGAAAATAACAGGAGTAACTAGCGGCGTCCCCTAAACACTTTGGGATACCAAACATTGTTTTCTATTACTTTCATTATAATGAAAAGCTGTCCATAAATATATGAAACGTTTGAACCAAAATATAATATAATATTTTTGAAATGTTAGTTCATTTAAAAATACAATAGTTCAGATTTTTTAAATTTTCATACGCTAGAATACTTTGAAACTATTATCAATTGTTCTAACTACAGCTCCACAAAGGTTCTACACTCTAAAAAATTTAAATTTCACTATATCAATTTACAGTTTAGCAATTATACGTCTAAAAATTAATTTACACTTGTACAAATTCACGTTAAACAATCAGATGTAAATTATAGATTAAATTATGATAATTTTTCCATATAATATTCCGGTTACCCTTTTGTTAAATTGCGTTTTTCTAATGATTATTGATACATGAAAAGTACAGAACGCATAATACTCAACAAGTGACACTAAAGAGACATAATACGGACGAACCTGTAAAATAATTATTTTTTTTGTGGAATGGACAGCATTTTTTGTTAATATCTCTTTAGCAAGGACAACTACTATAAGGTATTCCAAGTAAAATCTTAAGTAAAGCTTTGATTTTGAATAGTGTGTCTTTTTAAATTTAGCTTCCTGTACATGTTATATATTTAAAAAATGTTGTGGAAAACCACGACATCTGTTAAATCAGTTATGTTTAATTTTAAGTTGATTAGATATTAAGTACAGTATGAATTTTAATTGGTTTCGCTTTTATTAATTTTTAAAAACTTGATTGCTAGCCTTAACAAATGTCTAGAGTTATAACTCAAAACTCAACATTTATATTGACAAATAGAGATAAAAGCACTATTAGGCTGTTTATATAATGAAAATATGTATTGTGATAGAGTTTTATTTTAGAAACATTATGAACAACTGGTTTTTCTATTACGTGCTAGCATTATTATCTTTGTACGGGTTGTATGTATTAGTGTTAAAAAGAAATAAACTCAGTGTCATGAAAAAATATAAAAAAACATTACTGTAGGATTACGTTATTTACTTTATAATATAACTTTACTTTATTTTATGACTAGACCCGTATGATCGAACTAGGGATTTCAGTTTATGCGTGGATATTATAATCACTAATCCACTCAGCCCACTCTACTTCCTGTACAAATTTAAGGCCCTACATGGATAAATTGGAATTTAGGACAATATTTTGTGAATTTACCCTAATTGACGGTGCATTGTCTCTCACAGAGGGCGCTAGTGTGCTCCCGGCCGGAGTATGGCGTACATAAGTGCCTGTTTAACTCACGCTCAACCAGTGGTTGTTTACAACGTCGACAACACTACCTTAAACACCTGCTGTAAACAACAACCTCTTCATCAGTGCGATGCCTCTCACTCTCCCGTCAACAGGGAGCGTTATGTTTGAACTTTTGTTGTGTCATCTCGGCAGCCACAGTTGCGAGTGACAGCTGGTTCTGGGAATATAAAGTGTTTAATCATTACACAGCTCTTAAAATATATTTTACTAGCAGTAAGCCCGTCCTTTGTACGGGTTGTAGGATCTAGTTTAGAGAAGAAAGATCATCATACCAAAATTTAATCCTGAAATCCTAAACAAATCAATACAACGAAAATAAATCAATACCCAGCTTAATTATTTAGCATTAATTTACAATTAAATAGATTAGAACATTTATACCATTATTATTTTTAGTTAAACGTAAAATAACTTTTTAATATAGTATGATTTTGAAATGGGTTTAAAATCAATGACCAATAATAACTAACTAATATTGATTTGACAGCTGTTTGTTTTTATTTATATTAAAATATTTATACTACAAAGACAGCTGATTATTACCAGTAGGTTATTCACTGAAAACTGAATCAAAATCCGAGTAATATCGCATAAAAGTGGGTTTTTAAATTCTCGTTATTTACTTTTCAAGGGTCGGCGAGCGATTGCAAGCATTTACAAACCTTCTCTGAAATATAGAGAATACATGAAATAAGTTTCATTGTACTCCCGTTTTTTTCGAAGAAGACGGCGTAAAATGCCTCCTGGAGCGTCACAGACAAACAGACAAAGAGATAAAAATTGAGATAAGAGCGGTTTCGGCTTCTCTAACGCACGAAAAGTAAAAATAGCTAAATTATGAATAATTCTGAGCAATGTACAGACAAAACTCTAATTTTATTTAAATAGATTTTATGTAACGAAAATACAGTATTACAATACAGTAATACAGTAGCATATAAGCTAAGTACCTTTTACCACAGACATAAAATATTATCTAGCTAAAATTATTATTATGAACATATTTTGATTAGTATATACACCAATAGGCATTATTTCACAGGTATATAGAAAATTATAAAGTTACAGTTTAGACTGATGCTGTGTTTTAGTTTTTATTTACTCTATAAAATATACATTTTCGGGCAAACATTCAATAAAAATATATACTATAATTTGAATACAATAGCTATTTTTGATGAATTTAACTTATTGAATATTTTCGTTAAAAAGTACGAAAGCAGTCTCTGAGTTTTATTTTTTAATGTGTGTGCATATAAATAGAGCCTGGGATTCTAGAATATTTTTCTTATTTAACACCAAGCTCTAAAATATACTGATGTTTAAATATCCTCCAGAAGAAGCTTAGATAACCGAAGTTTAACCTACTTTGAAAATATTATCCCTCGAAGTACAGTAAATAATGGGAGTATCTGGGTCGGCCAACCCTCTATAACTCTTCGTCCATCTTTACTCCTCCTAGTTTTTAACGGAAGAAAATAATTATTCTGTGAAATGTAAAGTAACTTTTAGTTCATAAAATTTATTTCATTTAAATTAATTAGTATAACAATTTAATTAAGTTAATTTCTTTATTTCCATTAACGCTATTAGTGAACTGACACATTCTCTCACTTTAAAATGAAATGTTGGTTAAGATATGACATTAATTTAATTATATTATTGTATTCTTAAATTATTATTAAAATAACATTTAAAACGTTTCCAGTTTAAAATAATTAGTTAAATAATCTTTTTTTAGATCCCTTCTCTAAAAGTTCAAAGATTTCGACGGAGATATAGCGAGCTCCACCAGCCCTGGAGTTAAAAAAAATTTGGTTGGTTTTATTTGATGATGTGATCCTAATTAAGCTGTATAAAAAGTATTAATTAATTTTTAAATTCTCCATGAAGAACATTGAGTGGTCATGGACAACGTTCTGGGTTGAACACGGACAATAAAACTGTTTTTCATGGTACTATTTTTTTCAAATCATTGAGCTGGTTTAATAGTGAGAGTCGAATAACTATATAAATTTAATATGTCGCTCAAAAAAAGATATTCAAGCAAATAACAGCTCATAAATTGTGAACCTTAATTTTTAGAGACATTCAGGTAGTGTCCGTAATAGTGGTGTTGTCATCTTAAAAGGTCATCAAGCACTAAAAATAATGAAATTTCAATTAAAATCGCTATTGAAATTTTTTTAAATTACGTTTTTAAAGGTTTCTAGGGGTCGAATGTCCTGTAGAATGAAATGAACGAATTTGTTATTCGTAAACACATACATACACAGGACACACACACACACACACACACACACACACACACACACACACACACACCGTTTTTTTGGTATTACGGGACGCCAAGACGGATATATTCTAATCACAAATTAAAAAATTTAGTCCAAAGTAGTTATTTGTCTTTATAATGACGTATGGGGGAGAGGGAGTAAAATTTGAACAAATATGAATGTTAACTAAAATATAAATGTGATAGTTAAATTATGAAAGTACATAAATAATATCCACCTCTTAAGCAAGGGTTTTGTAAAATATAAATCAAAGTGTTACCATTGCCTATTTACTCATAGCAAATATACAAACACTTATTTGTACCATATTAAAGCAATTTAAAAAACAGAGCTATACTACGTTTAACTTATTGCGTAAATAAAATTATTTAATTATTTACATATAGTTCAGATCAAAATAGATGTGTCTTAAACTGTGGCTCCTGCTTAAAATTTTCGAAATATATTCAAATTTAAAGAACCCTTAATACATTTTTTGGAAACGATTCACAAATTCCCAAGTTACTGTATTTACATAGTACGATGTCATACTTCTTAACACCTAATTTTATATTATGGGATTTATTTCATCCACACCCCGTATAGGAAGTGTGTAATGTAATTATCCTGGGTGGAGTGGACGTGTCAGAGTGTCAATGCCACAAGAGGCGAAGGCTTATCGCTTACGGAACAGTTTTATAATGAAATGACGGAGCGGCAGCAGGTGGCGGATAGACTGCGGTCAACCTATCTCTCGCTCAATCTACAATTCAACTCCGTCCAATTTAACGTTTACATTTCAGATAAATTTATCTCCCTGATGATTATATTACAAGGATTTAAAATAAAATTCCAAATTTTGTAAGGCTATTTTTTCGTGGATGTGAAAGAATTTGTGTCTTTAATTAGTTTAACGTTTTCAGAGGTGGTTCAGAGAAGAAAAGATCAAACCAAACTAATTTTATGGCACCATGGATTTTAAAGGTAGAATTTTAAGTTAATTTAATTTTTAATAAAATTAAAATTTGTTACCTTACGAAGACTTAAATGAATTATGTAGGTATTAATATTACATACAACTGGCAGTAGGAAGATCCTAGAACCATTATTTTAACCTCAACGCTTTGTTTTTTATAAACCATTTATTGTTAAGTTTAAATAATTAATTCTCATTTAGGATATTTACAATAACTTTATACCATTACTTATATTCAAACATTTTATTTTGACGAAGGAGTATGGTAAAATAATTGGCTCAAGTCATGTTTTATAAATTTTCGATCTCAAATTAAACTATTTATTCCATAAAAAACATTTCCAGAAATGTTTTTCATACTGGAAAACATCATGTAGGCAGAACCCTGTGTGTGGGGTTTCACATTTTTTATAACATAAAAAACAATTCATTTCAGATCTAGCCAGCTAGAATTTAATAGTGGAAACTAAATCTTGTAAATTTCCAACAACTACGTAAGGAAGTAGTTACAGTTAGTTAGTTGTAGAACAACCGAGTTAAGGTTAATTTTATTTTCGTTACAACATGATACAAATAATAGTGTAAATAATAAAAACACAAGATGAATACAAAAAATAATAATGATAATAAAACTTGATAATCCACTAAAACCATTATTATTAATCCTTAATATGGGAAAACACCAAATCCACTACTTAAAAAATTAAATTAATTTAAATAGTTCGTAATTAATTTAAATATTTATTGATTAAAAAGTGTTACTCGTCGCACGTTGCTGCGATGTACAAAACAGATTAATGAGGTTTGAGTTTGCTGGCAAATATGAAATACAATAAGATTATTATTAATTTTCAGGAATGGTGGCCTATCCAGGTATTTCAAACCAAATTATGAATAAGGAATTCAGTAAGGATTTCAGGAGTGTATTCATGTTAACTTTAACAATTAAAACTTATAAGAAAAATTGAGATAGACTGTATCATCGTGCACCTTTGATTAATTCACACACACTCGCACAACTTCAAGTATTCGTTAATAATACACAATACAAACCTTTTACACATATCAGTTAACGAAAAGATAATATATAAAATATACAAAAGTGGATTATTATACTTAATATGTATATTACTTAATATGTATAAAATCTTTAATTATTGTTTTGACCAACATATTATAAAAATGTGATTTTTAAACATAATACATAGTTCCCACAAACTAAAATATTAAAGTGTTAATTAAACCTTTTTTTATTTTATACACATATTTATTTTATATTTTTACAGAATGAATGAATGAACTTTTATTTTTTGAATGATTCAGACATCATTGGATATTAAAACATATTGCTTACTGTTGAATACTTGAACAAAGTTTAAAGAAACATTCAAATTATTTAATCTCAGCTGTTAATTTTGTAACAGCAAATCTATGAAACTTTTTATTACACCCTTTTATGCCCTCTTGGGCGGAGCCTTTTGGACGGAATTGGTCAAGTTGTGAATTTAAACCGTTTCCAAACCAACTTGAACACAGACAAAAAATTTCATCAGAATCGGTCCAGCTGTTTAGAAGGAGTTTGATTACAAACACACGTACAGAAGATTTAAGTATAAAACAAACGATATAAATATCAACTATATCACATTCAACAAAATAAAGTCCATAAAACTACCTATATTAAATACAAACAAAAATACATTCATATACATATCATTAACAATTTTTCTCATTCCTCTATGCATTGACCCCCACCACCGACACAATGCAAGCTGCTGAATGGGTAACTTGTACAGATATTACGGATATACGGGCAAGCACGCTACAAATTTCAACACGAACCTGGAAGTTTCAATGTTCTAACGTGATTAATATTGCTCTATTTGACAAGCAGAATATTATTTTAATTTTAAAATGAATATGCCTAACTGAATTTTACATATTTTACCCACTTATGCAGTTACTATGTAAGTTAAACGGATTCATTTGATTTGTGTATAAAGCAAAACAAACAGAAGTATTTTCGTTCGAAACTGTTTATTATGGAAAGTGGATAGAGGTGATTGGTCGCTTGGGGCTTCCTACCATCACATTCCACATTCACTCCTCTGTGCAAAATAAAATTCGATAAAAATCCGTTTTGCGATAATTTTAACAAACAATGTCCTTGCTGTTTAATTTAAAACATTTAAAAATTAAATTCGCGATGTACTTACTGTTTTACTTTAATTTATACATTTTTACTTGACAAAATTACGTTCTTGTTCATTTTTCTTTGAGAAATTATGTTTTATTAGGGGTATTACATTTACTTTACTGATTTTATTCTTACTTGTACGTATAAAAACTAATACGAATGGAAGAAAATTTAAGGTTATTAATTAAATTGAAACGACCTATTTTTTTAATATTCAGATTGGTACACCTGTCTTTATACCGTCTCCGATTGCTCTTAATTCTAACCTACCAGAAAATGTTTTGAATCCACAATAATAATGGTTTACATCAAAATAACGAAACTCATTCACAAAAGTTGATTTATTTATAATACCATTACAAATTCATTCTTAAATTTTAAAATGGTCTTTGGATAGAAACAATTGAAGATACATTTCTTTAGTTCTCTCTATCTAGGATAATTACGACATTTTTACATATTAAATCAAATAAATTTCATAAATACTACTGGATCAAAACAATACCTTTTCATCTATTGTAATTTGTAATTCGGAGCCATTATGGGTTATTTTATTAGGATTTGCTACAGGATATAACATCTAAAATTCTTTGGCTTTACCAAGATGAAGTACATGTCCTTGACCTTCTTGACAGTATCCTGAAGGATTGGACTTAAAATCGAATGGTACAAAAATGTGGTAACAGTTATTTTGCGTTTATAAGAGTTTAAAAAAATGTCCTTTTGTGCAGATTCAGTGTGTTGCATTAATAATAATCTATATTTATAGAACATATATTTGGTTTCAAATGAAATCTAATTCCTTCATTCTGTTTGCCATCTTCCTCAATCTTTTCAATTATCTTAGAACAAAGTTATGTACTGATTCTTTCAGGGTGATTTTTAAGAAGCTCGTGGACTAACTAAAATCGTTTTATAACTTCTCAATTTAGTCTTTTTGACACAACTCTGTGTTGATCACTTTTGTATACCAGTAATGTATAATGTCTCACTGAATGGCTTATTTGGTGGTTCCAGTAAACCAGCAAGGACCTTTGTGATATTGCTGCAGGTACAGAAAAGACCAAACAAGTAATTGATCCTCAACACCTTTTACGGCCATCCTTTACACGGGATCCTTTAGACAGCCTCTTCACCGGCTTCGGTCCTGAAACAGCTTTTTGTCACGAATGAGAGTTGTAGAGGGATGACTCTCAGCCAATCGTGTTTTAATTATTAAAATAAAGCTAATGTTAAAATAGCACAGTTATCGACGCATTGGATTATTAGGCTTCGGTTGTTTTAAGCCATTTAAGGAATAAATATCAGTGCTACAGGGACTTATAATAATGTTAACTAACTGATAATTTAAATTAATTGTTTCGTACATTATCAATTTAATGTACTGTAATATAAAGAACAATATTAATCAAAAGGGTAATTTTAAAACAAATTTTTCTAAAGTTCAGATTAAATTAAAGCTTTTCTTCTATTATTATTATCACGTAAAACAGCTATACTTTATTTAGTTGTATTGAGTGTAATTTTAGGTTAGTTTCTAATTTTCACTATTTTCGTTCAAGTTTAAATTCGGTTGCCGATTAAAACCATGATGTCTGTGATTGTTGCGCCATGATCACGCAGATGTCACGGAGAATATCATAGTTTCATTAATTTAGAAGAAAACATTATTTTGAACGTCGAACAAAGCTATAGGTGGAACAAAGCTTAACATGAAAAATTACAAAACATGAACAATTAAACAACAAAAAGTCAATTTGAAAACATGCCTGTATTACAATTAAGTTTAGTTTGGGTCGTGGCGGGAGCCGGAAAGACACTGGTGTGGCCTCAATTTATATGTTGAAATTTCAGTGTTTTGTTGATTTTTGTTTAGTGTTGAATGTTTTTCCACCCACGATGACGTACAAGAGACAGATTTTTTTTAAATTAATGATACTGTCGTTTATTGTCCATGGCATTTACGAGATGATTGCGCAAGCAGCGTTAAAACAATTAATTGTTGTAATTAGCAACCAAATTTAAACTTCGACAAAAAAGTAACAATAAACCTCTACGATTTGTCTTACCAGTTTAAAGGCATACTACAATAATTACTGTAGGGTGTTGTAAGGAATAAACGATTTATCAACTTTTAAAATGTGCATTATTATAATAAAACATCATTAGTTATATTCTATTGTAAGATCGAAAATACAGTCCCATTACCATAATTTGTTTTCTTAATTCTCATATGCAAATATTCTCTAACCTTTTGAATGTACAGCACAAAATTATAGTATCTGTGCTTAAAAGCTATAAAACCTTCATTGAGTTTGTCTGTAAAGAAGTTAGTTCGTTTATGAATTGATGTACTTGCCAACTATTGCAAAGATGGAGAAAGTAGGTCATAGACGACAGTTGACACGAAGGGTACTTATCCAGTTCCGGTATTCAGTAATCTGCTAATGGAACACTGTTTCCCGACTCCAGGCTAATTGAATCCCAGCCAAATATGAGAATTACGTACCTTTTTTTAAGTGTTGACCTTTTTACTACCCCTAAATATACCTTATGCGGAGCAAAACAACGAATTACGAAGTGGCGACTGCTGACGATCTGACGGGATTCGTCCGTCACTTGTTTTACCAAACACGTTTATCTTTGTACTTTACCCATGAACTATGTCGGTATAATTTCAAGAATATTAAGTATTGATGAATTATTAGCGAATTTCGCATAGGGAAGAAGTTATTACCGCAGGTCCCATGGTAAGATTTAAGCCCGGGACCATGTTATTTTTTCGTCTTAAAAAAACTCATAATTTAGTTCCTTAAAGTTTTTCTCTATCTCTAACGGTTACCGAGATATTAAGAAATCTAAACACAGTACATTGTATTTAGGGGCTTTAAAGCTAATCTTATGGAGGATAAGGAACAATTAATATTTCCCTTACCAATCAATAGTTTAGGACGAAACTTTGTATTTAGCTTCATGTGGTTGGTATCCATACGTTTATGCTAAAAAAATCACGGTTTATGTGTTCCTCACAGCAGCAAACCTGCATACTCTTTCCCATGTTAATCTTATAGAGAATAGGCAAACTCCTTCATTTATGTCCAGATAATGATAGATGGTCAGATTAAGAACAGTTTATGGTAAAAATGCTTACTTTTACTGTTCCTCAAAGCAGCAAACCTGCATACTCTTTCCCATGTTAATGTTACACAGAAAATAGGCAAATACTCTAATTTATCAACAGGTATTGAATGATCAATCTTGTCACATACTTGTCATATTATTGATTTGGAAATTCGCTGAGTACGCAGGTCTGCTGAAACGGGGGTATTAAGATTTTTAATCTATTATTAACAATCACTGTTACTTAAGAATTTCCACCGAGTCCTTACGATCCATCCCTAAAAGTTATCTGTACCATTTACACCATTGAATTTTATGAACATTTCTAAACTGTGTATTGTTATTTTTTATTATTTATTTTCACGTTTGGAAAGAAACTTATTACATTTTTGATGGCTATTCAATAATAGTGTAGAAGGAATAATAGGCATTACCGAAAATGAATCTAAAGAATTTATTTGACGGTTTGTTGATATGGATTCGTTTCTTGGAAAATCAGAATATCTCACATTCGTACCTTGCTATTCCGGCTTTAACTATTCAAATAGTGACAGAACTCCACGTTAATAACGAACAAGAGTTTTCATCGTCAATTTCACCACTCACCTCGCTAAATATTTTACCCGGCTGAGCAAAACCATTGCACTACATTTTCTAACATGTGTAAGATTAGTCAATTTGGTTAAATTAACAGTTGATAAAAGTTTTAACGTAAAAATAAGCATCATGATAAATAAAATAAGTCATAATAATTATTTTTAAAATAAACTGGTCGCTTCGAAAGAGGTAAACGGACAGTGACAAAATATCATTATTTGTGCATACAATGCCACGGCTACTACTTGAAAAAGACCCCATAATATCTTGTAAAATCTTTACATAGTTTACATTTTTGTCAATAACTTTGTTCTAAGTAGAATCAAATGAACAATTTTCAATCAATTTGATATTAGATTTTTGTGCGTGTTTTTTTATCATAAATATTTAAATTATAGATAGAAATTGTAATATAAAGGATTCAAATTAAATTTAAAGGTTAATTCCATGTGGTGACTCACATAAATCACTGCTTCATACGTTCGACGCACATCAGACGAAGTAATATGAGAGTTGGCGGAAAAGTATACTTAAAAGTCTCTGTCCATCCTTAAAGAAGGGTTTTATAGCTAACTAGTAACAAGTAATCCAGTAAGCCCTTCCTTTGTACGGGTTGTAGGAGCCTTGTTTAAGGAAGAGAGATTATCATGACAAAATATTAACCAGGAATCCTAAACGAATCAACACGAAGGAAAAAATTTAATTCCCAGGCGTAGCTATTTTTTGCGTTCGTTTACAATTAAATAAATAAAAACATTTTTATCATTATTATAATTTCTTATGCGTTAAGGTGACATTTTGTTATAGTATGATTCGTATTGCGTTTATAATCAATGATTAATGTAAAAAAATAATAAAAAATTATTAATCTTATATAAAGATCACGTTTATATTATAAACCAATTGTTAATATATCATAAAATAGATACAGTAGATTAAGGGTAAGAATTAAAATAGAAATATTTTACATATTTTACCATTACATATTGTTATCCATAAAAATAAAAATGAATTTACAGGAGTTTACAAATAGAAATGTACAAGTACAAGTAGAAATGCAAATAAAAATGGAATTGAGAACCAGTCTGGTCTCTTTTTTTTCTCCATGGACCTCGCCCCCTAGGACGCTTCCAGTGTAACGTCTATTGGAAAAAATTAAAACACACATAGGGCCGTTGAATATAAAAATGTAAAATGTGGAATACAATGAAGTTACACTCTACCTGAAAGCTAGCTGGAGGCGGAGTAACATAATAACATAAACACGGGTCAAAAGTGTGAACATAGACCTACTTATGTGTACCCGTGACCTCTTGCACTGAATTCCAAGACAATCACCACCAGGTTATTAAGACACCTATAGATATCCCAATATAGCCTATAGACAATATGTTTATTAACCTTATTTGATATTATTAGGTTATATATATTTATATTTATATTTTATACCACCTTATTTATATTTTTAACGATGGTAACCCCATCAACAACGTTTATAAAGATTTGAATATTGTTCGGTAGCTCTGCAATAGATGGCATCGGATCACTTCTGATGTATCGAAGTATCGCTTGATCAGGGAGACGGAGTGGCATCAGAAGCTGCTTGAATGCTATGTAGATTGGATAATCAAAGTTGGCTCTCTGATACTGTTGCCTTCGTGTTTGACTCTGGAGCTTTGATTGGTCAGCTGTTAAATAGTCCCAAAGTGGCTTTCCTACTTATCAAATCTATATCCATATCATTCGAAAAAGTAATATTTAAAATACAAAATCTATAACTGTTATGGCTTTCATAGATGTGAAACAATGCGGCGTGGGTGTTTTGCTTCCTGTTTCCCTGTAGATTGAAAAACAATCTGTAGTCTGAAGTATGTAAAGTAAAATTTTTCCCAGAGGTTATTTAAGAGTCCTGTCTAAGGGAAATGTCGGCCTAGTCAGTATGATGACTACAAGATCGCGCCACAATCATCTTACACTCAATCCTCATTCATACTTGGCTTAAAATACCTACATTGTAGTATGGTTGCCATTTTAATGGTCTAATCTAATCTAATCAAATTTAGGCTATAATAATTATTCTAAGCCAATAAATTATTTAAAACACCTTCGTGTACCCGATGTCTAAAAAAGATTATAATGTCCAGGCAGTAAATCCTCAACATAGTGTGATTTCTCTATATTAGTTGTATTGATAATATTTGCATATGTTTGTTAATGTGCTCGTAATCATTATTGCCAATTTAGTTCACCTAAATCGATATTATGACTGAAAAAAGGTTGATTGATCAAGATTAATTACACAGGGTAACACGTGGTCTTACATAAACGATGAGCTAAATTTTGTGTTCCAGGAACACAAATTTTCAAATCACCAGTAAAGTAAATAAGAACGTGTGACCTACAAACCCCTCTTGAAGTTTCAGAGTATGAACGATATCTCCGAGAATCAATGTTTGGACAGATATTTCCCACAACGTTAGATTGGAGGAGGTAATCTGACACAATAGTTGCACCGTTCTTCCGATATCACCCCGAGTGAAATAGGCAACAAAACAAAGCTTTTCTAAGGTGTTGATACAATGACGAAATAGAGAATTGTTTTTTTGGCTTATGTTTGCAATTGTAATGATCTTCTGTGGTCACGTGATGTATTACCATCTTTTGTAAATTTTAAAATTTTAATTAATAATAAACTGTGCCATTAATGGTGGAACAAATTGGCTGCATCTTTAATTTATAGCAAATTTCCCATGAGGAAGAAGTTATTACCGTAGGTCTCATGTTACTTTTTTGTTTTGAGATGCCTACTTTCCAAAAATAGTTGTTAAAGATATTTAAAAACATTTACATTTCAACACTGACTTTTTAACAATAATTCAATTTTATTTTTAAAATAAATTATACTCAATTTTTATTGTTCAGGTTGGATTTAGTTTTACAGTTAAGCCAAAATAAGAACTTTTGAAAAAAATTCTCTCTTCGAGTTTGAGGCCTTGTAAATGTAAATGAAACTAACTAAGTGGGGCACTTGGTTGATAACTTTTCCAGGGGATATTTGAGCTCTCTAGAGTTAATGTCTTATTTATTAAATTGTTCTTTTTAAGAAAACGTTCTAAGACACACTTCGACTGTTGTCCAACGAACATCGTCCCTATAGGACTTTTCACGCCTTTTCACACCATAAACAAATCTCACTGAGGCATTCTGTAATCTTTGTATATTCCGGTGGTTTTTATATCCAATATACGATAAAACAGGATTTAAAACCCGAATTAAACTAAGATTAATTAAGTATTTCAATTCAATCTTCCACTAAATGAAAGTGGCTGTGCCTCTAAAGACCTTGAAGCCTACTAAGTGCTTGTTGACATGTTGCAGTCACTGCGTGAAAGACTAAGGCCCTCGTCCAAGGTAACTCCCACAGTTTGTACCCACTTACAAATTTGCATCGGCATACCATATCAAATGTCTCTCCTCTCAATTGAATCAGAAACAGCCTGAGATGTTATGTGTAGATTTTAAACAATATTTCTCTGACCACGTTTTCACCGATTTTATTCGTAGTCATGATGAATCATAACTACGAATTATTTCTTATAATGGATAGTCAATTCAATTCATTGTCAATAATTGTCAGTCAATTAATCATTGGCAATTAAGTGCTTCCTGTAATAACTAACGGCACTTGTTATATACCTTTAAGATCATTATGCAAAATTGTCCTAAACCTTTGCTAAAGCGCACCTCGGTTTTGATGAGGATTTTCTGACAATTCGTTGCTATTTTGTGACTGGTGAAACGTTTTTACTTATAACACAACCAACCTACGAAGCCAGGGAAATTGATTTGGCATCGAATGTTTTGTCCATAGATGCATTTTTCTATGGAATAAGTTCAAACCTTTTTTTGAACATTTGATAAAGCTGGAAGTAGAAACACATCCAGAATTCTAAACGAGGGATATTTTTGGCAATGAACTATGCTACTTTTCCGATTTCGATCAAATATGCCTGAAAAAAACAAAACGTATACATTTTACTATGTAAATACAAATTGATGCCAATATATTTGTTTTACACTATTTTCGAATTGACTGCATTAATAGCCATTGACTCATCTGAGATGTTATAAAACATGTGTGAAAATAACCTCCACTATCCCAGGGTTTATTTGACTTATTGAAAACGATAATTTCTCTGTCAGACTCGTACTACAGCCGCCACAAAAATTCCTTATATGTATGACACACTTTGTTTGTTAGGTTAACCGTATAAAACAAACAGTTGTGGTATGAGATCTATTAAGTTTGTCATATTTATTAGTACTCCAGGGTCAAAGGTGAGCTTATAAAATAAACATGAAGAGCGTTGCGGCTGGTGTATTCTCCTTTGTCAGAACCAGGGCGTTGCAAGTGCTCTGCATACCTTTGTTAATGGGTCAATCGAGGTCGGTTAAGGCGATGTTACACTCAATAAACTGACACTCAAGTCTTTGACAACTCTACTGTGAACAGTTCTCTATCTTCCCACTAGTGTATTACTGTATTTTCAGTTAAATTGTTTAACTTTAAAGTGTTTTGTACAAAAAATAGTGTATTATTTATGTGGAAGTGTTTTAGAAAACAAAAACAACGTTTCATACATTCTAAATTATTTATCCAAAAACATTTATTGTGTTTTAGATCGAGTTAGATGAATTTTTCAATTAATACTATAATATAAATCATATGAAGTGCATTATATGTTAAAAAATAAAAACTATAAAAGTTTTATTTTGTGTGATTAATAAGCTAAAATTCCATTATACTGAACTATTTTAATATTATTTAATGCTAATAGTGCTGTTTCGGATAACGCATACTGTTCAGTAGAAATTAAAAAACTGTATTATGTCAAAGGACCAGGGGGACTTATTAAATCCAACAAAAGTTAAATTGAAAATCAAATAATAAGACCATTCCATATGTAAATACACAAAATCATATGTGAGTTAAATTATAAATGCCTTGCCAAAGACTGGTAAAAACTGAACACATATCTATGCTTAATACGTCTCAATCATAGGCCTATTGTATATTAGTGTGGAAACTATATAGGTACATATATAGTTTCCACCTTATATTATATACCTTTATAGTTCGACTGGGACGGTGGCGACGTCCTGTAATCCAGCTACTTGGAGGTCACGAATTGTGGATAGTTGTGAGAGATGGTCGGTGGATGTGGTGTTCTCTTGTGTGGATTAACGTCCGCACTATTGAATACTACGTTAATCCACAAAGACCATCCTCATAATTAGACCAATTCGTAATTCAGAGGCCGTGGTTCGGATTCCACGTTAAACTGTAGGTCCAATAGTTGACATCGGCTGTTGGGCTATTAATTAACAGTCCTGTCTAAGGAACATGTCAGCCTTAGTCAGTAACAAGACTACAAGATCGCGCCACAATCATCCTACATTTATTCCTCATTCATACTTGGCTTAAAATACCTACCTGGGTAGGTCGCCATTTCAGTTAAAAAGTATAGAATAAAAAAAGTATAAAGTATATATTTCATTTGTTTAATTCTTGATATACAAACTTTTTATTTTATAGCTGTAATTAATCTGTGTTTCTGGCAAAAATATTATTACTTATCCTATTTAAATTTTGTTTCAAAAAAACCTTTAGCAGAGGCCGAGCAAGCCACATTACACATGCAAGATAACTCAAAATAAAAGTTTTGTTTACTGTGGATATGACCACTGGTAAATAGTTTTGATAATATTTAGAGTAACGGGCCGAATCGGTAAGCATGTCTAAGTGTGTTGTAAACTATTTTTTATCGTCTTAAACTTTTTCAGATACAAAATTTAAGTAACTACTCATTACTTTACAATATTCATCCGCTGTTTGACTTAAACCAAGTACGATTGACCGCCTAGCTATCAGATTGCAATAGGTTTTTATACTAAGTTTGACAAAATATGTTCTGTTTCGTGTAAACAATATACGTACGTTGAAAGAGTAGAAGTGTATAACATAAACTGGTGGTAAATAAGTGTCATTTAACTATGTAAAATAAGAGCCACATGTTAGGAAGGAGTCGTCTTTAAGGTAAGTTCTCGTTTATAAACCACAGCGCGCATTATACATGGGAGTGAGGCGTGCATAAGTGATGTCGCCTGTGGAGGTTGTTCAATATTGAACTGGGCTTTGCATTCCTCCAATCACTACTTAGCTTTAACCACTATTCAGTTTTTTTAATAATTATGCAAACCATACATTTCAATCCTTGTAGCTTCAAATTGCTATATTTTATTTTAAAAGAAAAGCTTTACGATTAGTGATATTTATATTTCACATGAAAACCATCACTAATCGTATGGCTAATAAGTTTTCTTTTACAATAAAATAAATGCAAAAGCCTAATACTACTGATACTATTGATCAATGTAAATAAAAACTTTCATCCATGCCGCTTACGTATCTGGTCATCTCTAAGTTTTTAAATGTTTCAAAATGTGCGAATGATTGTGGTTCTGCAACTAACAGCTGGGCGTCGACCAAATTTTGGTCTGGACACTCCTAATTAGTATAATCCTTTTGTCCATTCCTCCTCTTTAGTGATTTATACACATTTCAATTATATGATATCGTAAAAAATGAAAATGTTATTCTTGAAACATTGTTAACACTGCTAAAGCAATATATACGCAGGCCCTACATGCTGTGTTTTGTCCGCTGCTGGTAAATATATTTAAAAACTTGAAGTAATGTTTATTTCTGCTTAGGAGTAATTTCGATATTGAGTCAGTGGATTAAACGGTATCGGGGGATACCCAGTTCCATTACTGCTAAGTAGGGCAAATATTTGAGCTGCCGGATTAATTCAATTGCTTCAATAATCGCCTCAGAATGGGTTTTTAAGAGTTAGCCCATTTAAGATACCACTGTTCTTTCTTTAATGGTTTTTCAAACCCCTTTATCGACATGAGCATAAACATGTATCCTATTATAGGTTGATCTTGAGATAGCATATTTAGATGTTGCTCTTAACACAGAGTACGTGTTTAATTTAAGATTGGTATCTTTATTTGCTTTAAAATTGAAGCTAAGACAGTATGCACCCTGAATGTAAAAGAAATGCTTGGTTATTCCCTACAAACCGAATGACTTCTTATGAATGAAAAAATATGAAATATTTTGAATTTAAAATCTTAAATATTTACTACCCAAAATTAAAATGAAACATCCACATAAAAATATTACAACATTAAATGGACTTCTTGTATACTCACGTCTAGAAGCATTTAAGATTACTCAAAGAACACCTATAAAATGTTTCTTTGAAATTCCTAATAACAATGAATTTTTAATTATTCATTTTACATTTAATTTGGCTTTTCCTTAAGTATAGTATTATTGACATCATGATATAATTAATATCTCTAACTTAAACATTATATTTTTATGTAAAACTGGGTATCACTTGAAAACGGGAGGAACTTATCCACCTCCAGTAACTTAGTATAGTTTATAATACGAACTGAGACCCAAACTGGTAGTGTGATATACTTTTGTTTTGCAGTTTAGTTTCCTCAATTTAATATAGAAAGACAACCCTTTACAAAATCATAGGAAACGCAACTAAATACTACAGATAGTGTAGTTTACTATTGTTATAGGGTTTTTAATTTTTTATTGTAAATATTTAATTTATTTATGCTTTCATCTTAATTCGTATAAGAAGATTTTAAATACTAACGTTAAACTGTAGGTCCCTTAGTTGCCATCGGCTATTGGACTATATTAATATACATTCCTGTGTATGGAACACGTCAGCCTTAGTCAGTATCAAGACTACAAAATCTTGCCACAATCATCATCCACTCAATTTTATTTATACTTGGCTAAAAATACCAACCTTGACAGGTCACCAAAAGGTAATGGTAGCGAATTTTCATGAAATACAGTGAACTTTAACACAACTTTGCTGTTCTGTTCATATAATAGCATTTACACTTGTCAAGGAGGGAAATTTTGATACATTCATAATATATTTTTCATTACCGGTACTATATATTTTTAATATGAGATTAAAGACTAATATAATTTGGTTTCAGTACGATTTTTCTCTCCACAGAAACTATACAATGAAGTAACAAACCTGGAGCGACACGCCACCGCATCGAGGTGGTCAATTTATCACCCTTTCACAGCGGACAGTCGTGTCGTCTCTTCAACAACCGTATCGATTTGTCGATTTCGTACCGAGTCGATTTGTCGACTCGATATATCGCTGAGTAGCACTTGTGAAATATTACAAACTTAAAAAATATTAATGTTATCGGGAAAAGCATAATTTTACTACTAGTTCTTTTTATATCTTTATAATATAGAATACAGCAACTGTAAGTGTATATTTAATTTTTGAAAAATTGATACTTAATTTATTAAGTTCTATTTACACCATTTTATTCAATTTCATTATTCTATAGAGGGTAAAAACAATAATTAAAAATAGTTTCATAATCATAGGTGAACACAAATGCTTTGTTTAGTGTTACAGAACGACAAACAGAAAGACAGAAAAAAATCAAATTAAACAAATTTTGGCTTTTTTGGGTTACGAAAATAACGAAAAATATCGTAATTCCAAGCAATGTACAGAAAAAAACTCTAATTTCATTTATTTAGATTTATACCCACTATTTTCCCTTTAAATTATTTATCAACGTATAACATCTACATTTAAGTTAATGAAAAACAATGAGTACTGATGTGCTATTTATGTTAGTTACATGCACATATTTATAGTGACTGTAAGTAGCTTTTATTTTCTTCCTCAAAAGCCGTGTAGCTAATATTAATAAAGTAAATCATCTATAGTAAATGTTTTGTAATAAGGTTCAATATATTAATTTAATAATTATTATGTTCACCTTCCTATTTACTTTCTGTAATCCCCAAACAAGAATTAATTTATGAGTTAAGCTAATTAGGATAAACAATTACCTCCGAAATCCCCTCATCTAAAGTGGCTTTCTGCTATAATCTAGCAATTGCTTCTTAGACCCCCGTAATTAATTATTCTCGCCCTATTGGAGATCCTCTATCTCAAGTATTAACATAAGGTTTATTGGTAAACATTATTTTGACATAATGCCTAGTTGTTATAATTTCATTTCTTCAAACGCGTTAAACTTATTACATAAAACAATATATTTTCGTTTGGTTTCAGATTGATTCGTTTTACAAGAAAATTGTTATTTGCACAACAGTTGTGCCAAGTGTCAAACCTGCAGACTTAGTACAGTTCAATTACTATGATGGGAATAATATAAGTTCTATGAAATTCGCTTTCATGCCAGCGTGCTGCGTGCAGTCTCGTTTTAAATTTGTGACATGTCTTGTGCGAAGCCACTACAATACATGGCAAGGTTTGGCAATATGAATAAACTATCGACGGTGGCGACGTCCTGTAATCCAACTACTTAGATGTCACGAATTATGGATAGTTGTAAGCGATGTCAGTGAATGTAGTAGTATGTTGGGTGGATTAATGTCCACACTATTGAACACTACTTTCATCCTCATAAATAGACCAATTCGTAATTCAGAGGCCGTGTTTCGGATTCCATGTTAAACTGTAGGTTCATTAGTTGCCATCAGCTGTTGGGCTATTAATTAACAGTTCTGTCTAAGCAACATGTCTGCCATAGTCAGTAACAAAACTACAAGATCGCACCATAATCATCTTACACCCAATCCTGATTCATACTTGGCTTCAAATACCTACTTTGAAGTATGGTCGCAATTTCAATAATCTAATCTCTAATCTACCTGATATTACTCGCATGCTATTTAAGAAAATAATGGACGACAGGTATCGTTACTGAGATTCAATTTTCAATTCAATTCAATTTATTTTCATTAAATACATTTACAATTTACAAAGTAGCCATTTTTTACCTCTCTAGCTAAAAGCTATTTGAGAGGAAAGCTCTAAACTATTACATTTTATTTATTGGTCAATAATAAATTTAGTTCCTAAAAAAACAAAAAATAAATATTAATATAGATGATAACAGAAACTAACAAGGATAATTATAACAACAACAACAATAATAATAACAATGATCCTACGGGAGAGCACAATCTCCAATAAAGCATAAAATTATATCGTAAATTAATAACAAAATTTCTCAACAATATTACATTTGAAATAAACTATAAACTAGATAATGACGATATTTGATTATTGTTGTAAAACCGTTATCCTTAGATGATAAATTTTTCATTTAAATTCATCTTTATTTCAATTAACTGTCCTGGTATTGCATATGGGGGTTTTCTCGTTGATTATTTAATGTTACAATTTTATCCTCTTCAATACAACAAAACCCGATCTTTATTTTTCTAATCACTAAATCCATAGAATAAATAGTATCAGTGACCTTCTAAAATGAGATAAGTTGAACTAAAACGTTTTTAGTTCAATGGAATGGAAATGTAATCAAAATTGCGCTTTAAAGACAAATGATTTAATATAAATATTAAATGCTCTATTAAATTAGATTGGATTACATTATTGAAATGACAACCATACCATAAGGTAGGTATTTTCAGCCAAGTATGATTGAGGATTGAGTGTAAGATGATTGTGGCGCGATCTTGTAGTCTTGTTACTGACTAAGGCTGACATGTTCCTTAGACAGGACTGTTAGTTAATAGCCCAACAGCCGATGGAAACTAAGGGACCTACAATTTTACTTGGAACCCGAACCACGGCCTTTGAATTAATAATTAATCTAATTATGAGGATAGTCTTTGCGGATTAACATAGTATCTAATAGTGCGGACATTAATCCACACCAGACAACACTACACCTACCAACCATCGCTCACAACTATTCACAATTCGTGACCTCCAAGTTGCTGGATTACAGGACGTCGCCACCGTCCCAATCAAATAATTGTTTAAATAATACAAATTAATTTTTTTCATACATTTAGACTTTGAATTAGTTTACTTTGGAAAGAAGTAAAATAACAAAAGCATGTTTGTTTTTTAAGTAACTGTTTCCATACGAAACCATTTGTGAATAAGTGATGAATGAGATTTACTGGAATCCGATACCAAAATCAATCTGGACTGGTGACAATCAGATACAAGTTTGTCCGACTCCGCCCATTCATTGTTTCGGTCAAACGAGTGATTTGTTTCGATTTAAATCCCTGAAATAAACCGGATGAGTTTTTAAATACGTGACTAAAATAGTTTACTTTAAAGTCTCTGGGATAAAATACTATTGAGCTTCACTGCGATAGTGTGAACTGCATGATTACAACATAATTATTTACACTATGTTTTTGCGTAACCTCAATAAATACGAAGAAGTTATATAATTAAAAATATAAATCAAGAAAAATTATGTTGTAATGAGTAATTAAATTGATCTTAAATTACAATGGTGAATAATTATTTAAAAAAATATGGTAGTATCTAATGCAGAATATTCAAAGGATCATGCAAGTTATAAAAGTCGGGAAACTGAAACAAATTTTAATTCTATCATTTTTACTTTTATGTCTCATCTGTTTTGTTTTTATTTTTTATCATGATCCTAACAGTTATTTAACATGAATTTATTTTATTTGAATATTGCAACAACTTTTGTATTTGTGAATTATACTTGGAAAAACCAAAGAAATTCAAAGAAGGGACTTTATAAATACATCTTGATTCCAATTTTAGTTCTTTTCGAATAATATTGGGCTTAGATAACATAAGCATCTAAATTTGTAGTAAATTTGTAAATTTGTTGTTTGTTGAGTAAATTTGTTTTAGGAGGACTATCGAAGAATATGCAACATACAAATACTGGTAAGGTTATATCTGAAACTGTAAGATATTTGTTCTGCATATTCCGCTAATAATTTAGTTTACTGAAACTTTTTAGTAAATATATTTTTCTTATATAGGGCCTATGGGACGAGGTCACGGCTTTTAGGTCTAGATAGTATATAGTTAATAGTTTTTCCAGTATGTTTTCATTTTGTACAAATAGTTTATTCAGTTAGAGATTGTTTTGGATGCCAGGCACATATGTTTGTATATAGTTACCATAAGCCATATACTGTTGACCTTAGGGGTTAGCCTTGCTTAACCTGGCGCCCCTTCAAGGACAGTTGTGTTTGGTTCAAATAGACTGGGAGGATTAGATTCGTGGTCAGTAGGGGAGCTTCCCTGGGCAGCACCCTTAGGTTAAGTGTTTTAGTTGACACGGTTTTATTAGAATGAAGAGTTTGATTTGTTTCAGGAATTAACGTCGTAGTAGAGAGATTTACATTTTTATTATTTGAGGGATTGTTGTGCATTTTATATTGAAGAGAGTATATGTATTGTTTAATACATATTTAATATCGCTTATGGTAGCTATATGTGCCCCAGAGAATAGGTATACTAACATGTTTTGTGAATTGTGTTATTGAGTTTTGTTAGAGTGTAAATAAACAATAAATTAGTCTACCAGCCACGTAAAACATATTCCTTTTTCCTTAGGGTTACTTACCCGTTGTATTCGAGCAGGGGCCTCTCAGTTTTTAGAAGACTAAATCAGAGATTCCAACACGTTACACCTACGTTTATGTCAAACGTTAAGTTGAACTTAAAAATCAATCTGAGGTAATTTAAATTGCCTGAAAAGTCGAATAATAGACATAAGACACGGATTTAATAAACGCCGTTTTGCGAAAAAAAACTTTAAAATACAAAACCGAATAATAACATTTGCTATGTTCGTCACTAGATACGGAGGTTGGGCTGTTAATTTATAAAATTATTTAGTTTATTTGTTCAAAAAACTTGGACATTTGATAGGCATCTTTCAGGATTTTTTTTGTGGCAGGTGGTAACTTTATGAGTACCCCTGCTCCTGCGAGGGTTATGTGGTGACTTCACCGTTAAGCGGTGTTTGCCAAATTAAACCCACCTTCCCCCATTCGTCCAGACGTGAATGAGCAACTTACATACGGAATAATGGACTTCATTTGGGCGAATCACAGCATTAGCTTTTCAGCTGCAGCTGCTGGATTACCTCTTGAAGTGGCTAGAACAATTAAATCAGAACAGGATAGGAGCAAGTCAAATATCAGATGTTAATCAAAATATATTAAACATAAACTTAAGTTAAGAAATGTTGACACATTGCTGAGTCAGGCTGGGCAGGTATCTGGGCGGTCCAAGGTAATCTATCAAACATCCAGGTATTAACGATATTGCACGACATTTTTATTAAATTACGCATGTGCACGAGGAGAAAATCATGTATGAAAATATACTTTGTTTTTCTCACTGCTAATATAAAAAAAGTTTTTTTTGTTTCCCGCATGCACCTTATATAATGATCAATTTATACGAAAAAAATTTTCGAGGATAAAGTATTTATGATTTCTGACATGAACAAGATGGTTGTACTAGGGTATGAAAAAGAAGACTTTAAAGTCTGCCAGCAGATTGCGATGTTAATGTTGGTGTGCCCCAGACGTGCCTAGTAGCATACGCAAGTATTTCAAAACAAATGATTTTTAGTAAGAGAATGCCTGTTAAAATTTAATATCCATTCCACTTTTATATACCACCTAGATTTATAGTTGCTCCCACTTATACGATGTTTTTTGAGGAGAATATATTGTTTTCGCCAAAATTTTCGAATTTGAACTGATAGTGTCAGATAACGGGGAGATGATGTTCATAATGTTTCGACCAAACCTAAACCCAAACCAAACCTAACTGCAATACGAATTCTTTAGGCAAGATTAAATCTTCTGACTCACGTAATAATTCACTAACATTCATTCGTAACATTCATTAAGTACACTCTCGAAAAACAAATAAAACTAATAAACACAGTAAGAACTCCAGAAATCCATAATTTGTTAAAAAAATCACAAACATTCGCTGAAAGCTACGCACAATGACGTTAGCTGTCGACTAGTGAAAATAAAGCAACACAAAATCAGCTGTTAATAAAATATTAAAATTAATGTTTGCATATAATCAAAATGGATAAGGTATTTTCTTAAAAAGCTTAACATAAACAAACTTATCAGGCCAGTGAGTGGGACTCAGCCCGAAAGTTTAAAACCAAACTGAATATGTCTAATTAGTATTTGGAACAGAGACAAATCCAACAAAACCGTTCACTAGTTCTAAATAGTGTAACTAACACGACATTAGTTTACATATTTATTTGGTGTTTGTGATTAATCATGATCTGTGACACTAGCATATTATTCACATGCGACAGGCTCTAGGTAGTTCATACTAATTAGTTGTTTGTTGAAGCATTCTAGAGGTAAACAAGGAAAAGTAAATATGACACTTAAATAAAATATAAATCTGAAAATAAACATCATCTCAGTTTTCTCATTCTCATTTAAATTTTTACCCAATTTATATACATACTCAATTACTCTGTACATCAATGATTGGTCGATTGAAGAAAAAGCAACCAATAAGGTGAATGTGAGTAATAGTGATAATAGGGATAGTGAGGTGGATTTTATGACGTATGGTGCTTTGAAACTGGCAAACATAAGCTGGTTTATTTGCAAGGATCATTTGCTAATAGCCCAGTCAAAGGCAGCTGGACTTTGTATACAGTAGAACTATCATAAAGTTTTGTTACAGTGTACTCATGTTTGAGCTGATGACATTAGAATAATGAAGCTGACATAATAGCCACTGAAACATGGAGGATTTTATAGAGAGTTAACACTAATAAATATTAATATAAATATAATATACCTAGCAGTAAGCCCGTCCTTTGTACGGGTGGTAGGATTCAGTTTAAAGAAGAAAGCTCATCATACCAAAATGTAAACCTGAAATTCTAAACAAATCAATACAAAGAAAATAAATCCAATACCCAGCATTATTATTTAGCATTACTTTACTTAGATAGAACATTAAATAAATGAAAACATTTATAACATTGTTATAATTAGTTATACGTTCAAATATCTTTTTAATATCGTATGATTTCAAAATATGTTTAAAATAAATGACCGATATAAAATAACTAATATTGATTATTTGACAGCTAATTGTTTTTCTTTCAATTAAAGCTTTAAACTACAAAGACAGCTGATTATTACCAGTAGGTTATTCATTGAAAACTGAAGAAAATTGCGACCAATATCGCTGTATTTCTGGACGTTGCGCAAGCTTTCGACAAAGTCTGGCATGCTGGTCTACTATTTAAAATAAAGACTCTGTTACCTCATACGTATTATGGAATCTTAAAGTCGTACCTTTCTAACAGGCTTTTCCAAATTAAGTTCCAAGAATGTCTGACTGACTTACATGAAATTGCGTCAGGAGTACCTCAAGGCAGTGTTCTTGGGCCTATCCTCTATATTCTATATACCATTGATCTTCCACAACCTCCAGGTATTACGGTTGCAACTTTTGCCGACGACACCGCTCTTTTGTCATCCAATCCAGACCCTCTATTGGCATCCGCACATTTGCAAACCGCCCTAAACGAAATAGCTCAGTGGCTTGAAAACTGGAAGGTTAATGAAGCAAAGTCACTTCATGTAACTTTTACGATGAATACGGCAACGTGTCCTCCAGTAACGATAAACAATGTCGTTCTTCCTCAAGCGGACGAAGTAAAATACCTGGGTATGCACTTGGACAGACGTCTTACTTGGCGCTCCCACATTTGGGACAAAAGACTAAATTTGAACTTAAGAACCAACAAATTGGCCTGGCTTCTTGGACAAAATTCCAAATTATCAGTTGAAAACAAATTACTCTCATACAAAGTTGTGTTGAAGCCTGTATGGACCTACGGAATCCAACTCTGGGGAACGGCGTCAAATTCAAATATCGAAATAATTCAACGATACCAGTCTAAGACATTAAGAAGAATTTTCAATGCTCCATGGTACGTTACAAACCTAGTAATCAATGCATATTCCAAAATTCCATTTGTAAGAGAAGAAATTTCAAAATTTAGTCAAAATTACCAGTGTAAAATTGAAGATCATCCCAACCATCTGGCATTAAATCTTCTAGACAATAGTCAGTGCACATATAGGTTGAAAAGACATAACATCCTTGATCTTGCTGATTGCTTTTTGTAACTGTATATTTTTCTTTATGTGTTAATATGTTAGTTAGCACAATGGTGCTTTTAACTCATTTTCATGTTCTTCACTCTTATAAAATTTACCTATTGTTCTGATTATAGTAACAGATTGTAAATAAAACTTAATGGAAAAAACAATATCGCGTAAAAAGTGGGTTTTTAAATGATCGTTATTTACTTTTGAAGGGGCAGTGGACAATTTAAAGCATCGAAAAACCTTCACAAAAATGTAGAGAACGCATGAAATAAGTTCCATTGTTATCAGTTCTCCCGTTTTTTTCGGAGAAGACGGCGTAAAATGCCTCCTGGAGCGTCACAGACAAACAGACACAAGTTGAGATAAGACTTGTTTCGGCTTCTCTAATGCACAAAATGTAAAAATAACTAAAAGATGTATAATTCTGAGCAATGTGTAGACAACATTCCAATTTTATTTATATAGATTTAAAACGGATATTCAAAATACTAATTTGTTTAGTTTTTTAAGCTGGTTTCAATGGTACCAGTCAAGTTATACTTTACTTTTATTGTTTTCGCTGAAAATTTAAAAATTTAATTTTTCTGACATTTAAAAGCCCATAACTTTTGAACCGTCATTTTTACAGACATGCGGGTGGTGTCAAATTATTTAGTACTCTGTGCACTATAAACTATAAAATTATAATCAAAATCGTTAGAGCCGTTTTTGAGAAATTTGGATTTTTCACGTTTTTTAAGGGTTTTTAGGGGTGAACTACCCTTAAAAATCAAAAATTCAAAAAAATGAAAAAAAGCCTGGAGATACCGTGAATATATACATACATGCCAAATTTAATCTAAATTGGACCAACGGGGTAGGCTGTGGCACTGTACACATCCAGACACACACACACACACACACACACACACACACACACACACACACACACACACACACACACACACACACACACAGACACACGGACGGACAGACATCACCTCCAAACCCACTTTTTTTGGATTCAGGGGACCCCAAAACGGATATATCCACCCTCAACTCAAATTCGAAAATTTTGACGAAAACAATACTTTCTCCATATAGGCTACTACGTATAAGGGGAGAAAGTAAAAACCTATGTCAAAACATAAAAATAGCTTTTGTATTGATATTTTATGAGAATTGTTTAAATTTTACACTAAATTGAATTGTAATTTTGATACATTTTAGTATTTATTTTGATACAAATAATCTCTATTCATAAAAATGAATGTATTTATGTATTTATGTATGTATGTATGTCCTTTATGGGTTGCCAGACTACTCGTTCGATTGCCATGAAATTTTACGTATATTATAGTAATATAAGATAGATATTATAATAATCAGCGGCTGTATATCTTTCCTATAAAAGCCAAATTCGATCAGATTTCGTTTGGGTTTAGATTGGACTAGAATATTGTGAATTAATCTACTCAGATTTATTTGTTTTGTGGGAATTTTATTAATGTCTTATCGTTTCAGTATTTTTATTTACTATACCACGAATAAAAATATCAACACAACAAAGCCGTAATGCTATTCGACTTCAAAACATGGCCAATATTAAAGTAAACATGTATTCACTGTTAGGTACTACAAAGTTCTCCACGTCAGCTAGTTATTTTATACACTAAAAATAATTAATTTCCATGATTGCTCATACAACAAAATTATTTATAAAGATTCCCTCAGTGAATGCACAATGGTGCCATGGGACGTCCTTCCTTTGTTGCTTTGCTATATCATCCATTTGACGAACATAATTAATTTCTCCAGCCAATTAATTATATATATATATATATATATATATATATATGTATGTATGTGTGTGTGTGTGTGTATGTCCTTTATGCGTTGCCAATATACTCATCCAATCACCATGAAATTCTAGGAAGCTGCTCTATATGTGTCCGGGAAGGTTTTAGTCAAAGGATTTTTTTAAACCAACTCCATAATTGTCCTACATATGGTGGTTTAAATGTTTAATATTAACCTTATGGGAACTAAGTGTGTTTACAAATTTTCTACAATCAAAGATTTCACTTCTTCTTGAATTCTACAGCTGTTGGTTTACATTTCATTAGAAATATGCTCTACTATCCAATGCCATCTTAATCATTCATTAATGTCAAATTATGAAGTAAATATGTGCTATACATAATGAACAGCTTTATTCAACACGTTAATAGTTTACATTGTGTCATCGTGTGACATTATCAGCGAATGTTTGTGATTGTTAAAAAGATGAATAGATTACTGTTTGTTTTGTTTGTCCCTGTGTGTATTTTGTTTTGTACGAGTGGAATTAATGCATGTTAGATTACACGAGTATTATGATAAACAATGCTGCACTTCAGAAAATTTAATATTTCCTATAAAAGCTGTATTAAAGTTAGGTTTGGTTTGGGTTTAAGTTGGATTAGAACATTGTGAACCAATCCACTCAGATGTATTAGTTTTGTGGGCATATTATTAATATGTCTTATAGTTTCAGTATTGTTGCTAACTATGCCGCGACCCAGAATATCTAATCATTCATAAAGAAGCTGTAATACTATTCGACCTCAGAATATGGCTAATCTTAAAGTTAACCTGTATTTACTGTTAGACTTTACTAAGTTCTCCGGGTCAGCTAGTTAACTATAAAAATCTATCACACTATTGGTCATTATAACATGGATTTTATTTGTTTGCGTTGCTACGTTAAGACAGTTTTTACATTATTCTTTAAGATTCATTTATTAGCTACCTTCTTTCACAGAAATATTGTTCATCCAAAATATTAGCTTTTAAATTTAAACAGTTAGTTGCAATTTCTCGTTTACGAGTTTTTCACAGTCTGGTAGGTTATTCCCCATATTGGAATATATTGATACATATTCTAAGTTTATTAAATTTATTTCATTATTCGATAAATAAAGGTATTATAATCATGACAGAATATATATTAAATGAATGCATAGTGAAAGTATATTCCTTCTCTTAATACCCCTTCTACTTAAAAGGTTAACACAACTATTAAGCTGCACTTCAAAACCCCAAAGGAAATTGAAAAAAAACCCGCAACACTATTTACAAGAGCCACTTGCCGGTGATATATCGAGTCGACAAATCGATACGGTTGTTGAAGAGACGACACAATAGTCCGCTGTGAAAGGGTGATAAATTGACCACCTCGATACGGTGGCCGCTCGCCCCAGGTTCGTTATATACTTTTATATCATATCTCCTAAATAGAGTGCCACATAAAAGCGCTACTTGTACAACTTTCAAACCCCCAAGTGTTATTTTACAGTATTAATATATCTAAGTTATATTGTTTTATTACATTAAGGCTCCGGTCTACCCCTGCCGCGCGACCGAAATGCGAGGGTTTACAAAAAGCTGTTTTTCTCTTTTAATACTGAGGGTAGAATCAAAGTTAATATGTCATATAAAAGAGAAAGAAATTTTGTAGTCTGGAAGGTGCATTTCATTTTGATATTATTGACAAAACACTTAGAAATAGTTGATTGTGATGTATGAAAAACAGGTTATTTTGAATAACTAAAACGAGCCTTAACTCCAAGACTAGAACCTTTCTTCGTCTATTGGGCCCCGTTCACTGCGAATTTTTATTTCAAATAATACGTTCAAAAAACGGGTCGTAGGAAACCTCTGCAAATGAAAATACGCAGTAAGGAAGTGGCGCTGCCTTTTGGCAGTGAGTGGAAACGCGCCGCCTCAACCCCACCGCTTTCGTATTTTTTTCTTCTAAGTGTTGTGTTAATAATAACAAAATGAAATACACCTTCCAGACTACAAAATTTCTTTCTCTTTCATATGACATATTAAATTAGATTCTACTCTCAGTATTAAAAGAGAAAAACGGCTTTTTGTAAACCCTTGCATTTCGGTCGCGCGGCAGGGGTAGACCGGAGCCTTAAAGATAAATATAACATATTATGGCTTTTCCTAAAGATATCACTATTTTATATGTATTTGACGTTAGTATCAAGCCTACCATTTAAGTTTAATCACAAAAGTTAACGCTTCCTGATGATGTTGTCTGAGTTTCCTGCTAATTCAAGTGGAAACAAGGTTGAAATCCACATAAAGACTAATTTGGAGTAGAAAGAGGGTCGGAACCCAATCTGTTACCTATGTTCACATAGGTCCCTCTTCAACTATCACTTTTATACTTCCGTAGAACTTGTAGAATCAAACCTACAGATTTTTCACTAATGGTAGTGGATGTGACTGAGCTTCGTAACTAAAATAGTGTGATGAAAATCATCAAAACAGTACGCTAATGTATTTTGTGCCACTTCGGAAATTCCCAAAAATACATTTACCCATAAAGTCTCAATTGAAACAAAATGTTCATCAAACTTATCCAAGAAAGAGCTAACTATTTACAAATTTTGGAAGCACGGCCAAAGATATAACTTAAAAAATAAGTAAAATAAGCAGAAAAAATCATATTTAGTGCAGCAAGTAAAAGTGAGACTATAAACTTCCACGTATGTAATCTGAACATGGAAATCACTGTTACTTCCCCAGAGTTGTGTCACACAGAAGAACGGCCCTAGTGATGGTCAGCACATAGCATTCGTATCTTACGTTCTCTGATTCCTGCAGATCAGGACGTAAGAGGTTACCTTTGAGGTTGACTGTTTACCCCTTGCTCCAGAGAGCTAAAAGAGCTAATCCAAGAATCTTGCTGTTGCCCTAGGCATAGGCTAAGTTACAATATCTGAAAACTATCAGCTAAGTTTATTAACGTATTTTTGATTACTTATTTAGTTAAATGTACATTTCCCAATTTTGTAGCTAAATATTACAAACACTCAGTAACTTTCCAAGTTCTCTTATTATAAACATAACATTTTTTCAACCAGTGTTTCAAAAACTACCAATTCTAACTAAGATTACTGCGTTAGCTTTCACAAAACAACTATAACAATGCATTCAATAGGTTCAGACAACGTTTCTGATAAATAATTGAATTTTCAAGAAACAATATCAATTTCATCTATAATATAAAAATGGATCTCAAAATGTGTAAGGAAATCAACAAAATTTGGTTTTTTTAAGATGTTCGTTGAAGTAAAATTTCTTATAAAAAAATCGAATAATTGCCGGGAAACCCCTAAAAATAGGCCTTTTAAAAAGGATTCCATATACTATGGAACCAGAATTTTGTTTACATTATAAATATTTTCTTTTTAACAGCTGATTGCTATACTATATCTGTTAGTTGAAGATATACATGACATAAGTGTTTTGTTTATGTTTTTTTTATTTGTACATTATTTTTGGTTATGCGAGTGACAATAATTACATTTTTTAAATGTGACTTCTTATTACACATTTTGATACTATGTTACGTTATTTTAGTTTATAATGGTATAATTTTTTGCACTCTTTCCCTACACTGCATTAACTCTAATCTAAATACTAAGGACTGGACAACAACCAATATAGCTAGCAAAGCTATGATTAAGACAAATTAATGAGTAGTAAAATAATTTGTTTTTGTTTACATTTGTTTTAAGTTATGCGAGTGACTAAACAGTTTAAATGTTTTTTAACACTGTATACACTTACTTGGTGATCTGTATTTTTATTACCTTATGCCTCGTAATTAAAGATTTAGGGAAACGTGAAAATAAATTGATAATAAATAATTATTTTGCAGTATTTTTTCCTAAAAAGCAATATTGGTAGAAACCAAAAACGCTTTATTTCAGCTTAGAGCTGCTAAACATCTGGAGAAACAGAAATAAGCTGTACGAATAAAGGCATTTTCAAATGTATGCAGAGCGAACACGACTCGGAGACCTGCGTGGACGAGCTTCAACGTCAAGAGCTACAGAAACACCTGCAGAGCGAAATGCTCGACGTGACGTTGAACGCATAAATTTTTTCTACAAATGTTTTTATTACTTTATTTTGGTATATTCATGAAAAATTAAAAGCGAGACAACGTTCGCCGGGATAAGCTAGTTATAGATAAAAATAGCCTTCAAAAAAGGAAACAAACATTAATTTGGTTTAGTGTTTAAAATCAGCTCGTAATACATTAAAAATCATAGTCCTAAATATTATAAAAGTAAACAATTGTGAAAAACTTTTTGGTAGAAAATAGGTTACTTTCATGGAGGAAAATGCATTATTGGGGTGATAACGTTCATCATAAAAGCTCACCTTTGGACGTTTGGCATCCTTTACCCTGGTACATTAGTCTCGGTCGTATATACTAAGTGTTTTTCTTATGTTTATGCATTTTTCTTCTAAAATAAACGGATATTGTTTAAGAATAATTAGTGAAAATAATTTACATTCAAAGTACTTATTTTGTATGCAAAATATAGTATAGTATAAAATATATTTTACAAGCAATATATATACTGCATAAAATATCATGATAGTGTAAGTATTACGAGTATCAAGTCCCACCAATCACCGATGGCTTTTCACTTTTTTATGTTTATTTTGGATGGAAAAATGAAAAAATGATCAGTGTGTTTAATCAACTAAAATGGTTCTCGTAAACTGAAAATTAAAAAAAAAGTTTTGTATTTTGTTTTATTAAAAATTTGATTCCACACACGTGAATATACGACAGTTATACCTCGAAATGATTATTGTTCTATATAAAAAATAATCTATAAAACCTTACGCTCTCTGAGGTTGTTTTGTTTTCAGCCTTAGCAGAGAATCATGTTTTTGTGAACGTATGTACCATTTTATTAAAATCTAACTACAGTACTAATGTGATTTTTGTATTTTATTCAAATTAGTGTAAACTCCACTGTAAACCTTTATTTTATTGACCGTAGTTTATCTATAAAACGAAATAAAAAATTAAACTATTAAATTTTTTCGGGATTTTTAAGACGTAACTATGGGGAAAGATTCTTCTCAGTTTGAAATTTAATAATAAGCTAACATCATAAACACTGGGAAAATATTTTATAGCTCTATCTATAATGGTTTTTATATGTGTACTTCAAACTACTAGTATTAGTAGTACTACTAACTAATAGTACTAGTAGAGTTCCCTGTTACCTTATACGTGTAACTAATTGTGTGTGATTAAATACAGGCTGAAACCAAAATAGCAAGACTAATAATAATCACTTTCCCGGAAAATCCCTCCGCTAATTAGTGAAACCAAAGGCAAAACCACAGAAAGCTACATATCTGCCTTATTGTCAATAGGCCGCTGCGCTGGTCGAATTATTTGATCAATTTTGTTACCTTATCGTAACCATAAATTATACAGTAAATATTGTAAACTTATTATAAAAATTACAATATTGTAAAAGGTTTTAGAAAGGACAGGAAATCGTCGTTTTAGTTTAAAATTCCAATCATGATACCCCATTATAAACATTTTGAGGCATACAGTTTCAATTTGGAGTAGTATGAGGAAAAGAATTGTGTGAGAAACGTGTAGATATGTGATTAGGGGGTTATAGTAAACATTTGTTGTGTAGTTAGAAAAAAATATATATTATTCAAACATTCATTTGTATAAAATAATAATTAAAAAAGTTCTGGTCTCTTCTGTTTATTGTTTAGAAATAGTTAAGTTAAACTGTTAAAAGGTATAAACCAAAACAAATTTATATCTTATATGATATATTTTTCTAGATGACTCAGCGCTTGTGTTTCAATAAAAATTAATTTAATTCCATTAAAAAATAAAGAATTTTACTAAAAATATAAACAGATGACCCTTGATACGAGTATTTAAAGTGTAACATCCGCCAGGCTGCGCTGGTGACGAGTAGACAAGAGTGTCCAGATCCACCCTTTCAATGTTTCGGATGAACGAATTGTAATTAAAACCACGTTTTTTAGTGAAAATACTTCTTCACATTAAATTTTGACAAACGTAGTTGTAAATTACAATTTATGAAAGTTTATCTCTACACGTTAACAAAACTTATTTACATTCTATGGATATTACTGGTCGATTTGCTATAAAATTTATACGTCAAAATAAAGGGATAATAAAACCAAAATAATATTTGTTTGGAAAAATATATTTAATTTTATTTATTTACAGTACAATATTAATTAGTTTTTTTTATTGAAACTAGCTGAAAACATTTTTTCACAAAAATCAATAAATGTACAAAAGATAGTTGACTATAAAGTTCTTTAATTGGAAGACGTACTTAATTGTTTTGGGTAGTTTAAATATATGTTACAGTATATAATATGTAGGATTCTTCTATCCTACCAAGATATGTTGATATTTCTGATTTGAGGTTAGCTTGTGTGGTTTCATGCCTGATTATGGGTGCAACATAAGCATGTTCTCCCATAGTATCTATTGTTGTAAATTACTAACTTTTGTTGATAAAACAATTTAAACATAACTGAGCTCAACATGACAGTGATGAGAGTAAGGCGTGTTTAACTTACGTACTCATTAAAAGTGAGTCGTTTTAAAGTATTATAGCTTAATTACTACACATTTTAACTTTTATATAAAACATATGTAGTGTTTACATAAAAATTACTGTAGACATGATATTATTGATGTTTTTTGTATATATAAAGACAAAAGTAATTATAAACTTTCAACTTCTTTAAAACATTCTATTATATATTATAATAATATTAAAAAATAATTTTAGTATTTTAATACAATTAGATGTTTCAATAATAAATAAATTATAATGTAGACATGAGAATAATTATTGATGTATTTTTGTAATATTCCTAGTGAAAGACAAAGTAATTATAATATTTCTTTCAACTTCTTTAAAACACCTCTCTATTGTGTTATATATTACAATGAAATATTAACGATATAAAACTCTTTAAATCGTATTTTAATACTCGCAATTAGATGTTTCAAACTATATGCACAGAGAAATATCGTGTTTCTTTATACGAATATATACTGATTAAAGGTTCGTATGTACGAGTATATCCCATGTGGTGTAAGATGATACAGACAGAAACTCAACTTTAGATTTTGAACAAAAATAATATTCAGAAAACACAGCAAGAGTTAGGCTTAGGTTGATTCTTCAAGGGTAGAGATTTTTGAGGGAATAATGTATTAATAGAAGAGGGGCTTTGTCACCATTACTGTTTAATCTTGATCTGGTAGCGATTTAAGAGATGGACAAAGGAAGTGCCATATTGAGGATGATAGTTCGTATATTTTAGATGTTTCTGCTGTTCAGATATGATCCTTTTGGATCAAGGAGAATTAAGTTACAAGGGGTTGGAAAGTGTGAATGTGAATATTGACCAATTAATTATATATGTTGAGTTAGAGTAAAACAAGGAGCAAAGTAAGGAAAAATGATAAACGTAAAAATAGCATTTACCTTTGTTTAGTTGGTCAGAGGAGGGTCAAAGGGAACGAATAAAATAATTTATAAGTTTATGGTTCAAAGCGTGGTACTGTACTAACAGCTTTGGAGTAATGGAAATAATAAACGAGAGATAAGAAATTTTAGTTGGCTATGTAAATGAATTTACTTAAAAGATGTTTAAGGAAAATAAGGTCAAACCATGAAACTGTGAGAGATGAATAACAGAAAACATAGTTTGATATGTTTAAAAATAAATAAAATGGAAGAATACAGACCTCAAAAGTATGTTACAGAGTGAGGGCCAAGAGTAAGCTTGTAGTTGGATATGAAGGTGGTTATGGAAACATGAATGCTAAGTTAGCGATCTATATGATAGAAGGATGTGAGAACAAGGGTAGTGAATCTGTGAAATGGTAATGTAAAGTATTATATTCTGAAAAATAAATTGTTTCCCATTTCTCTAGTGGTAGAAAATATCTTATTATTTCGATGGATAATTGATTTATTCACTTCGATTCATGAAACACGTATTGTTACAATCAGTATTTGTATGAAGATAGCTATATTGCATTTAATGGGTACAACAGAAACGTGTGAGTTGTGTTGGACAAGGATTACGTAATGTTGTGTGTTCTGTTGATGTGGTGATATCTGTACGAGTACAGGACAACAGTCACAGACCAGCTGGCCGATTGTTGCCCAGCTGATCGGACATATAAGCTGTTATTGTGTTCTGCGTGGCTATAATTCAACAAGTAAAGCTGACGATCCTATATTTCCTGTTAAGTATAAAGCAGATAAAATATATTTTACAATGAATGTGAAATTATATGTTAATTTTTTTAGTATTAAAACGGACTATGTGATTTCATTTTTAATATTAATTCATGGGTTAAACTTATACAATGGCCTAGTTTAAAAAGTATCTTTAACTGTGGGTGGTTAACTATATTGGTTTATTGAAAAAACCACATTTCATAGGTCTATAAAAAAGACTGGGACGATAGCATTTCCTGACGGTGGTTTAACTTAAAATCAATAAAATTTTAAAAATCTCAATATTTAAAGAATTGTGACTTTACTCTCTGTACCTCTTCTTATTATTATCACAGGTTACCTTTGACCATAGAATTAAAGTCGCAGGAAAACAGAACAGGTTGCGGGAGGAACTCGTTTATTAACCACAGCGCGCATTATACATGGGAGTGAGGCGTGCATAAGTGATGTCGCCTGTGGAGGTTGTTCAATATTGAACTGGGCTTTGCATTCCTCCAATCATTGTTCTACACTATGGCTCTACGTGGCGACTCAATATTTTTTCTAAACTTGACATTTCTCTAATTTTATCTGTTGCAATACTTTAGATAATAATGTTAGGAAAAATTGAATCACGTACAACAAATATATTACAATTATTCACTTTCTCAGAATCAAAAAGCACTAACTTTTGATGAGAAACAGTTACAATGACAATTTGTTTATATTTTTGAACAATTAAGTTTTCAAATTTGTGTTTTGATGAGCCTCAATCGAAATACGATGGTGTAAAATTGTCCACGGTCAAGAGAAGCAGGTGAGTGTATTGAACTGGAAATCAAGCTTGGAGGTGAATCTTTGACTTAATTTAAACAGTTATACAATACCATATTATGTGACAAGTTCAAATAATTAAATTAGAAATCTGAAGATAGCGTTGGATATATTTATGACAAAATAGAGGCAAAGAAACCCGGTATAATCTGAACCAGCAGATAGACCATTGTCTGAAACCTCACACCAGACACGCAATACTTCGTTTCCAATTCAATCAAAGTTTTTATTGATCTTGTTACCTTGTCCTCCAGGCTATTCTGGAATGAGGAAGGCTTTCAATTTGCATGAAAACACTTTGATCAGATGATCAACGAAATAAGAATTAATGTACTTCTTGAAAGCATGCTTATTGGCGAGGTACATTCTATATTTTCTATCATATTGATTCTGAATAAACTAGACCTAAATAACAAAGTGCATGAAAAGAAAAAAAGAAACAAATTCATTCCAGACACAATACGAAGTTTAGTGATATCAAACGTAAAAATGTTCCAAGTCTTCAGATAGCCTGTTAGCAGGCAACAAGCAGGACGTCTTATAATCCCTGAAGATGCCGGAAGTTCTTTTTTACATTCAGTTCTGCAAAACGTTGGATTATAACTGACACGAACTCGTAAGTATTTTTAGTTGTATTTATTGCGTTATTTTTAAACTATTAGAGCAAAATACGAAGATACTAAAAGGATACAGAAAATGTTATGAATTATATGATACTATTTACCCTTATAAAAGACGAATAATTTAGTTTTGTATTTTTTTGTATAGAGATAATTGATATAATATTTCAATATATGAACAATTCATAAATCTTTTCAAGTACTTCTCAGAAACTGTTTCAAAATAGTCATTCTTTGTTATGGCTGGTAAGTATTGGCCTATGTTAGATGCGTATGACACTAATCTTATGCTTCTATGTGCGAATTTCCTTTCATAAACAATCCTATCCAAGTTGTTTATATGCAGATTTCACTGGCGATGCTGGGAAAAGCTCGTTCACTGATCCTGTTTATTTGACTAGATTAGAGAAGGGTTTTGTTTCTGCAGTTGACCCATATGCCACGTGTCTCACATTGAATGGACATTTGTGCTAATGTTATTCAACTCTTGTATTATTTTTCTAATGTAGCTTCTTTATCTTGCTATGTACATGTAAAATAAATCTCAAATATTTTGACAAAAATAACACTCGTTCGGCCAAGTGCAACTTTCTCTTGGATTAGCTCTGGTCTTTGTACTCAAACCGAATCCATCCATGTACCAACCATAGCCAAAGAACCCGCAACCAAAACCTCATTCAATCCACAACCAAAAACCATAAAACCTATCCTTGGCTGAAGAGCATATAGTCCTGTAACAGCTGCAGTGGGCCCTCAGCCCACTGAAACCTCACATCCTGTCCTGTCGAAAAATTAATAGTTAGTAGCCTCCTCAAACTATCACTCCTTGAAGTTCACGTGAAATACAATCTGTCGTTTTTAATATTAAAAATTTATATCTAATAATTATTTCAAACCTAACCATAGCAATTAAACGACTAAGCTCCTAACAAACTATCGTTGTAGACCAAATCTATAAGTCATACAACATATTGGAGATGCGTGGAAAACAGTTAAAAGTTCACTGCATGAGGTAATAATGATTTTCTACACAAAGTAAACATCGTTGTAGAAGAGAAACAGAGTTTCGCAACTTGGTGGCAAGTTTCAGCTCTCTCCGAGACGGAGACGCATGTTTCCGCCGATAAGAGTTTTACAACTATGAGTTGACAAACACTGGGTTGTTGATGTATCGACTTGGAGGCCTGTTTTGGTTACCGATATCAAAAGTTTCAAGAAGAAATTTAAAAAGTCTAATCTTTAATATATGATTATACTTTAATAAATTTTGTAATACTAGCTGACCCGGCGAACTTTGTAACGGCTGACAGTAAATACATGGTAACTTTAAGATTGGCCATGTTCTGAATTCAAATACCGTTACGGATTCATTGTGAAAGGTTATATATTCTGGGTCACGGCATTGTGAATAACAATACTGAAACGATGACATATTAATAACATTCCCATAAAATAAATAAATCTAATTCACAATTTTTAATTCACAATTTTCATATCAAATCCAAACCCAAACCAAACCTAACTGTAATACGTATTTTATAGGAAATATATACAACAGCTGATTATTATAATAAACGTAATATATATAAACATTAAAATTACTTTTTATTTGGCCAACATATCAACACGTGACTTTTAATTAGACAGAAAATAAAAATATAAATACATAATCCCTCAAAACCGTAAACTGTTAACGTGGCGAATAAAGCTGTTCATTTTGTACAGCACATATTTACTTCATAGTTTAACATTAATGAATGATTCATATGGCATTGGATAGTAAAGCATATTGCTAATGGAAAGTAAACCAATCAGCTGTAGCTAAGAAATCAAATGTTTTATTGTAGAACATTTGTAAACAAACTTACTCTCCATAAGGTTAACGTTAGAAATTTAAAACGCCATAAAATGGAAACTTATGGGGGTTTCGAAAATATTTTTTCACTAAAACCTTCCCGGACACATGTAGAGCAACTTCCTAAAATTTCATGGTGATCAGATGAGTAGTTTGGCAACGCATAAAGGACGCATAAAGGATACGTGCAATTTTTTATATAGAGATGTTACAATTATAAAATTTCATAAAGCAAAGTATATTGTATAAGCTGATTTTAACACCAACTCGTAATCGAAAAATATCACAAGTCGAACTAATAATTAACACGTATAGTTTTGAGGTTGTAAGGGAGCGTCGGAAAAGTAAAATGTTTGTATTTACTTCCCTGTGGAAAATAGGTTAGATCATGAATATGTCTAAAAGGAATGTTTTCAGTTCTTCAAAACAGCTGTTCTTATCCTTGTATACTCGTACATCATGGAAACCTGTTTCAAATTATCATCTTACAAATTGCCTAGACTCTCCCTTAGCATACCATACCTTATACATATCCAAGTCAAAATGCAAACTTCATCTTTTATTTCTAGAAACGGAAAAACGTGATTTTTATTTCAACTAAAGCTAGACATTTTTGGTTGAAGTATATGCCAACTAACGATATTTTAAAACTATAAATAAATCATTTAGAACATCTTATTTAGTTCAACTCAACTATAAACCTAAATATAGAACGCAATATGAAATTTATTTTAGGAAGGTTCTAACACTGCCGATATGTTAGTGTAATCGGATTTGAGTCCGCAGCAATCGTCCTTGGACTGTCTGTATGCAGATAGGCTTTGTTGCTTGTTAACAGCCGCCGATCATTGATTATATAACGAAACGTGGCTGCAATAATTATTCACTATTTTCAAGTCTTTGAAATTAATCTAAATAATTAATTTGTCTTGTTTCAAATTAATTATTGGTGAAAGTGGTTTATGTCATTTAGATTCTTATTGTGAACATTTTTCATTACGATAAGTAAAACAAAGTTTCACAACGTTTAGGATCTAGTGTCTAACCCCGTTCTCAAGTGAGCTAGTACATAAAAAATATACACATAGATACATAATCCAGACCTAGCTGGAATAAAGCTAATAACAAGTTCAAAGCCATCAGGAAACCTTACAAACAATACCAAGCATCAATAGTCTCGTATAAAATAAACAAAAACGTCCACTTGTCACAAAGGCTACACACACAATAAACAAAAACGTCCACTTGTCACAAAGGCTACACACACAATAAACAAAAACGTCCACTTGTCACAAAGGCTACGCACACGATAAACAAAAACGTCCACTTGTTACACAAGCTACAGTGTCACAAAGGCTACGCACACAATAAACAAAACGTCCACTTGTCACAAAGGCTACACACACAATAAACAAAAACGTCCACTTGTCACAAAGGCTACACACAATAAACAAAAACGTCCACTTGTCACAAAGGCTACACACACAATAAACAAAAACGTCCACTTGTCACAAAGGCTACGCACACAATAAACAAAAACGTCCACTTGTCACAAAGGCTACACACACAATAAACAAAAACGTCCACTTGTCACAAAGGCTACGCACACAATAAACAAAAACGTCCACTTGTCACAAAGGCTACGCACACAATAAACAAAAACGTCCACTTGTCACAAAGGCTACACACACAATAAACAAAAACGTCCACTTGTCACAAAGGCTACGCACACAATAAACAAAAACGTCCACTTGTCACAAAGGCTACGCACACGATAAACAAAAAAGGTCAACTCGTCACAAAGGCTACGCACACGATAAACAAAAACGTCCACTTGTCACAAAGGCTACGCACACGATAAACAAACGAACATCCGTCACGTATAACGGTAACACAATAACAAAAACAGTCCCACTTGTCACAAAGGCTACACACACAATAAACAAAAACAAAAACGTCCACTTGTCACAAAGGCTACACACACAATAAACAAAAACGTCCACTTGTCACAAAGGCTACACACACAATAAACAAAAACGTCCACTTGTCACAAAGGCTACACACACAATAAACAAAAACGTCCACTCGTCACAAAGGCTACGCACACAATAAACAAAAACGTCCACTCGTCACAAAGGCTGTGCACACAATCAAACAAAAAACGTCCACTCGTCACAAAGGCTACGCACACAATAAAAAAAACGTCCACTCGTCACAAAGGCTACGCACACAATAAAAAAAAAACGTCCACTTGTCACAAAGGCTACGCACACAATAAATAAAAAACGTCAACTTGTCACAAAGGCAACACACGATAAACAAAAACGTCCACTTGTCACAAAGGCTACGCACACAATAAACAAAAACGTCCACTCGTCTCAAAATCTGCGCACACGATAAACAAAAACGTCCACTCGTCACAAAGGCTACGCACACGATAAACAAAAAAGGTCAACTCGTCACAAAGGCTACGAACACAATAAACAGAAACGTCCACTTGTCACAAAGGCTACACACACAATAAACAAAAACGTCCACTTGTCACAAAGGCTACACACACAATAAACAAAAAACGTCCACTTGTCACAAAGGCTACACACACAATAAACAAAAACGTCCACTTGTCACAAAGGCTACACACACAATAAACAAAAACGTCCACTTGTCACAAAGGCTACACACACAATAAACAAAAACGTCCACTTGTCACAAAGGCTACGCACACGATAAACAAAAACGTCCACTTGTCACAAAGGCTACACACACAATAAACAAAAACGTCCACTTGTCACAAAGGCTACACAAACAATAAACAAACACGTCCACTTGTCACAAAGGCCACACAAACAATAAACAAACACGTCCACTCGTCACAAAGGCTACGAACACAATAAACAGAAACGTCCACTTGTCACAAAGGCTACGCACACGATAAACAAAAACGTCCACTTGTCACAAAGGCTACGCACACAATAAACAAAAACGTCCACTTGTCACAAAGGCTACACACACAATAAACAAAAAACGTCCACTTGTCACAAAGGCTACACACACAATAAACAAAAACGTCCACTTGTCACAAAGGCTACGCACACAATAAACAAAAACGTCCACTTGTCACAAAGGCTACGCACACAATAAACAAAAACGTCCACTTGTCACAAAGGCTACACACACAATAAACAAAAACGTCCACTTGTCACAAAGGCTACACACACAATAAACAAAAACGTCCACTTGTCACAAAGGCTACACACACAATAAACAAAAACGTCCACTTGTCACAAAGGCTACACACACAATAAACAAAAACGTCCACTCGTCACAAAGGCTACACACACAATAAACAAAAACGTCCACTTGTCACAAAGGCTACGCACACAATAAACAAAAACGTCCACTTGTCACAAAAGCTACGCACACAATAAACAAAAACGTCCACTCGTCACAAAGGCTACGCACACAATAAACAAAAACGTCCACTCGTCACAAAGGCTACGCACACAATAAACAAAAACGTCCACTCGTCACAAAGGCTACGCACACAATAAACAAAAACGTCCACTCGTCACAAAGGCTACGCACACGATAAACAAAAACGTCCACTTGTCACAAAGGCTACACACACAATAAACAAAAACGTCCACTTGTCACAAAGGCTACACACACAATAAATAAAAACGTCCACTTGTCACAAAGGCTACGCACACAATAAACAAAAACGTCCACTTGTCACAAAGGCAACACACACAATAAATAAAAACGTCCACTTGTCACAAAGGCAACACACACAATAAATAAAAACGTCCACTTGTCACAAAGGCTACGCACACAATAAACAAAAACGTCCACTCGTCACAAAGGCTACGCACACAATAAACAAAAACGTCCACTTGTCAAAAAGGCTAACTAGAGAATTTTGTTTTACTCATCGTGATAAAAAATGTCCGTAATAAGAATATAAATAGCACATTGTCAAGTAATTGTTCTAAATCCATTATGTTATTAATCATTTTTAGGTGTCTGTAATCATAAGGGTTTAATCAGCTACAATCAAGGATTGAACATGACAGATTAGGTCCCAAAATGCAAACAAATGAAACGTAAACAGTTATTAAAAATATTAGCATCACTTGTTAAAAAAGAATAAGAAAGTAAAGAAAAAATCTAGAGGTTCATTGCGTTATTTGCATCATTTTTGTTCATTGCATTGTTTATTGGTCAAATTTGAACCTGGAACCTCGGGGACCGATGTTTCGTGTTTTAGGCTAGTGCACTGCTGCAATATAGAATATAGACTCCATCAGTATGTTGTTTTTTTGTCAGAAGCGAGTTGGAATATCGCTACGAATAGAATGTCATCTCAGGAAATAATACAAAATTCACTGTTGAGGTATTTATATTTTAAAAGATTTAATGTTTCATGTAATTAGGATTGATCAACTGATGTCTTGAGATTTTTTCTTATGATTATCCTTAAAAAAGAAAAAGTAAAAAAGCACTTTTATTCTTGTTCATAGTACAAGCCTTCTCGTACTTCAAAATTTAGTTTATAGCTCTGTTTTATTAGGTAAGATACATTTTTATATTCGTAGGGGTAATCTGAAACACCCAATAGTGTTTAATGTCCCTCTTTGGCACACTATTCAATATTAAAATTTATCTTTTCAAAGCATTTTAGGTTATTAAATTTATATAGGGATGGTGTTGATTTGTTAAATTTTAGTTATAATTGTTTTAAATAAACTAGATATGTGTATTATTTTCAAGATTATTAGTTCTATTACCACAGTAGTTCTATTCATGTAATTTATTTTTGAACACATACGTTAACCGTTCTTTTGTATTTATCTTTAAAGTTAATTATAAGTTTGCAATTTTTTGTATCTAATACTTTTAGTTTTTTTATTATGTTTCAAAGTGGCTATTTTAGGCATTAGTCTGCAGCAATTGTGTACGTATATTTCAAATAATAAATAAATACACAATTTTAACTTCACTATACGTTAACCAAAATTAAAGTCTGCCACACAAACATCAGACTTGCATTGACATTGAGCAGAAGCATGGATTTTAAACAAAGGAAGAGAAAATAAACTAACTTTTAATTAAAATATAATTATAAAGAATATTTTCCGACCTATTTTTGATAATGAAGAGCACTACTCTTCATGGTAGACACAATGATGAGGAAAAATGTATGTGGAAACGACATGACGATGTAATAGCACATTTTAGAAAGTTAGAAGAGTAAGATGGGCCAGATATGTCCTGTGGAGGGAGCAGGGGGCACTGTTATAGGTAGGAGAAGGGCAACCTAATATTTAAAGACTACCAGGAAGGCCAAAAATGAGATGGTGGGACAGCGTGACGGCAGACAAAAAGAAGAGGAGCAGGAATAGATGAGGTATACTGAAAGAGATGAAATGCGATGGTTGGTGAGGCTAAAACTCTCTAGGGCTCCGATGGACATGAGAGTAAGTAAGAGCGTATTTTAGGAAACTATTTACGCTAATCAATAACGCTTCTTTGTTTGAAATTTATTATTGATATTGGTATTGGTAAAATAAATAAATCTGTTAAGACATAATATATCACCTGGATTTCAGGTTTTTGCCGCGGCCATTTTGTTTCCGGTTCCGGTTGGACACGCCCACTCCTATTCAGTTGTCTTTGAGTCTCCGTGACGAGTGGACGCGTTTTGTTTCTTATGTGTGTAATGTTTGGTGTATGGTTTGTTTGTAAGTTTTTTGACTGCTTTAAACTTTTATGTCTTCAGCTTTGTACTGGATCTGTCCGGATTATGTGTTAATTGTGTTATGTTTTTGATATTAGTTCACCTGAGGACGGGATCAGAGTCCAGATCCCGATACGTTGTGAAACTTTGTTTTACATAAAATCGTGATGAAAAATGTCCGCAATAAAAATCTAAATAACACAATAACACTTTTGTGTAATATTATTTTGGGAATATTAACAACTATATGCTCCATGGGATTCCAAGTGAATTTATATTATATGGCTGTGATACAAAGCCAATAGACCATCTTACCGCCAATACATCAGCTGACCACAGTGGGGCTAGTGACAATACTGTGATGTGTAGCTCTGTGATAATTAGTAAATTGACTCCCGGCCATGCTGCCAGCTAGAGGAATACTGTGCAATATCTTCTTCTCAAATATGTATACACATATATATTGAGTATTTAGTAATATATATTTAATTTTTACTGTGTACAGTTGTATTTAAGTAATAATTTTTTCTAAATAAATAATATGAGTACAGTAAAACCTACTCTCTCCCTTGAAAGTACCTTGCATAAGTAAGAATATTTTGTTAATAGAAATATATCTCAAAATTTTAAATAACCATTATCATACAAAATTCTTATTTTAGGCTAGAAATTAGTAACAAAGATGTGCATTTCCGTGTGTTTAATAAAAACATTTTGCGTCACTGATTATAAATATTGTGTCGATTAACATTTATGAGATATTACTTGTATGTTTTTATTATGCTGTAACAAAGTATTTTTGCAAAAATTAATAATTACAGCCCATTTTATGGTTATGTGTGACTCAAAACTCAAAAACAAAACAAAAACATTTATAGTTTTTTTTATAAAAATCATTAAAGCTGCTTGAAAAAAACTTAATTTGTTCCTGTTTCAGGGATTTTTAATGGATGAACGACAATTTAAGACTGTGAAAAATTGTATTATCCATATTAAAATTCCAAACACATAAAACAGTAAACTCCATAAGCATAATATTGAACATTCTAAGACAACGTATCGTGAATAGCTATTGAAATTTCTTTCAGAATAATTATTAGTCACAGAATAATAATTTAAATTACTACTTTGTCTAGGTTTTACGCTGATTTTAATGGTTATCATTAAATAATTGTTTTACCAAAATTTAAAAATATTTTTTGACATTTAAAAGCCCATACATTTGGAACCATTTGTTTTACAAACATACGGGTGGTGTCATACTATTTGGAACCTTTTTAATTATAAACCATAAAATTTCATTAAAACCATTGGAGCAGATGTTGAGAAGTATCCTATGGTCGGTGGATGTGGTGATCTCTTGTGTGGATTAACGTCCGCACTATTGAATACCACGTTAATACGCAAAGACAATCCTCATAATTAGACCACTACGTAATTCGGAGGCAGTGGTTCGGATTCCACGTTAAACAGTAGGTCCATTAGTTGCCATCGGCTGTGGGGCTATTAATTAGCAGTCCTGACTAAGGAACATGTCAGCCTTAGTCAGTAACAAGACTACAAGATTGTCCTGCAGTCATCTTACACTCAAACCTCATTCATACTTGGCTTAAAATACCTACATTGTAGTATGGTTGCCATTTCAATGATCTAATCTAATCTAACTCAAATTCAAAAATTTTGACGAGAACAAGACTTACTCCATATAATATGTATAAGGGAAAAAATTAAACGTTTTTTGATGAGTGGAAAGATTTGTAATATGTAATCTAATATCAGCGAATCAATAATGAGGGTAATTAATAATAACATCACACATGAGCTATGTAATGTACACCGAGATCATAACCATCATGATATCGAAATTCTGTTGCCGATGTAATAACACACAGCATGATCAGTGATCAGTAGGCTGGGCAAGATGGCTAGACAGTGATATTTGGTTCATCTGAAACTAACTTCATTAACGAATAACCAGTTGAGCTGGAATAATGCAGCTGCATGAACAGTTCAACTTTGGTAGATCATCGTGTAAAGAATCAGTGTTTAATATTCAGAAAAAGGAGCTCTGAAATTATGATATAAGTATTTTGTTTAATAAGACAGAAAAACAGTTATTTTATTTTACAAACAGTAGGTAATGCCAAACACTACAACCACAGAATTCATGTCCACTTATCTCCAGACATCATTGTTTCGATGTCCTATTGTTCACTGTTTCTTATCGCTCACGACGAGTAGGCTACTGATAGTCACTGTAAGTCGAAGTAGTCAGTACTGTCCAGTCCACGGCACACCACCGCTCAACTATTACTATACTAAAACTTTATTTTATTTTATCATATATTCATATTTATATGTTACAGTAGTTTATAAGTATTATTTTATTATTTATTTGCATAACTATAAAACACTAATCAAGAAGCTAGTGTCATGTGCGGTATCGCGACTTCCGCGTACCTTCGAAGTGGCCACAACTATTAAAAGACTTTGCGTGCGAACATCAAAAGAGAAGAAAATTACAACACCAAGGACTTGAAGTGAGATGCCAGCGTCATTCTTGTGTTGGGATCAATTGCGTCCTTGTCCACTCACGTCCGAACTGGAGTTTGTAAGGTATATGGAAAATAAATAATTTCATCTAACACATTATTGTCTTAAGTGCAATGATATTCACATTGATTAAACATATTTTTCTCCAAATATATTTGTTTGTGATTATTCTACTGAACTCAATTGCTTTTAAATTTATTATCAAGAAAACAATAGTTAGTATTTTTCTGTGACTTTGCACATATAATTCTCTGCACCACTACATCACTGTTCCATGATTTTATCACAAAGCAAGTATCTCATAACGTTGCTTAAAGACAGCTAGTATAAAAACCACTAGTACCTCTTTTCTGTGATCACTACCCTTTCTTCACCTATGAAGTTATATTAATATTTATCCTATTTAGATTTTTATATTAAAATAAAGTTTCATTTTAAATTATATATAACGTTGTAAGTTACTATTTTGAATAAGATATCTTTAGTATATTACATATGCTTAGTGTATTAGTGATAAGGAGATAATATGTACTTAATAGAAACTACCGTATTGTATTGAAATAAAATATAGAATAAGAAACAGCTGTAATGAATTGAAAACATTTTTAAACATTATGATCAATAACAGGGAAAGTAAATAAAAAATAGTAATTCTATCTATTGTGAGTAGTGTGCCTTTTTATGTTTAAAAAATCAACCACATAAAAATCCAGGAAAAGTTATGTAACAGTTATTATATTTCAAACTGATATTTTTACAAAAAAGGGATAAACAATTTTAATTACCTATTTTAAATAAAATATAAGCTCAATAGTATTCTGTTTCTGTAAAAAACTGCATTATCTCACTATAAATTTAATATTTACAACACCATAGAATAAAGTATAATATACTTTTGTTTTGTAGAAACATACATTTTTTTGTTTGGGAAGAATAAGTAAAATAGTTTCATATTTGTTCAAAAAAAACTAATTTTAGTGATAAAAACAAGATTTACAAAACAGATTTTGTTATACCTTTTGCAGTTCACCTATGGAGAGTTATAAAATTATTTTCCTATAAATACTGTATTTTTTATATAAATTAAAAAAAATTCATGAAAAGAAATTTAATTAAAAGAACATAAAGTCTTTTAAGTTCGTACTGTATCTACGAATGAAACACAAATTATTTATCTCCATCATATATCATTACTAGTCTCAACATATTGTTTTGGAAGTACTTCGATTTAAGGTAAGATATTTTAGTGATTTTTAATTTAATATGTTTCTCCGCTGCGATATTTTATTATTTATTTTAATATAAATAAACATAGATAATTGAAAACATTCTTATCTTCTTTAAACTATTTCATAATATTTACTTTTAGATAAATAAAGCTTTCAGACATTCTGTGTTTAATTTTGTTTAAAAAAAAGAACACAAAAAATAAAAAAGGAAAACAATTAAAATATAAATTAACATATTAAAAATAGATATTTTTACAAAAAAGGGATAAACATTTAATTACCTATTTTAAATTTTAAATAAAATATTATATGTGTAAAAATAAAAAACATTATCACTATAAATATTAATATTTACATTTCATAAATTTATAAATAAAGACTTTTTAATTTTTTTGTAAAATAAAATATCATTTTGTCTGTAAAAAAAACTATTTTTAACTATCTTATGTACAAACATAAAAATATATTTTATAAAAACTTTTGATTTTAAATATTTTAATTTTTATACCCCATAAATAAAATTAACAAACATGATGGAGATTTTTTATTTCACTTTTGAGATGAAAAACCTTTAAGGAATATTGTGATTTAACTAATTCAATTATGAAAAAAATTAACATAAAATACATTAAAAGGAAAAAAAATATTTTTACAAAATATTTTATCATATGTCTTTTACATGTCCAGTTTGTATACTTTCGGTAAGATTTTTAGAGAGTTAATCGTTTAAAGCCTTTATTTTTTGTGACTTTAGTGTCTTGTGTTTATACTTTCTTTCTTCATGTATCTTTTGTTTATTCTTGTCATTTCATTTTTTTTTTTTGTGACGATAAATATTTTTTTAAAAATTTAGATTTGGTAATCAAAAGAAGAAAAAATATCCAATGATATCAAAAAGGAACAGTAAGCCAACCATGTAATACTAAAAGGGAAAATACATAGTTGAAAGTTTCGATATGTTGGGTTTATGTCTAGTGCAAAGGGCCCAGTACCATAATGAATATTCATAGATTTTTTATATATTTAGTTTAAAAAAATCGTTACTTAATCTAAAGCTATCAATAAAAAATTTTTTAAATGCTCAAATAATTTAAATTTTTTAATCAAAATTAAATTATGGTGTTCTTTTCCTTTTTTATAAAAATGTAGGTGTAAAGTGACAAAGAAAACAATTTGTTTTGAAAAAAACTATATACTGTATATAAAAGTATGTAAATTTATAAACATTTCAATCCGTATCAAATTTAATTCTACGAGTATTTAGCTGGGTAATTTGTTAAAACCACATTTCCAGTTACTCACTACTTAAGACATTGAACACCCTAGACGGGAGAATTACAAACGAACTCGAACGAGTACAGAATGAATAAATAGTCCCTTACCTTGTTGCTAGCTAGACCAAATGATTTAGTGCTTTCGTGAGACTTGGCGAATCGACTTTGAATTCAATGATGAGATTTATTTCTATGTTAAAAATTAGTTGGGAACTTTGTTCATAATTTATTCGGTCGTAGGTTTGAGAACTGGCATTGATGAGTCATAAGTAAACACATATTAAATGTTTAAGGAATTTTTTTATGTGTGTTGAGCTTATGTGCATGTAAAATTGAAAACTAGTTATAGATAGTATAATAATACTGTAAGTCATTAAGAGCCAAAGTTAATAGTAACTCTTTTAAAGTTAATTTATGGAACATGTGATAAACATTACTCATTCTTATTTCTTTATATCAGCTGTTTTCGTTTGAATTGAAACTGTTATAAAACATTTAATAATAGGTAAAATATATAAAGAGGTGACTCAAAAGGGATGCAAAGGTGGGTTCTATAATACGAATAATACTCCAACCCCAGAAAGCTCTTTTATTCTCAAACATATTTTCGAGGAATCTCTCAATCTCACCCGTTGGATGTTTCTCTCCCATCCAAGTATTTTATTAGGCCTACAACCCTCCTCTCATTTTGAAAACATAACGTCTCATTTAATACGATTTACTAACGCACTTGTATTTATTTACAACTTTTAAAGGAATGGCGCGTATTTAGGACACATAAGTAAATAAAATAAAGTCCATTATCTACAACCCAAGTGCTTGTGAAGATTAAATTTTAACTAATACAGTCTTGTTTAAGTGTTTGAGTTAGTTTTACAATAACACTGTATTAGTTTCAGGGCAATTGTTGATAGGGCACACCTTACAGCTTATCAAGTTTATCATCATATTATCACCATATCATACATTATCGTACATATTGGAACATTTTAAGTATCTTAGCTTTTTATATCTTAAAATATTCGTTTATTGGCATTCGGTATTTTTTGAATTGAAAACAGAATCAACCTACAGTAATTGAATAACAAAAAATGTTTGTATTTACTTCCCTGTGGGAAATAGGTTAGATCATGGATATGTCTAAAGGGAATGTTTTAAGTTCATCTAAACAGCTGTTCTTGTTCTTTTATATTTAAAATTCAATACAATAGTTCTGATAGTTTCTATGGAAACCTGTTACATGTTATACATCTTAAAAATCGCCAACACCCCCCCAGAGCTAAGATATATCCATGTCAAAACACTTCAAATATTACGTTAGTACAACTAATATATCTATATATTTTTTATTAGCAACTTCATCACATTTCACCCTATCTTTATATTTAATTATAAAATTACGTTAATAAAATGAAATCTGAAGAACGATCACGTTTATAAGGTTTTTAACATTGATGTAATAATTAACTAAGTGATTCAATTTTTTTTGTCAATAGAACTTTTTTAATTGACAGACATTTACTGCACTATAATATTTTTATTGAACCCAACAGTTTATTTGTACTAGGAAATCTATATTAAATATTGCAGCCTATGAGGTTAAAGTATTTAAGAATATTTTAGTAAATTCTGTTTCATGAACGGATAAAAAATCTTCCCCTGATTGTGCAATATAGAGTCTAACGTATTTGCCAGAGGTTAATATAGCTTTGTTCAACCTCTTTCTCCAGATCAAATTAGAATTGTAGAAAATCGTTGTTCGGAATTAGGTCGATCACTGTCTAGGTCATTCACGTGTCAAAAATGTCATGAACTAATATCGTGCATAAAGTTTATCTGAAAATAAATTACTCTAATTAAGGTGATATACAAGGATATTTTAGTTTCCCTCCTCCCTACTTTTTCTTACAATTTAGGTTTAAAGTGAGTTTCAACTATATGGTTCTTTAAATACCTACACACTCCAACCTTTTTACTAACTAAATAAATTTTATACTCTGAGGTCAAAGACATAGTAAACAAATTAAAAATTCTTAATGAGAAGATTGTCATCCAAACATATCAAACTGTCTTTTACCTATGAATGCAGTGCCGGAATCGACGTATAAAATTATTCCACTGTTTTCAAAACATCCACAGGTCAAGGATGTAGGATTTATCATAAATGTTTTCATTAGAACCTTGTCATGCCACGTATCAAACAAGTCTGCCTCCCCACCTGAAAAGAGTGGCCCAATCAAAAGTCAAGAAGGTGTAATCGATTTCAAGCTATCCGTACGTCTAGGATTTTGTATTTCTTAAGAATGAAAAAGAAGAAGAAGAAGTTTCTTAAGAAGTCTGGGATTGCAAGAATTTTATAGTTGAATCCTGAATCTTGGATCTTAGAGCACTCCCAATGTTTTAATTATTAATCAGAGTATGTACATTTTGTAAATCCTTTGAACTTGAAGAGGGTGTGTGGATGGCATGGTTATGTAAACAATATATTTTTGAAAGGAAACTTCTAATATAATTTGATAGAATTGTTCAATGTAAATGTATACTTTATCAAATGTTATCTTTAAAGGGAAAGTGCTAGTCAATTCATGGAAACCGTTTATATTTGAAATTATATTTGTTGAGAATAATAAATATGGTTAATACTGAAAAAAATAATATAAGATGAAACCATTAGTTTTCATGTCATTAAGTAGTTATCAAATCCATTGAGATACCTGATACAGTATTGTAACTCGACAATATTACTGCAGTAAGTAATATATAATGGAGTCATACAGTGGTTATATCGGGTGTTCCACCAAGAGGTCCCTGATTTTGAGTCAGCGTGATGGACGAGGGGGGACGTAAGGGTTTTACCTCCAAGTTTCAACTGATTGTGACAGATCCAAACAAAATGGCGGAAAACAACAGAGATATCTCGAGAGTTGTTTCACAAAGCGTATGACTGTTTTCTATTTCGTTGCTATCAGTGTACTGTATTCGATTGACATCAGTTTAAATAAGATTTATGGATCAAATAGATTTAATTTATCTATGAGTACTTATATATTTTAGATTAGATTAGATTATTAAAACGGTGACCATACTACAAGGTAGGTAATTTAACCACAGTATGGATGAGGTTTGAGTGTAAGATGATTGTGGCGCGATCTTGTAGTCTTGTTACTGACTAAGGCTGACATGTTCCTTAGACAGGACTGTTAATTAATAGCCCGACAGCCGATGGCAACTAAGGGATCTACAACACGTTTTAACGTTGAATCTGAACCACGGCCTCTGAATTATGAATTGGTCTAATTATGAGGATGGTCTTTTGCGAAATAACGTAGTATTCAACTGTACAGATGTTAATCCACACAAGAGAACACTACACCCACCGACCATTGCTCACAACTATCCACAATACGTGGCCTCCAAGTAGCTGAATTACAGGACATTGCCACCGTCCTAGTCTCTATTTAATTCCCTATTGTTGTTAGTGCTTAGGAACATCGTTAAAATTCAGTAATATGTTGTAACACCTAAGCAAATATAACTGTTTTAACGAAAATGTACTATTTATTTAATATCCCACAATTTTTTCTAACGTGTCAGAATTAACTGATACTCGGAGGTATTTTATTTGCTAATGTGTATATTAGGACTGTTGAGTCATAACTCAAAAATAGGGACCTCCTCGTGGGAAATCTGGTATTACGCACGTGCAGTATTATAATGTACACTTTTATCTCTCTCTCTTAGTGTTGAGTGTTTCTACTCACCAATAACAGTAAACTAGGACGATAATATTAGTTGGATTTGTTTCAATATCCCTATCTCAACAGGTTTAGAACCCTTAATTGTTAACCTAAGATTTTTGAGTTGATAATCTAAAATTCCATATATCCTATACAGCAAATCACACTGCATAAAATAAAAGGAACTCATCGTGTAGGTCTGATTCTAAATAGTATATTTAATTACAAGGATGAAAAGTGGTTATTTCCGGTCCACGATCGAGCTTACACGTAAGGCGCGGAATGCGATCAAGCCACGGAATAACACTTTTTCATTACACTGTACCGAAAACAGCTGCTCTTCAACGGTAGTGCGAGGACAGAAAGTAATGTTTTCCGGCCTAGGCTGGGAAAATCAGCTGGAGATTTTACCGACACTAGTAGTTACGATTTCTGACACTAGTAGTGCTCAGCGCTGATAGAAATCAGCTGTAAAAACAATATTACTATCGCCATTTTACGGGTACAGAGACAATTAAATGGGCAATTAAAGGTCGATTTAAAAAACATTGTTTAAATATTTCTCCTAATTTGATTACAGTAATGAGAAATGTCGTTCATAACTCAGATTAAAATAGTATATTTCATTTATGATCAAATGTTTTTTCCAAAGTGAAGTAAATACATTTTTTACTTGGATACTTCTTAGCTCTGTGGGGTTGGTATTGCCAATTCATCAAACTAAAATTTGAAATGGAAATGACGTCATATGGTTATAAGCACAGCTGTTTAGAGGAACCGGAAACATCCCCTTTAGACATAGCCTAATCCATAACCTAAACTATTTCTTAAAGGGAGTATTTTTGGTTAGAACATTTTTCTATCCGGCACGTGGAGCAGAAGAGTCGACTGGTCGAGACGACTCGGACGATGCGGCGGGCGCCACCTTGGAGCGTGTCCAGCCAGTTAGTCACACCATTTGTAGATTAAACAACAGTTACAAAACAACGTTTGCCCTTTTACTTACAGCCCAGCGATTTCTGCGAACATTTATCAGTTTCCCCCTTTATATCATTCAAAGCTATTTACAATGTTACAATCAAAATAGACGCTATCATAAACTAGCTGACCCGGAGAACTTCGTAACACCTAACAGTAAATAATGTTAACTTTAAGATTGGCCATGTTCTGAAGTGGAATAGCATTACAGCTTCGTTGTGAAAGATTCGATATTCTAGGTCGTGGCATAATGAATAGAATACTGAAACAATAAGACATATTAATAACATTCCCACAAAACAAATGAATCTGAGTGGATTGATTCACAATTTTCTACTCAAACATAAACTCAAACCAATGTTTGTAATATGTAAAATCATTGTACTTATTTCAATTGGCCAATATATAAACACGTGACTTTTAATCTGACAGAAAATAAAAAATCTAAATACATAATCCCCAAAAACCGTTAACTATTAACGTGGCGAATAAATCTGTTCATTTTTTACAGTATTTATTTACTTTATAGTTTTACATTAAAGACTGATTCAGATGGCTTTGGATAGTAAAGCATATTTCTAATTGAAAGTAATCAAACAGCTGTAGCTTAAGAAATCAAATGTTTTTATTGTAGACAATTTGTAAACAAACTTAGTCCCCATAAGGTTAACATTAGAAATACAATGATTCTTTGACCGAAAACGTTATTTATAATCTGTCGAAAAATATATCACACAGTCTTTGCTCGTTGCGTTGCCTAGCAACAACTTGGTTGTGATTACACTTTGAGCTCTTTTATATTAATTTCCATGGGTTTTATTTTATTAGTGATATACGTGTTGGCAAACCTGTATTGTTATACTATTTGTCAAATCATCTGACTCTATTATTTCTTTACTTGTAGCAGTAGAAGTTTGTTCACAATCAATACAATCAATAATAACAGCAAATTCTTTGTTTTACTCGTTTTCCGCAATTTTTAATTTTTGAACTTTAGGTACACTTATCTCATGAACCGGATGAGCTACAGTTTTGTGATTTTTTGTGGATTCTCAGGCATATTATACTAAACTACTGTAGTAAAATATTTTGAATTGGCTCATATTTAATACATGTTGTATATCATTATTTAGTAAAAAAAATGTTCAAAAAAGTTACAATTGTAAGATAACTAAAAATGATACAAGGCTTTGAGTGAGATGCATAGTTTTGCTACAATTGGCCAATATATATACACGTCTTTTAATCTGGTATTCTAAATACATAATCCCAAAAAACAGTTAACTATTAATGAGGCGAATAACTGGCATTTTTACAGTATTTATTTACTTTATAGTTTTACATTAAAGACTGATTCAGATGGCTTTGGATAGTAAAGCATATTTCTAATTGAAAGTAATCAAACAGCTGTAGCTTAAGAAATCAAATGTTTTTATTGTAGACAATTTGTAAACAAACTTAGTCCCCATAAGGTTAACATTAGAAATTGAAAACGCCATAAAATGGAAACTAATGAAGTTTTTTAAAAAAGGTGTTCACTAAAACCTTCCTGGACACGTATAGAGCTACTTCCTAAAATTTCATGTTGATCGGATGTGTCGTTTTGCAACGCATGAAGGACATACATACATTCACACATTTAATTTTATATATATAGAGATATGACATTCTGGTTTCTGTGATAAGGTGTAATGTTATGTTTGATGTGATATAGAAAGGTGAAATGGATTTTAAGACTTGTAGCTTTATTACAAAATAATTCAACTTATTATTTTGAAAGTATTGTTAAAGACAGCTGAGGCAAGGCTAGGACAATTATACATTTGACATGTATATGTCTTAACTCTGGGGAGGAGTTGGGTTATCGGCAAACCGTCAGATTAAAATTTGAAACAGCAGTGACGTCATATGGCTATAACGAATGCTGTTTAGAGGAATTGAAAACATTCCCTTTATACATATTCGTGATCTAAACTTTTTCACAAAGGGAAGTAAATACATTATATTTGATAGGATTTTACTAATATTAAACCAACGAGAATCAGATTAATAAGCGATACCTTAACCAATGTACTACCCAGCCAGAATATGTAGAGAAAACAAGAAAGATAGATTACCTTAAGTTACATTCCAATATTAGTTTAGGGAAGTTAGTTTGCTAAAATAGCTGGAAAAGTATAATAACGTTATATTATCCATAGTGTTGTTGTTAATAGTTTACTATTATTACCACAATTCGTTATTATGAAAACATTTGGTTAGCAGCCCCAACATTGAACCTTTAAATATCCTAAAATTAATTTAAGTAATTATAAAATAAGGGAAATTAATATAAACTACTTAAACAAACAAGAATACATAAATATAAAGTGGGAGACGGGCTCCGAAATAATTTGTTTCAGTCATAAAAATTATATTATTTAAGAAAATAAAAAAAATTTATATAATAATGTTAAAAATTCCCTATAATCTGTGGGAATAAAACATAATTGTTTCATAAGTTATGTTTAGTGAGGTTCACAGTTTTTCTATAAAATATCTATTTTGATCTTGCAATCAAAATACGTTAAAGTCGAACTTAGCCTAGGATGTGGATGTTTTTTTATATTTCGTATTATTTAACAGCTTCCCTTATTCACTCAATATCGTTACTAGACTGGTCATCAAAACACGAATTGAATGAGTTGCTATATTTTTTCATTGTGTTCCCATAGTATACAACGGAATATTGGTACAGTACACGTGGAAAAAAATAATAGCCTGTAACTAACCTTAGAGAAAAGTACCTTTTGATCTGTTTCTGTTAAATTAAAAAAAATTTTAAGTTGGATTGATTATTTTTATAATGCAACTAGCCAAAGTACCCGTTTTTCGCACGGATTAAAAAGGCTGATAGGTGTAGGCTCTACTGATACATTTAAGTTACTGTTAATTCTTCATTGTTTACAAAATGAAAAAACACGAGTGTTTACAACATTTCAAAGTAACATCTGTCAAATATTGGGAGAGGATAGGGATTAATGTAATAGAGACAGTCGTCGGAAAAAACTTAAAATCTACCATTCCAATATTTCAAATAATTCACTAATTTCGATCCAACAGTTTATCTGAAAAATCAGCTTTATTTCTTCTTCTTCCCGAACTGTCAAAATGTAGTGCAAACGGATATTGTCATTAGAAAATGTAAACATTGAATCCTAGGATGGTCACGGCAGCTCTTTCTTCTTCTTCTGTCTTTCTTCCCGAACTGTCAAATTTTACTGTTCACAGCTGTTGACATTCAAGTAATTTTATGTTTTCATTCTTTGAAAATGTAAACATTGAAATTTAGGACGTTCATGGGGCGTAGCCCGAGGGGATTTTAAGGGAACTAATATGCCTATGTGTTGCATGAGTTTAAGATCTACCTTTCTGTAAAATTTCAAACCGGTCGGTTCAGTATTTTTCGCATTTACTTGCCACAACAAACCCACAAACAAACATACAGAAACCACCTCTTCTTTATAATATTATAGATAACTTATAATGAGTGAAAAAATAGAAATAAAACGTCGTAATACATAAAATTACTGAAACCAAGGTATAAATAAGTCAATTTTATTTGAAGTCAGTAAAGTTTACTCGAACAATATATTTCAAAACCTATGGAGCTAATGCTCACAACATAGAAAAAGTAGGAGACAGATGGCGCCACAAATATTTGTCGCTGGAACGTCTCCAAACACTTAGTCACACCATTTGTGGATTTAAGAATAATTTCTGGTAAATCTTTGTTATTTTCTTAACAATGACATTTCGGCTTCATACTTTCGACCCTCGACACATTAAGTTTTTACTTTGGTAATGACTATTTTCTAAGTAATTAAATTACTGATGGACATTTATTACTACAGTATGTTCTAACTTCCTGATCCATATACTTTTGAACCTTTTAATTTTTTAACATTAAAACATTGTTAATTTTAATATTTTATTTCACAGAAGTTGCATTTTATACGTGCCTGTTCTTTTTATGGGGGTCATGACTCAGAGTTAGGGATCAAGAAATATAATTATCATTGATTTGCGTATCTTCTTTAGTGTACAAGCATCCAGCCAATTGAGATAATACTCGTTTCGACTTTTGATGTATAAAAATTCAAACCATGGTGATGATGTATTTATGTCGTTCAGTTTTTTTGTTCCGAACATTATCCATCACGATTTAAAGTAAAACAAAATTACACGACGTTTTCGGATCTGGAATCTGATCCCGTCCTCAGGCGAGCTATTACCTAAAACAAAACACAATAAGTACGTAATCTGGAAAAAAGCTGGTGTAAAACTTAAAACAAAAAAGTTTAAAGCAATAAAAAACCATTCACTAACAATTACGCACAAAATAAACAAAACACGTCTACTCGTCACAAAGACTCAAAGACAACCCTAAAAGAGGGTTGTTTTTACGTCGTGAAATCGTAATGGAAAATTTCTGTAAGAAAAAACTAAACGACATAACCAGAAATATCTTAACCAACAATGATTAGGTAAAAACGAATTTTTGTAAAGTATTATTAGTGAAGTCTATAATTGAAACGTAGTATATTGAGCACGCTAATGATTTAATAAACCTGTTTGTAAAATTAAATATATATGTGCACGGAAGTGATAACTCATCTATTGTTATGTGAGATGAAATACACAAACGGAAGTGACGAGGAAGATCAAACAGAGGTCAGTGGAGGGTGATGACGTCAGAGCGACGATGTGATCGGTGACCGCTTCGCACGCTATCTGCCGCATCATATATACACCATTATCTTAACATAGATTTGTAAACTTTTTATTATTTAGGATCTTTAATTTATCGTTAAGAAAATTAAATGTTTCTTAGGAAACATACATGATAAAGCGTTGATGTTTTTATGTCCAAAAGATTTGCTTTTGGGGCATACTTTAACACAGAGATTTACAGAAATATATCTATGTTTAATTTTTAAGTTAACTCCTTGTTTATTTTTTTTCAAAAATAACTTTTTAACATCTACATAAATAAAATTAGAGTTTTGTTTGTACATTGCTCAGAATTATTCATTTTTTAGTTATTTTTACTGCTGAAACCGGTCTTATCTCAATTTTTGTCTGTTTGTCTTTGACGCTCCAGGAGGCATTTTACGCCGTCTTCTCCGAAAAAACGGGAGAACTGATTACAATAAAACTTATTTCATGTATTCTCTACATTCCAGAGAAGGTTTGTGAATGTTAAAAATCGTCCGCCGCCCCTTGAAAAGTAAATAACGAGCATTTAAAAACCCATTTTTACGCGATATTACTCGCATTTTGATTCAGTTTTCAATGAATAACCTACTGATAATAATCAGCTGTCTTTGTAGTTTAAAGATTTAATAAAAAGAAAAACAAACAGCTGTTGAATCAATATTAGTTAGTTTATATTGGTCATTCATTTAAACCCATTTCGAAATCATACTATATTAAAAAATTATTTTAACGTATACCTAATAATAATAATGGTATAAATGTTGTAATCCATTGAATTTTAAAGTAATGCTAAATTTTAAACTGCGTCCTACAACCCGTACAAAGGACGGGCTTACTGCTAGTAATAAAATAAAATCAATAGAGTAATATTTTATTTTTTAAATCTCGTACTAAGTATGCTCTAGAAGAACATCTTTCAGACAAATAAAACCTAAAATCTCTACCAGGAATAGATGCTGAGAGAAATTAAATTTTCCTAACATTAAGAAGTATAGGGAATACTGTCCCCAAAATGATGGACTTGATTAAATGCACAATAATTACGTAGCTCATTTTTGAAATTCTCTTATAAAATCCTAACACGTAATATCAATTAGAACAATTCATTCAAATCATTTTATACGTTAAACTAAATCACCTGGTTAGAAATTCAGTTTAAATCAGTATAATGAGTACTTTATAAAAGACATTGGTTTATTAAACTGATTTGATTAAATGGCAAATTAGCTTGATTTCAATATAGTAAATGAACACTATACTACAGACTTCGGTCTGAATAATGTGATATGCATGTTGTGGATCAAAGAGACGCAAGTGTCGATACGCTGCAGTGATCCAATATTATATGCGTATGCAGTCCCTACGGGACCCTTGTTGATTGCTTAATGGAGCCTTATGAGAAATCTCTTCTACTCTAAATGATTGTTGTGCTTATATTGGTCGTTTAAAATTTTAATAAATGTTTTTATTGTGTTTTTTAAACCTTTATAAAAAAATATTCTGGAGTAAATTAAAAAAGAAAGTATATACATATTTATTCCGGTATTCTCTAAGATTATACAAAAAAATAAATAAATAACTATAATATTAAAGATGGATGTTAGGTATTGATTTCAAGAATATATTTATTCAATAGTATTTTTTATTCCTTTACATTCGGTAAAAGTGTCTTTACATATTTCAAAAACTGAAATGTCTGAATGAAATTAATAGTGAATTTACTTTAGCATTCCTTTTCATACAAGGGCTGTAGTGTTATTGGAAAAATTCTTTAATATATCCCTTTTATTTGACGAAGTTAATTTAAGGAATGGGTTATAAAAATCAATAAGGGTTACCTTTTTTGTTAGTGAATTTTATGTTTATATTTAGCCCTAGAGTAGTATCTTCCTACTTAAGAAACAAAAAAGAAAAGAAAAAATTAACCTAAGATGTAATAGGCCCGATGAATGAAAACGGTCTCATAGACCAAAGACACCAAATGTGTAGTCACAGTTGTCATACTCTTAAGGGTAAAAACGCGTTATTTGAAGTTTCATTTAAAGGTTTAAAATATAACGAATTCTAATGATTTCTATTTCATAGATTATAAAATAGATAGATTTCTATTTTATTTCTATAGATTATCAAATCCATAAATTTGTATAATATAACAATACGGGTCTTAGTAAAAATAAGTATTTTATTAACAGTTTTATTGTATTAACTCTGGTTTGATGTATTTATTTCTTAAAATAAATTTCACTAATGGGTGTTACTGAGGAGTAATTAAGGGGTATGTGAAGGGTGTTATTTTACAATAGACGCAAGTAAATGAAACAGTAATGTATGTATTTACTTCCCTGTGGGAAATAGGTTAGATCATTGATATGTCTAAAGGGAATGTTTTCAGTTCATTTAAACAGCTGTTTTTATTCTTATATAATTAAAATTCGATAAAACAGTTCTCATAGTTTCTATTGAAACCTGTTACAAGTTTTCCATCTTTAAAATCACCAACACCCCCAAGAGCTAACTTGATTCTATCTCTTTTTGTTATGTTTAAGTACGAGATAGATAAAAACACGAAATTGGCCTCACAGACCGAAGACACCAAATGTGGAATGAAAATCATGACACCACTTGGGTTAATAGTTTTTAATAATGTTTTAAAATCAAAATTTAGTGGTTTATGCATATATTCAAGATTTTGTCGGGACTAGGATTGGAAGTAAAAAGCCTAGTGGTAAAATGATTGTGAAATAATAATTCTTGTCAGTTACATTTCCTGATGTTTATGGCACCACTAAGCTCTTATGAACCATTACATAGAGCCAAGGATAGGTGGAGCGCAGTTGTCTTCCTAGTCCATCTAGTTCTCCGCAAGAGGAGGGGAGAATCCCCCCATCACCCCTCGGGGGTAGGTCAGAGTGGCATCTAGGTTTTCCTCAAGTAAAGTCCACGTTCGTTAGACGCAAGACATGTGGTCCAGGCATTGGATCGTGGCGTGACCTGTAATCCAGCTAGGTCAAGAATTGTAGATGGTTGTGAGAGATGGTTAGTGAATGTGGCGTTCTCAAATGTAGATTAATGTCCGCACTATTGAATTCTACGTTAAACTCCTAAGATCGTCCTCATAATTAGACTAGATCGAGATTCCAAGGCAGTGGTTCGGACTTAATTAACAGTTCTGTCCAAGCATCATGTCAGCCTTAGTCAGTAACAAGACTACAAGATCGTGCCACAATCTTTTTATCCTCCTTTCTAATTCATACTTGGCTTAAAATACCTACCTGGGTAGGTCGTCATTTCAAATGGTAATCTAATCTAATCATGAAGTCATGAGATAAGGGTTTCTGCGGCCTGTAGTGAGTTTATTGGGCGTGAGTTCTATACATTTACCGTATTGGTTCATGCATTTCCATAGTCTTACGTAAAATAGTTACGTATTCATAAATTGAATCTAAACCTTGGACCATTATTTTTTGTAAAAAAACATGCATTTTGAAAAAGTAAAGATAATCAAATTTTACTTTGTTATTCAATAAGTTACATGTTATCTGTAATATATCATTTATTAAATACGTTTTAATCGGTTCAGTTAACACTGTATTAATAAAAGTAGCCAAATAAACTTATGTCCATGATATTCAACATTTGATTTATCCTCGCCGAGCCAACTTTCGAACATAAACAATAGGCTTAACAATAAGGATGTGTTAGTCTTCTGCCATGGACCCGTTTATTGGAATAGGTCTGTTCAGCTTTAATGTTATACTAAGTTAACAACATAAGGTTTTGTTACAATATGTGATTGCCTAGTATTGGTGTTATAGTGAAATTTGTAAAATTATATGAATACATTTTATATCTATAAATGTATAGTGACGAAATTTTCTGTCCCATCACCTTAACAAAGGATAAATATAACATCTTTATATAGAACATATAAAAATGTCCAGAACGCGATATCTTTCAATTGAGATGGTAATCGTCAACAGTTGATATTAGTTTAAAACTTTCAGTCGCCATCTGACAATCGTATTATGTTATCGTGTCTCAATGATACTCTAGCTAACCTTTGGTAGTGTATATAATAATTATAGATATATTCATGTGTGGATAGTTAGGGTTCTATCACAATTTGAATTCCACCAGGGAAGGTCATTGCAAGAATGCATCTAAGTGGTCATCATGTTTCCTAGCATGATGTTTAAGTGCACAAGTAGAGTTTGTATGATTTGAGTTTAAAACCCCCTTGAGATTCCAGACTCTATAGGTCAAGGCTCTAGCAGGGTAAGGGGCTTACCAGTCGACCGAGACTAGACTCACTAGCCTAACCCATTATGTTCTTCCAATCTCCCTAATACTACATTAAAACCTCGTTTATCTGGTTCTGATGGGACTAGGTACATTTCGGATAAAAGAATTTTCGGATAAACCGTTTTACCGATTTGTGGAAGAAAAATCCAAATAGACTCCTTCAATATTTCTATACCGTACCCGTAATATGGGAGCGCATTATGGTTGCGTTTCTTTGATTGCAGTGTTTACACATAGTTGAATGTTTTTGACCGACAGTATTGTGAACGGTTGGCCGAAAACGCCGCGCAGTACCGGCCGAAAACGCCGCACAGTACCGGCCGAAAACGCCGCGCAGTACCGGCCGAAAACGTCGCGCAGTACCGGCCGAAAACGCCGCGCAGTACCGGCCAAAAACGCCGCGCAGGACTGGCCGAAAACGCCGCGCAGTACCGGCCGGAAACGCCGCCCAGTACCGGCCGAAAACGCCGCGAAGTACTGGCCGAAAACGCCGCGCAGTACCGGCCGAAACGCCACCCAGTACCGGCCAAAAACGCCGCGCAGTACCGGTCGAAAACGCCGCGCAGTGCCAGCCGAAAACGCCGCGCAGTACCGGCCGAAAACGCCGCGCAGTACCGGCCGAAAACGCCGCGCAGTACCGGCCGAAAACGCCGCGCAGTACCGGCCGAAAACGCCGCGCAGTACCGGCTTAAAAAATCGCAAAGTATCTACCAAAAACCTGCTCAATGTCGGCACAAAAACGCCGTGCAGTACCTGCTAAATTCGCCACTCAAAGCCGGCCAAAAACAGTTCGCGCCGTTTAGGTTGTCGCAAATAACGCTGTACTTTCCAGCAACATTGTTTTTTTCTCTTGGAACCATTTCAGATGAACCAGAATTTCGGATAAGCGTGTACCGGATAAACGAGGTTTTAGTGTATATAGATTGCGACTTGGAGTCATGTTGACGAAGAAAGTGCTCCCCTTTTCGAGAGTATTAAATTAAGTATTGGTTTAAGTACAGCCACAGAAAATTTTCCCATAAGTTGAGATAAAACCCTGCCCTCCTGAACCCCTCAATCAACAACTAAAACAATGGTTATGGTAACTGCCTTAGTCTTTGATGGAAGAGGCTACTGGTTCAATCCACAGAAAAAAGAAAACTTTGGGGGTTGATCGCTTTACCCTCTAATACTAAGTGTTCCTTAAGTGAAGACTGATTAAATAAATCTTGTGTATTCCACAAATCAGAGATTAACACAACAGATTTCAGACGCTCACTTACTATTTTTCCTTAAATGTTCCTTAGATGTAATGGTGAAGCGTACAAGGCGACTTGGCTGCAAGGGTAGCTATGAAAGCTTTCCGCCTTGCCGTTAGCCTATTGCCCCCTTTTAACCACGTCTTGATCCTGCATAATAGGTTAGCCACTCTACCGCTTTATATCCTTCTCTCGGACCTTTTAACCTCAGACGAGATTTTTTTGGTTTGACAGTTCTAACTGTTAATTTTTGGTTCCATCCGCTTTAGAAAAATTGATTTATTGGTATTACTAATATATTAGTATGAAAAACAAAACCTTTTTTATATCTTTAATGTAATTTAATGTCAATTGTTTAAATTAAATAGGATATTATAATTAATTATTACACAACGGAATAAGTTTCTGTAAAAAGCATACTAGTTATTTATAGAGTTATTAGAAATTTAACTTAAAATATGGAACAATATAATACCATCGGATCGGTAAAATTTAGTTAAAACATTTTAATTTTAAAGCCCATACGTTCGTGGTGTCGCCTAATATTTTATTTCAAATGACTAAATTAACCTGATTTTAATTCACCAGTTCGCAATTTTAAATTAAACCTCATATGTCCATGATATGTCATTTAATTTACAGGTAATAATAAAGGTTAACCACCAAATAAAATTTACCTGATTTAAATGCACCAATTCCTAATTTTAATTTAAACCACTCGTAGTAAAGTCCTTTTCGGACATATAATAGGTTCTAAAAGTCAGAATAATTTTGTTAATAATATGTTTGAATAGTATTATTAAAAACCAATAATATTATACCACTATTTTAGCATTACATAGTTTAAACTTTACTTTTATACTTTTAACTGAAATGGCAGCCTACCCAGGTAGGTGTTTTAGGCCAAGTATGAATAAGAAATGAGCGTAGGATGATTGTGGTGCGATCTTGTGGTCTTGTTACTGACTAAGGCTGACATGTCCCTTAGACAGAACTGTTAATTAATGACCCAGCGATTCATGGCATACTTAAGGAACCTACAGTTTAACGTTGAGTCCAAACCACTGTCTCTAATTTACGAACTGGTCTAATTATGCGAATGATCTTTGCGGATTAACGTAGTATTGAACAATGCGGGCGTCAAATCCACGCAAGAGAACACTACACCCACTAACCATTGCTGACAACTATCTAAATTCGTGACCTCCATGTAGCTGAATTACAAGATACGCCACGGTCCCAGTCCGTAAAACATTTGTAAAAACCCGTAAAACATTTGTTAGCTTAGATAGACAATGATAAATTATAATTTTAAATAATAATTAAATAAATAATTTTAATAAAATGTGTCGAAAAATATATTATGAGCCAAATACAATTTTTCGAGTAATATAAGTAAAATAAACTTATATTACTCCAGGAATATTCTAAAAACGAGTGAATTGATTCAAAAGTGTGTGAACAAATTGGAATTAAGTCTATCTTAACAACAACACAACAATTTCAATAAAGATGTTTATTCCAAGAGCCATACCGAGCAGACAGAAGGAAGGACGGGTGATAATCCTAATCGATCTCAGTGTTGAGGTGATAATCCGAACATTCTTGGTGCAGCAGTGATAATCCGAACATTCTTGGTACATCAGTGATAATCCGAACATTCTTGGTGCAGCGGTGATAATCCGAACATTCTTGGTGCAGTGGTGATAATCCAAACATTCTTGGTGCAGCAGTGATAATCCGAACATTCTTGGTGCAGCGGTGATTATCCTAATCGATCTCAATGTTGAGGTGATAATCCGAACATTCTTGGTGCAGCGGTGATTATCCTAATCAATCTCAGTGTTGAGGTGATAATACGAACATTCTCTGTGCAGCGGGGATAATCCGAACATTCTTGGTGCAGCGGTGATAATCCTAACATTCTTGGTGCAGCGGTAATAATCCAAACATTCTTGGTGCAGCGGTGATAATCCAAACATTCTTGGTGCAGCGGTGATAATCCGAACATTCTTGGTGCAGCAGTGATAATCCGAACATTCTTGGTGCAGCGGTGATAATCCAAACATTCTTGGTGTAGAGGTGATAATCCTAATCGATCTCAGTGTTGAGGTGATAATACGAACATTCTCTGTGCAGCGATGATAATTCGAACATTCTTGGTGCAGCGGTGATAATTCTAACATGGCTGTGTACCCCGCCGACCGCAATGAGAATGACTCCACACCATTTCCTCTAATCTTAATTGGTAAGTAAGTAATAAGGTTCTATGGTTCAATTTCTTACATACTAAAAATCAACATTCGTTTTTAGAAACTTCATAACAAGATGGTAACTCTTTAATTGCGCCATACTTGCTTCAAACAGAAATGTATGAATAAACTATGATTGACTATAAAAATCAAATTTATTGTTTGGGTCAATCTCATCATAGCCTCACACTATAGAAGAACTGAAGCAGCAAAGACAAAGATTATCTTATTATCATGGTCTAAATAGTATTTATAAACCTCTACAATAAACTTACGTTACTTCCCACTGTGTGTAATGATTTATTGCCACTGCCTCTCTCACATCCATCGCCGACGCTCTCCCCCACCATCGTTGCCTCTTTCTTCTCCATCACTGCCTCTCCCACCACACGCTGTCTTTCACACCTCCATCACCGCCTCTCTGACCGCCGTCTCTGCCACTCTCACTGTTATTAATGCATCTCACATCATGGCCTCTTTTGCCACCATCACTGCCACTCTCACCTCCATTGCTGCATCTCACATCTCCACCATGGTCTCTCCCATCGCCATCACTGCCTCTCACACCTACATCACTGCCTCTCACACCTACATCACTGCCTCTCCCATCACCATCACTGCCTATCACACTGCCATCACTGCCTCTCCCACCGCCATCACTGCCTCTCACACCACCATCATGACTCTCTCACTGCCATCACTGCCTCTCACACCTCCATCACTGGCATCTCTCACTCCACTGCCATCACTGCCTCTCACACCTGGCATCTCTCACCACCATCACTGCCTCTCACACCTCCATCATGACTCTCTCACTGCCATCACTGCCTCTCACACCTCCATCACTGCCTCTCCCACCACCATCACTGCCTCTCACACCTCCATCATGGCATCTCTCACCACCATCACTGCCTCTCACACCTCCATCACTGCCTCTCACACCTCCATCACTGCCTCTCACACCTCCATCACTGCCTCTCCCACCGCCATCACTGCCTCTCACACCTCCATCACTGCCTCTCACACCTCCATCACTGCCTCTCCCACCGCCATCACTGCCTCTCACACCTCCATCACTGCCTCTCCCACCGCCATCACTGCCTCTCACACCTCCATCATGGCATCTCTCACCCCCATTGCCTCTTTCACCACCATCATTGCCATTCTTCCACCTTGTTACTTCCACCGCCCCTACGGTCATCGTCATCCTCTTACTACTATTACTGTTACTATTACTTTCCACTATTACTACTAGGTAGTCTGACAACTATTTAAATAAATCAAGTTTGGAATAGTTTGGTACCTAAGTAAAATTGCTGGGAAAACGGTGAGGGTTTTATAGATTGTGCAGTGACATTATGTTATGTCCTTACATAATATTTAATAAATTCATATTTTCTATTCATATAAATCTATAAATATCTCAAGTTCATCGTGTTTTGTTTAAATTTGTACTGACGTTAAAATGCAGATTGAATAGTTGAAGTTTGCAAGTATGAGTGATAGAAAGAGTAAGGGTGAAATTGAGTGTGCCCCCCCCTCGCCAACCGCGTCTGCCCGTCCCATCCATTCCTTGCAGCCAAATCTCTCTATTTCACACTCCGCATATTATCTCCATTCTCCCTACCCAAGCAATCGTTCCAGTGTATTATCATTCACTGTTCCGTATAGTGGTATGATGGTATTTTATGTTAGAGTATGTTTTACATAAACACCGAATTATCTGTAGTTAAAAGGAATTGAGAAACCACAAACTTTTACTACTCAGTATATATAATTGTCTTATATAGCTTGTTTTATTAAAGGAAACTAAATAAACGGTATCGGTGGACTGGAACATAGTTTCTACCTTAAATCTATTTAAACGACAATCTTCAATATAACCATCATATTATATAACGTTTATCTAAATAACATTTAATAATTTATTGTTTCAAACACCATTCTTAGAATATTCAATTTCTGAAATTTTAATAAGAAAAACAAAATGATTTAATTGTTAGGATTTGATGGGGAACTATCCCATTCCGCGTAATACCAAGCTTTTTTTAGTGATTTTCTTTGGGTTATGTGACCTTACGTTGCATAACAAATTTGATGGAGAACGGTTGGGAAATAAAAAATATATTGATTTTTTAATATTCTCCAAAATAATAACGCTGGGTACTCTCAGACAAAGTACTGCTTTTATCATGGACAGTAATTTTGTTTAACTTTTCTCTGAAACCGTTAGTCGTAGACAAATTTTTCAGGATACCAATTTTTTAGTTTTTAATTTGGTTTCAATGGCAATAGTCAAATCATACGGTACCTCCATTGTTTTCACAGAAAAATGAGGGGATTTTTACTTTTGAAAGCTTATAAATTTTAAACCCCGATTTTTTTAGAAATTTGGAGCGGGTCATTTTGTTTATCTCATAACGGACTATAAACCATACAATGTTCATCAAAATTGTTAGAGCCATTTTTAAAATATATTTCGGGGTTTTTAGGGGCAAAATACCATTAAAAAATAAAATTATGTTCTGAGATGCCGAGGGTTAATACCTACATATCGAATTTCATAACAATTTTACCATTAGTCTCATTGTAAAGGCTTCGGTACATCCCCCCCACACACAGACACCACTAAAACCCCCTTTTTAGATTCAGGGGGCACCAATATATAGGATTCTGCACGTCACCACACACATACACAGACAGACATCTCTAAAACAACTTTTTTGAATGAGGGGGCACTAAAATGGATATATTCCACCAGAAACTCATAATCGGAAATGATGACGAAAACAATAATTTTTCTTTTTACCAACGTCTAGGCAGAGAAAGTAAAAAATATATATTTTTATAAAGTTTGTATTTCATTTCGGTATAATCCTTAGAATATATTTGAATGTAATACTGAAATGGTATTAACACAATTTAATTCAATACTTGTTGCCTTATGATGTCTTACATAATTGTCGTCGAAACTTTGACAAACATCTTTATGCACTATTGGAAATATATGTTGTATTAAGTATCTTTACTATTTTGTATGTGTTATTGTACATTTATCAATATGTTGTAAGTACGTTTTGCTGTATTGTAGCCAAGTGCTAAGGTATATTATTAAAAACCAAGTAAATAAATTAGTTCCAGAAACGTTTTTTTGCGTTACAAATTTTTTTTAAATATTTTATAATAGTGTTTAAAATGATAGAAACATTTTTATCAGAAATAGTAATACCAGCTTACATTAGTCTTTGGATGTATCTCATTTAATAAAACGGTCCTTTAAGTGTGTCAGTTTCCACCGTAGTCAATTTGAGACAATAAATCAGTTGGCTATCGTTGTGCTGAATTGGGTCGCCCACTCATGTTACGATCCATCTGTTCCCGTTCGGCAAAACCGTCGTCTGGCTAAACAGAAATATAACGTAATTCGTTATATGATGATTAATTATGCAGCACTAATAGGTTATATTACCAAGCAATGAAATACAAAAAGCTATTCATGGCAAGACTTATTACCGGGACCATGTTAATTTTTTGTTTTGAGGTTCCTAGAGGCCAAACAACAGTCCTTAAAAGGATATATGTTGTGAATATATATAAATCTAAATAACAGGATAAATATATTTATATGGAGTATATATATGCACTTCATAAATATAATACTTATCTTCCTACATTTACTTGGACAAGTTTGTAATCTAGACATATCGGTCAATCAGAACGGATAGTTTAGGGGTAGGGTTATACCCCAAATATAGGTTTTTTGCGTTTTTCGTACGTCATTTTAAATTTTACCTTTTATAATTATTTTTAGCTCAAAAACTACACAACTACGTACTTTATAGTTTTCCTACATCACCGATGGCTACCAAGAATTTAAACAGAGTACGTTGTACTTTAGGACTCCAATGTAAATCTTAAAGCGGATAAGGGAAATTTAATATTTCACTCATTAATCTATAAATTTTAATAAAATTTGGTATTTAGCTTGATGTGGTTGAGCTATATCCATTTATGCTTAAAATCATAGTTTATGTTTTTTGTAATGTCAGCTGACCTTCAGTATTTTTTCCGTGTTAATCATACAGGGAATAGGCGAACTCCTTTATTTATGGACAGATGTTAATGAAACATGGTATAAATGGTCAAAATAAAAATTGTTTATGATAGAAATTCCTACTTGCAGTGTTCCTCACAGAATCAAACGAGCATACTCTTTTTATGTTCATTGTATGAAGTACAGGCAAACTTTCGTATTTTTAATGACCTAATATTGATTAAACTTCATGAACATGCATCATTTAATAAAAATGTCATGCAATATCATTATTACCGGGTGTTTGATGCATTACCTTTTAGCGCATAGCTTCAAGATCACACAGCCTGAAAGATACCTATCTAATGTCCAAGTTTTATTGCACAAATGAACTAAATAAATAGATAAAATAAGAACACAACCTCTTAAGCTATTGATGACTTCATAAATAATTTTTATCGGCATTGTATTATAAGTTTTTTGCGACAAAATATCGTTAATTGATAAAATAAACTTGTCATATAATATTATTCTATTGATTTGTAAATTTTCTGAGTACGCAGGTCTGCTGTGACGGGGGTACTTAAACTTCTATTAGTTGTCGTGCTAAATTGTATGGAAATATTCCTGTGATAAAATGTAAGCAATAATTAAAGAAACTTACTAGTTGATTGTGATGGATAGAACTATCGCCAACAATGCAACACTGGAAAAGAATTCTGGGAAATGACAAAGACGTAATAGGCTTGAGGGAGTGTACGGGAGGCCGGAAGAGCTTTAACTGTAATTGCATCTCGATTTCGGAGAGATGATCCTGATCCAAACAAAGCCTCTGGTTGATATCCACGAGTTTATTACGAAACGATCCGATTTACCTCTCGATACTACGTCGAACTCAGTATATTGAACAGTTAATGGAAACCCACACTTCCAAGAACAAATGTCACCAATAAATTAAAAAAAAGTATGAAAATGTCTCTCCGAATAGATTATTGTTTCTGATTTGAAAACTGATATAACTAGGCAATTATATCTACCTTAGCCTGGAGGTAATATATTTAATAGCAATTCAACGTTGAGTAGTGAGATTGTATGTAGTTGTCCCACGTCTTATCAAAACAGTAAAAAACACAGGGTTGATAAACACAATCTATATAAATAAAATTAAATTTTGTCTGTACATTGCTCAGAATTGTATATTTTTCAGTTATTTTTACGTTTTGTGCAATGGAGAAGGCGAAACCAGTCTTATCTTAATTTGTGCTGTTTGTCTGTGACGCTCCAGGAGGCATTTTACGCCGTCTTCGCCGAAAAAAAACTTATTTTATGTCTCTACATTCCAGAGAAGGTTTTTCAATTCTTGAAATTGTCCGCCGCCCCTTGAAAAGTAAATAACAAGCATTTAAAAACTCACTTTTTACGCGATATTGGTCGCATTTTACTTCAATTTTCAATGAATAACCTATCATATATAATGTATAATAATCAGCTGTCTTAAAGATTGAATAGAAAGGAAAACACACAGCTGTCAAATCAATATTAGTTATTTTATATTGGTAATTGATTTTAAACCCATTTCAAAATTATACTATATCATAAGATATTTCAAAAAGTATAAATAATTTTTATAATGGTATAAATGTTCTAATCTATTTAATTGTAAAATAATGCCAAATAATAAATTCGGGTATTGATTTATTTTCTTTGTATTGATTTGTTTAGGATTTCAGGTTTACATTTTAGTATGATAATCTTTCTTATTTAAACTGAATCCTACAACCCGTACAAGAGACGCGCTTACTGACATATTCACGTGGAGATTAGGGCTGTGGAGGGTAGGTGTCATAATATTTAATGTCAATACAATCCAAAAATCCAGTACCCATTGGTTTATCACCTACATGCTCGTGATATGGAACCTACCATGTGTTGAGCACCATTTCTATTCGGAGTATAAACTTACCAAAGTGTTATTTGTAGCGTGTGCCGAGGGCTGGGCCCACCTGGCTCTGTAGTTAGTGTTGGTGGGGGGCTTGCGTATGTGTAGCCTAGTCTGAGAAGTGAAATGACTTAAAACTTTTACCATATAGCAGTTTTGTGATTTGAGATTAATGACCGTTCTTAAAAGATTTTAATATACTGAGTTTATAAACTCATATGTGAAAGTGTATTATCTTTTACTTATGTCTTTTTAAATATGTTTATTTATAAATTGAGTTACAGCTATAGAATATTTGCTGCAACTTAAAGTAGTAAACTATGTATTATATTTTTACTACACATGTAATAACACTCAATATAAATCTCTGACTATGGTCAAGTCAGCTGATTGCAAAGTGCGGTGGAGAAGAAGCACTTTAAACATGTTTTAATAACAGCACTGATCCATCTGTTGCTACACAAAATATTTACTACACACAATTATAAATTCTTGAGACAAATTACAGAGCTTTATTACTGACAAAGACTAAGAGTTCATTAGTCATCTATACTTTTATATTTAATAGCCCGATATAGTTTAACATAACTGTACTTTCACATTTCAATATTTTACAGTAGACTACTTATTATATACGAGTTTTTTATGCGAATGGTAACTTTACTGAACCGGAATTAAAACTTATTTTCTAACAAAACACTCACCTAAACTAGAGTTTTTTTTCTAAATTTAATGTAATATTGTTTTTCTATTTGAATAGACATATACTAATATACTTTGGACAAGCTATAAAAATAGGTGAAACACTATATTTCTAAAAAAAAATGTTTGTACGGTATTTACTTCCCTGTGGGAAATAGGTTAAATCATTGATATGTCTAAAGGGAATTTTGCAGCACATCTATACAGCTGTTATTATTCTTCAATATTAAAAATTCAATACAATATCTCTGGTAGTTTCTATGGAAACCTGTTACATATGTTTTCATATTAAAAATCACCAACACCCTCCAGAGATGACGTATGTCAATATAGAATTTGACAAAATCATGGTACTGACATTGCCTTAAAATTTTAATGAAAATTACATATGACAAAGTTATAGCCTATTTATGAAAGATGGCATGATTAGGGCCTTAGCTAAGGTTAATATTTTAAATCGGAAACGAGTCATAGGTGTAAGGGTTTTTTATATTTTATTCCAACTGGCTTTTGCCACTTTAGTTTCTTAAACTGCAAATAGAGGATTTGTCTTGAATTGGATCGAGCTTTCTTACACGATATGCTGTCACATACATATGGTCTAGAACTCAGCTCCTTAAAAGGTATCTTATGAACTGTAAAATTGGAAATCCAACCTATAATCATAAGTTGGAAGTACAGCGGTGGGAAAGTTGGCTATGAATATGAATGATAATGGCGAATGTGTTTTTAGCAAAAATAGAGCATACAAGAAAGCTGCATGATATAATAAAATTCATCACACTCATATTCCATCTATATTCAGGATAAAAAATATACTTTTTACGGAAATGACAACCTATGTAAGTAGTATTTTTAACAAACTTTACTGCCTCTCTGTATTTTGGTCAAATGTAGAAAGACTACATAATATTTGGTATACATGTGTTGAATGGCTGTATCATACTTTTGCTATACAGTAAAAAAACAATAGCAAAATTCTTATAAGCTAAAAGTTTCACAGTGTTCAGTGGGGCCACAGCTATTATATTCATGTTATACTGTATATCTGTGTTCCCCTGCTGGTTCACAAGGCCTTAAAAAGAAGTTTGTATGTGAGCCAGTAGTTGGCTCACCCGGCCCCTTGACATATATTTGTATATATGACTGTGAACTATATGTATTACACGACAGTAAATATGTTTAAACGGGGTATGGAAGAATAATGGGTATAAAATGATTGTGGTGTTATATTGTAGTCTTGCAACTGATTGAGGCTAACATGTTCCTTAGATAGAACACAGAATTTGCAGTCATAGCTGAGTGGATAGAGTACTAGCCTATCATCCAAAAGACCTGGGTTCGATTCCTGGTCATGACAAAAAGAAATTTGATTTCAAAAGGCACGTTAAACCGTTGGTCCCGGCTACATAAGTAGTCGTCAGGTCACATTAGAGGCACTAGTGTGACCTGAAAACTCTGACACAGTCCTTGGCCGAAAGGTTACACTAATATTTTTTTATTATAAGAACTGTTAATTAATAGCCCAATAGGAAACTACACCTAATGGGATCCCTTCTTACGTAGTAAAATAATGGAGGTTGAGACGGCTGGATCACATCCAACGCACAAATAAGAGTGATACAGTGAAGCTGTTGATAAGAGGTAAACCGGAGGACAAGACAGGATGACCGGGGGATGAAGAGTCCAGTAAACCGGAGGGCCAGACCGGAGGGCCGGGGGAGAGGAGACTGGTAAACTGGAGGGCAAGACTGGAGGGATAACCGTTTGTCGGGGGGGAGGAGACCGGTAAACCAAAGGGCAAGACCGGAGGGAAAGACTTGTGGGCCAATTGGATGGCCAAGGGGGTGGAGACCAGTAAACCGGAGAGCAAGAGGTCGTTATGAAGACCTAGGAAGTGCATATTAACGAGGTGACAAAACACTTAAATAATTGGCAGTAAGAATTGAGTTGGTAGAAGGTAGAAGACCTGGAAGGGAAGTAGCTGGCGAGGCCAAAGACCATCTATGTTTCTAATGGCCACAGATAGACACTGTAATTAGAAACAACTCTCTTTACTACGTAATGTCATTTATAAAAAATAATAAAAACAGTTAACAGATTCGAAAAACACTGTTAAGTTAACAGTTGAATACTTTTATTTTAAACTTGTTACAATAGTGATGAGGAAATCCTATTATACTGTTTAAAATGTCACTGGAATACTTAGTAATATATTTAAGTGATTAGATTTGCTGCATGTGAGGTGATCACTGATCAGTGATCAGTGGCTTGCAGAGGTGGGAGCTGAGCTATTGGCCATTAATGCAAGGCTCTCCGTTAGGTAAAGCTGCCATATTTATGAGCCGTCTCAACCCTGCAATCCTAGCTAGTTCTTTTGACTTCACCCAGTGCTCTAGAGTTGAATTTTAAAATAATTTCCAAAAAAGGTTGCTTTAAGTTTGTTATCTGCTCTTTAGTTTTTAAACTATAATGAGAGCTAAAATAGCAAAACTATTGTTATAATATATCAGGTGCAGTAAACTATCCCACGACAAATTTTACATTTTGTACAAAGTTGTTACTTCCCCTTTATTATTATTATTATTATTAGTTGGTAATAATAATAATTGGTTTTAAATTTAACGATGTATAAATACCATGTACTAATCTAAGCATATGTTAATATCAATTATCTATTCTTTCTACTTTCTCCCACCTATACGATAGTACTAAGAAAGCAATCCCAATTAAGCCTACAAATGCCGTCAACTTCCACCCAAGCCGGTCACCGTTTATTTAAGGTGGGCCCTCCACTCCACTATACCACACATTTGCAAGCCAAATTGGAATTGCTCATGGTCGGGATTCGAACCCTCGTTCCTCTGAATAAAAAAACTATGGAGCTATGCTCTCTCAAAAATGTCAATTTTTTGTAATATACTTTTTAATATATATTGGTAAATACTTTTTTTAATTGTTAAATTAAAAAAAGTATTTACCAATATTATATTCATTTCCATATTTATTTCAGAACTTTTATATTTTGATCAACTTAAATTTAACTTTGATACTTCAATAAAGTTAAAGAGGTGGGGAATAAGAATAGTACTTAAACTAAAATATGATGAGTCATCAAAATAACTCTTTAGAGAGTTAAAAACTTTAATTGTGTACGGTTAGTACTTTCCAGATGTAGTTTTTATTGGAAAAAATAAGACAAGCCTTATTATAAAAAAGTATATTCACAAATACAACACCAGAAATGTAATTTAGCTCTGAAAAATTACTAAAAATAAATTTATATGAGAAAAGACTGTCTCATGCTAGACAAACGTTTTGACTTAATCCCAGCGAAAAAAGTTGAAAGGAATTCCATACATTTATAATCGCTTGATTGTATTAACATGGTGAGATTCATGGCAATCGCGTACAATCAATAAAGATTCTCGTTCTGATTCTAATTCTAAACTAAAACCATTCTGATTAGGAGTAAAAAAATAAGAATTAAACTATACTATTTAGAATTATAAACGAGATCGACTCACAACCGCTACCGATTTTAAGTTAAGTTTTTAAATTCACCCAAGTTTATATTTGACTTTATTTCAAAGGATTAAAATTCAGTAATCATTGTGTTGGGGTTGAAAGAGAACACACGGTGTGAGAAATTGAGGGATTTAGGTCGGAAAGGATAAAGATTACAGCCAAGAGGATAACAGAGCGTTCGACTCCTTCCTTCGCCCGTCTCATATGTTTTTGGTCCCATGCACACTGTAAACAAGTCATAGAATTTGTTCGAGAAATAATATAGAAAGTTAATTGTGATACCTTCTCAACCGATAATGTTCAAACCTATCAACTGTGTTGTTTATAGAGATTTGTGTACAATGTTTGCCAAAAAAGCAAAATTAAGATTTAAAAGTTTTTCAAAGTTGGATTCACATAAACATATGATTGATCGAATGAAAACCCTAACGCTTTCAGGGATTCTACTCAAATAGCACGGAATATGTCTAATGAACACACTGATTAATGAATTAATGAAGAAATGATTATCAGTTAAAGAAAACTATTTAGACTAAAAATAGAAATTAGAATAAGTTTCTTTATCTACGAGTAATTGTAAATTTTGAAGTAAATACATTCCCGAAATGTGTTTAGGAAGTATTGATTTCAATAAATGACTTTAAATATACTTTGTTTGGGTCGTCATAAATTGAAAAAAATACGTTACGTTGGTCACTTTTCCTCAAACATCACCAGGTATTTAATATTATCTAGTGAAATAAGTTCATTTGTGTTTTCATAATAATTGTTTTAAGTAAATGCATTACAAATGTGTCCACATGTCCATAAACAATGCGGATAATACAGGGTTATCATAAAAGAATGGTGCGTTTTTGAACATGGTTTGCAGAAAAACCAAATTACTAACAGTTAATTTTTTTATTCATCTATTTTGTCGTCTCAAACAGTTTTTTTACATAATTAATAAATTTCAATATGTGCACCCTTAGTCGCTCGACAAATGTCCAAACGTTAATCAATTTCCCTCCAAACATTCGCTAACATTTCTCTGGTTATGGTTGCCATTGCTTCATTAATCCTGTTTTAAGTAGTTCAGGTTGCGAATTTTTTGTGAATAAGCAATGTTTTTTATGTAACCCCACAAGAAAAAATCACAAGGTGTCAGGTCTGGACTCCTTGGAGGCCACAGCATAGGTCCTTGCCGGCATATCCATCGATCTCCAAATTTTTTGTTCAAAGCGACCGTCACCAAAGTACTGAAGTGTGGGGGCGCACCATCTTGTTGGAAATTAAGTTGATGAATGTTTTCAAGTTCATCTAGCTGAGGAAAGCAATAATTGATTAACTTGTCGAGATACACAACTCCATTAATTGTTCTTTCAGCAAAGAAGAAAGGCCCTATTACGCGATTTTTCATCACACCACACCAAACATTAACTTTAGGTGAATCACGTTGTTTCTCAAAAATTGCGTGTGGGTTTTCAGAGCCCCATATTTGTGAATTGTGTCTGTTAACACATCCACTGACATGGAAAGTAGCTTCGTCTGTAAAAATTATATCATCAAAAAATAATTTGTTTCCACTCTCTCCAACATTCTAACAGCAAAATTGTAATGGTTTACACTATCATTGGGTTTAAATTCCTGCAGTATCTGGATTTTATTAGGTTTATAAAGCTTATAAACAGACTTTTGGGTTGGAGGCTTTCACAGATACTAATATAACATTCAGAATTTTCTCTACAATCTTCTTATGAATTACTGAAACCGCACCATTCTTTTATGATAACCCTGTATTTGCTTGTATTTATTATTACTATTCTATAAAAATTGAGTTACAGTCGTGCATGAATTGTCGTTTTGTTCCCAATCGTCAATAAAGCCACTGTTGTACTCATTTCCTCTACCAAGAGTCACGCTTGATTTCACTGTTGCACTATACAAAGTAATAGGTAGGATTTTCAAACGTACATTTGTTCTGAGCACCAATTCCATTTGCAGTTAAGGAAGAGATACAAACAGGATACAGACATTGGAAATGGGTATCCTTTATTCCACTTACATTGTTCAATCTAGTCTGGAACCCAATGATAGCTTATAACGAGAAATACATTTATATCTTGTGTTTTAATCCGTTTTTGTACTGCGATGTAGAGCGAACAGTGTAAAAAACACGTATTTCCGGAATGGAATGATACAATCTACTGAACTGTTTTGATATAAATGTTTGTAAAATTGTGTTGAAGGAATTAAATAAGTAAATTTATGTTTATCTGTTACGATATTACTTGAAACTAACACAACTTGTGATTTAGTCCTAAATATGTAAATTCCTTCATCAGTTACTACTCGTACATTAATTTACATATAGTGCATTAATGTTATTGCAGCACGCCAGATATTTTCCGCCAAGTTCGGAATAAATATAGAACGTAGATGCGTGGAAGTGTGGTGAATATAAATTAGTTTCTGGTTACTGACAAATTATAGTTTAATTTTTCTCGATTTTATACAAGTTGTTTGCCTACATGTCTCTACGATAAATAAAAATATCAATGAATATAAAAACCAGTGCTACACATTGTGATTCAGTTTACACATTTTTTATCGTCATTGACTGGATTAATAGATATTTTGGTTTACACGAATTCTCTGATTTATTTCTGGTTTAAGAAGAAGTCTTATTTTAAATGCATATTTTAAATGTTTGAAAAATAAAAACTAAGCAACTGCATGGAAAATAATGGGTGTACCTTTTATGTTTTACAGCATATGAGACTTTTACATTTATTTAGATTACATTTGGCAATATATAATATGTAATGAGATCAGATTTAAAGTTGATACAATATTTTGTCCCTTAGTATGACTATGTGAAAATAACTTTTCATATGCATTAGATTTGTTTATTTGGACTTGAATAAAAATAAGTTTTAAGTGGATCAATCTATTTTACTTTGGCTTAGAAAATTAGTTAAGAGTCCGCATCAGTGGTAGCCATCTTGGATTTTAGTCCCGTAAGAGCAATGTTAAATTCTGGCGGAACATACCTTCACTTTGGCGTCTGTAGTGGCGTTAATTATCAAAGTATCAATGTAAAACTTTGGAAGTACATTGATGAGATGTGGTTCAAGGGCATGACCTTTTCAATATGTTCAATATGCTCAAAAATTTAACTTGATATAAAAACAAAAATCCAGGAATATTTTACAAAATAAATCATTATAATTTTTTTATTGAGAACGAAAATAAGAAGTTCTGTAAGGTGGTGCCCTGGAGGACTGTAATACCTTTAATTTGACACCTCTTCCGTTAATTTATGACGATAGGTCAAGGAGATATAGGCGCTAGAATTTAACATTGCTCTTACGAAACTAAAATCCAAGATGGCTACCACTGATGCAGACTCTTAAGCGTTTGAAGAGAGTGCCTGGATTGGCCGGATTGCCAATTATGCAATGTTACCTGACCCACAGTAATCAATATTATACATTATTTTTTGTAGAATGTCAAGAATGGTTATTAGGGTTCAATCAATTCCGAATGCAAATCACGAAGAACCGCTGACAATAAATCTGTACACAAAATATATCGAAAAAATAAGCACTCCCAAATAAATACCTTTTGAATCCAAGGAGTGTAGATCGAATGTAGAATCGATTACGAGCGGACTTCAAAGACCTCTTGATTCTTCAAACGCGTTGTTCTCGAGTGATCGTAATTTCATCACAACATTGTTTTCAATGTAATCATTAGAATAAATCAGGTATATTATTTTTAATTCCAATTTTGGTTATTTTAAATCCAAAGTCAGTAGCGAAATTATGACATAAATGAGATAAATCGAAACTTAAAAAGTGTTTTGTATTTTAATTTGAAGCAGGTAACAAAAGTTAAAATGAATAAAATTAGGTTTTTGTGATACATAACAGAATATACAAGAGTTATATATTCTGTGTCCTAAGATTAATACAGTACACTGTTTATAGCAACAATTCTACGTAAAACTCGAAGTTGATAAAAAAATTAAATGACTTTTAGATAATATTAGTAGGATTCAGAACTAAAGTTTCCCAGGAAAACTGTCTAACGACTACCAAAAGTATTATTGAATACCAGAAGACGCACTTTGAGTAGCAAAATGTGTAGATGTTATGGTTAATAATTCTCTTCATAGCTAAAAATGAAGATAAACTGCGCTAAAATAAACTTTTTATTTCAAACATTTCATTATCCCACACTAAATTTCGTGCTGAAATGTGTTTACTATTGTTCATCTGTTATCAATAAAAAACTTTCCCTATTATAAGCAAACTAAGACGTTTGTCACAAAAATTCTAAAAATTAGTTAAATTATGACATCTTAAAAGATAATTAAAATATTATGAAAATTGAAGTATTGTAAATGAAAATGTTTGTACTTACTTCTCTGTGGGAAATACATTATATCATGGGTATTGGGTATGTCTAATGGGAATTTATTCAGTTAATCTAAACAGCTGTTCTTATAACGATCACATCAATACAATAGCTCTGGTAGTTTCTACGGAAACGGAATGTAAACAATTTTCAGCTATACAAATCTGCTAACACCCCCCCACCCCAGAGCTTAGACATATCCATGTAAACTTGATTGAAATACTACATTTAGAGAATACAATGAATTATGATCCTTTTAGGTATTCAGAACTTGTTAAACCGGCGAACTTCGTAATGCCTAACAGTAAATGCATGTTAACTTTAAGATTGACCATGTTCTGAAGTAAAATAGCATTATGGCTTTGTCGTCAAAGATTAGACATTCTGGGTTGTGGTATGGTTGATAATATGGTTGAAATTTTAAATCAAAGATCATCAAAAACAGTCCAGCTGTTTCTTGAGTTATAAATGGTGTAAATAACACGACTTTGTTTTCTTTAATATGTAATTTCTAGCTATTGTATTTATTACCATATTAAATTTAATTGGACAAGAAATAAACTAATAGATAAGCTCCATAAACTGTAAATTATCAACGTGGCAAGTAAAAATATTAATTTTGTACGGTAATTATTAAAATTTTTAGTTTTAAATTGACGATTGATACAGAAGGCATTGATTAGCAAATCACATTACTAATGGATGAAACAACAGCTTAAACCACTCTGTAAATTAAAACAATTTGCAGATTCTTAGAAAATGTGCGTAGTCATAAAGATCAATTATATAGCAAACAATGTAAACCTTTAATATAAATCAAGGATTATAGTTTTCTTGGAATATGTATGAAATTTGAAATGTGTTTTATCTTCGTCTGTTTATTTGGCTATGAACAATTCTTTCAATAACAAAGGAGAATAAATCAGTAATGGCAGTAGGTGGGTGTAAATCTTACTGAGACAATTTTAAGACTCCCTAAGGGGCTGTTCTGGTCCTTACTGATGAAGTTTAACTGGACTCACGGCCAAGAAAGGGTTAATTTATTAATTACACCTCTCTAAGCAGTTACCGTAAATAATGTTTATGGTTGTTAGGATAAAGTATTAGGAGTTACAACTTGAATTATGTAGTTTATACATTATTCTAAAGCTTTAAGGGAAACATTTATGGACCAAATTAGAGTGCTAGGTCCAAGTTAACGACTAAGTAGCTTGTTTACGCAGCAAATCCCCTGTCGTCTGTAATCCCATTTAGCCGTCCACCGGTTCAGAGAACGTCGATATTTACCGATAATGTCAAACTCGTTCGCATGTCTAAATTGAACCTTAAAATGACACAATTTTCTCTAAATTTTACCTTTTTACAAATATGTAAAAAATTGATACTTTAAACAAAAAAATGTTTGTATTTACTTCCCTGTGGGAAATAGGTTAGATCATGGATATGTCTAAAGAGAATGTTTTAAAATCATCTAAACAGCTGTTCTTACTTTATACTTTTAACTGAAATGGCGACCTACCCAGGTAGGTATTTTAAGCCAAGTATGAATGAGGAATAAATGTAGGATGATTGTGGCGCGATCTTGTAGTCTTGTTACTGACTAAGGCTGACATGTTTCTTAGACAGGACTGTTGATTAATAGCCCAACAGCCGATGGCAACTAATGGACCTACAGTTTAACGTGGAATCCGAACCACGGCCTCTGAATTACGAATTGGTCTAATTATGAGGATGGTCTTTGTGGATTAATGTAGTATTCAATAGTGTGGACGTTAATCCACACAAGAGAACACCACAACCACCGACCATCTCTCACAACTATCCACAATTCGTGACCTCCAAGTAGCTGGATTACAGGACGTCGCCACCGTCCCAGTCATTATTTTATATTAAAAATTCAATGCAATAGCCTTGGTAGTTTATACGGAAACCTATTACATATTTTCCTTCTTAAAAATCACTAACATCCCCCCAGAGCTAATACATATCCATGTCAATATATGTAAATGAATTGACTAAATTATTAATCCAAACTGCCAACAAATAAGAAAAATCTAATTTGATGCAAGGTTTGATGCCTGGGCTTGTCTAATATATTTTAAACGTAAATTTAAAATTGGATTCACTTTAATTTTATTTTACTATAGTTTTTGGATAGGAATGTAATCTATCAGGGTAGTTTTACCTGAATGCAAGTATCATCACATTGATACGTCAATGTGATGATTATTAAGATTCCTAGCTTTGTGTTATAATTTTCTATTATAAACGCTAACTAATCGTTAGAGAGATTTTCGTATACATACATATAATAAAAATTATGAATCGCTAAATATAGTTGGTTTATAACGGAAAAAAACGTATACAGTTTTTTATGAAGGTAAGCAATTTATGGTATTGGTAAGTAATATGAAATATCCAGTTCTTTCTGAGTGAACATAATTTGTTACAGCGACGCGTGTGGTACAGCGGTTAGCTAAAATACCGTTTAATGGATGATTTCGACTGTCAGATATCAGCGTGTCAATTTGTATCTTCACATTCACTGTCAGCAGATGCCAATAAACCTCTTCATCATTAGTTGGGATATTTTGCAGACTCGCAATCGTGTGTAATTTTTTGTGTGCGGTTTTGTATTGAAGTTCTTCATATCATTCTAATTTGTTTAGAATTTTTTACAGTCTCCTATTATTAATTTGTTGTTGGAATACTTTAACTCTTTTATCTATAATATTATAAAGAAGAGGTGGTGTCTGTATGTTTGTTTGTGGGTTTGTGTGTTTGTGGGTTTGTTGTGGCAAGTGAATGCGAAAAATACTGAACCGACCGGTTTGAAATTTTAGGCAAAGGTAGATCTTAAACTCATGCAACACATAGGCATACTCATTTCCTTAAAATCCTCTCGGGCTACGCCCTGTGAACGTCCTAAGTTTCAATGTTTACATTTTTAGAGAATGAAAACATAAAATTACTTGAATGTCAACAGCTGTGAATACTAAAATTTGACAGTTCGAGAAGAAGGAGAAGAAGAAAGAGCTGCCGTGACCGTCCTAGGTTTCAATGTTTAAATTTTCTAATGACAACATCCGTTTGCACTATATTTTGACAGTTCGGGAAGAAGAAGAAATAAAGTTGATTTTTCAGATAAACTGCTGGATCGAAATTAGTGAATTATTTGAAATAGCGGAATGGTAGATTTTAAGTTTTTTTCCGACGACTGTCTCTATTACATTAATCCTTATCCTCTCCCAATATTTGACATATGTTACTTTGAAATGTTGTAGACATTCGTGTTTTGTCATTTTGTAAACAATGAAGAATTAATTAACAATACCTTAAATGTATCAGTAGAGCCTACACCTTTTAGCCTTTTTAGCCCGTGCGAAGAACGGGTACTTTGGCTAGTACTAACTATTAGTTTACTTATTTATCTAACTTTGTTCGTCTATATGTTGTTAATATTTTAATGTAATCGTTTAAGGGAGTTCGGCTCGTCCTATCCTAACCATTTTGAATTCCCTAACATTAGGCACCTTTTTTAAAATTATAAGTTATGGAAATTTAAAAATTATTTCATTAAATATTTTTTTACTATACAAACTATACTAAAATTAAATTAAAGTATTATACATTTTTTCTTTAAAAACAACTGTTTAGTTGTAATATTACAAAAATTTATCATTCAAAATGTATAGATAGGTGGGAGAAAGAAAATATAAAACGTCTAATAGAAAAAGTCAAACAGTTTCATAGATATGTTCCTTAACATAAAAAAACACGTATTTTGAGGGATCGCAAATAAAAATTAGTAAAATTATAAAAAAACTATGTGCATACAAGTAGTAAAATACTAATAAAATAAAAATTAGCCATCCAAGTCTAATAAAGTTAGTGTTAAATTTATTTTGATCATATGTAAAAATTAAAACTCAAAAATATTTGAAACTTTTCACAAAAATTGAGCCAAACCCCTTAATGTTAATTACCTTAGGCGTAAACAGTTTTTTTGCAGATTTATAAATCGTCACCTGGTCCAAAAACGTTCTTTAGTTTATAATTACTAAACACGTCGGTCAAGTCAAATACGCTAATAGTAAATGATTAATAACCAACACCAAAATAAACTTAATTAGTCAACTAATTATATAACGATATTTACCTCTAATTCAAAACTACTAAACTCCCATTGTAATCTCCATTGTTATTTCAGTCTAGAGTGACATGACCTTTTTTCCAACCAATATTTTGTTTCTTTGGCTAATAGATTTTTATTTACGTCTCTTCTTAGAAATATCGGCAAAGATTATATTCAATAGCCTATTAAGTAATGTATCATAGTAAATAAAGAACTATCGGGAAAGCTAAATAAAAACTCACAGTTCTGAGAAACGTTTACATACATATTTCATTATTTATTAACATTAAAAGTAAACATTAATCTATTGTAAACATGATTATATTATATACTCATTATTATGCCTATTTATAATTTTTACAAAACTGTATCAATACTCTTTCATCCATTAAGTACCATAATCATTTGTACAATTATTAATAAACTGAACCTCTGTGTTCAGGAGTTAACTCAAGTATGTTCAGTTCGACCTTATCAGCATTTGGTAACTACCTGTATTTCTACTGATAAGCGCAGGAAGGGAGACTTTATAGTCTTTGCTCAATCTAGATCAGCTGTTCCTAGTGTTCATTTATAGTTACGTATTAAATGTTAACTACACAGTAAATACTTAGAATACATTAACGCAAACTAGTACAGACATTTAGGTAAATTAATCATTAAAACAGTGGCTTCTGCAAAGTTCCAATAATACACTAGGTTACATTTAAGATGATGTTACAGAGGTCTAAACTTGACCACAGGCATGGTAATCTATGTTGAAATTTCCATAAAGGTATACTTTAAGTCATTTTATTATAAAGTCCTCATACATCTGTTCCTCTAGATATCTGATCTTAGAGGTACAAGAGTCTGTTTAAAATCCTAATATCTTTGTACTCTGATTAGATTCGTTAGACTAATTGAACTTTACCAGTTAGGTATAGAATAAAATATTTTAGTTTATGTTTGTAAATTTGGTGAAGTATTCGTATGATTGAAACATATTGTAATAATATTTCTACTGATGTTTTCCATCTTTAACTGGTGTAAAATAAACTATCTTATTTATCCTTACAGACTGGATTATCACTAATATTTTCATTTACAAAATCAAATATATAAATTAACTGTAGGAAACTAAATGTTATCTGAAACTAGTCCTGACCATGCCTGAGCGCCTGGGAGCAGCGTATTTTAACAAAACCATTACATCGGACATACTAAACAAGTATCTTTAATATATTTACCCTGTTTACATATTTAATATTTATGCTAATCCGCATCATTGGTAAACACAAAACGATAACACTTACATAGCTACATGTCATTTTACTTAGAGAATACAACTCATGATGCAAAATGATCTTTGAGCACCGCAATAAAAAAACAGAGAATCAATACTTTTTGATTTATTTACAAAACGTAAGTCTTTATATAGCTTAATACACGATGTAATGTATTAAAATCTGCAAAACAATACGATTTTAAAAAATAGCTCTAACACTTTGACCTACGACACTCACCACACGGGGAACTACGCGCACGCAGTCTCTTCAGGGGTTGAAGCACGGGGTGGGTTACAATCTGGGGTGCTCCGAGGATAACATTGTCCAATAGTGGGGGAACGATATTTGACTGGAAAAACTCCGTATTTCGATCAATGTTGTGGAACACTTAGAAAACGAAAAACAATATGGACAACCAATGGTTTCGGACTTAAAAGTCCATTATCAAGTCAGAATACCAATATTAGGTAATACATTTTTTCCTCAACACTGACGTAGTGATGAGTCGTCTTCAAAACACTTACACACACGGAAACACCGATACACAAAATACATTTAATTTGGCCAAATTATGAATTTAGGGCGAGAGCGTGGCGAAGCCGGCGAACGGTGAGTCATGACTGGTCGAGCAAGTCGAACGTATCACCATGACGTCACAACCCATTCCTAATCATGAAAATACTTTTACTTTCTTTACCTCGAACTGCCTCTGCCTTCTGCTAATCCTATAACTGTGCTATAAATTAAGTTGGATTCAAAGGATAATTTTGCATTGAGTAAATCAGAAGGATTGTTTTTGGATGAACGATATATTTCGAATCCTTTGATTGTATTATTGTGTTTACCTTTCCTGCAATAGTGTAATATTTCTAGAATCGTGTTAATGTCGGTGTAATCATGGTTGTTATTTATTAAATGATTAGCGTAAGCAGACTTGGAGGATTTTCTAGGCAAGTGTTCTTAAAAACCTCTGTTTGACTTATGTAGTAACTGGGGCAATCGTTGCATTTAATTTTATAGATGCCAGTTTTATGACTCACCGTTCGCCGGCTTCGCCACGCTCTCACCCTAAATTCATAATTTGGCAAAATTAAATGTATTTTGTGTATCAATGTGTGTGTGTAAGCGTTTTGAAGACGACTCATCACTGCGTCAGTGTTGAGGATAAATTTTATTACTCAATATTGGTATTCTGACTTGATAAAGGACTTTTAAGTCAGAAACCATTGGTCGTCAGCACCATAACAATTGAAGATCACTGACAGTACTACAATTATTTTAACCTTTAATTTAATTTTAGTAAAATCAGTGATCTGGATGCTACAATGGTCAAAACAATATAGACAGGTTGCTAATAAACATAAATATTTTAATCAGAGCATAATTATGTTGGTATTACTTTTTAATTCACCCGACTCAGGTCCATTACACTGATAGTTTGTTAAGTAAAATTTATATTAAGTAGAAAATTAGCAAAGATTTGGATTAAATATAAAAAGGTATGTTGAATATTCAATCAGTCCAAATTACGAATTGAATACACTTCCACTATTTATTAAAATATTTGACGAATATAGCTATTATTTATAAGGTTCTTTAGGGGTCAACAGACCACTATTTTAACTAAACTTTTATTGCAATTTAGTTCTTTAATATTGATGCATTCACTCACCTTCACGTGTTTAAAGTTTGACATATTAAAACAACATCGATTAAAAATAAACATTACGATCGTTAAATAACATATAATTAAAATATAGAATAGTTTAATTACGTAAAGAGTAGTTCTTTTACAACTTACGCTCACCGATCAGTGGAAAAGCATGTGAATCTTGGTTATAAATGGTTCATTATGAACAGATCCAATTATTCTTTTGTTCTAGTATGTTGGAAGAGACAAATATATTGTATAGGGGTTCGTCGTCAGGCGGTACATGGGTTAGGCGCGTAGTGGCTAGTGGCGTAGTGGCGTAGTGGCGTAGTGGCGTAGTGGCGAAGGTGTCTAGTGGGTCACGTGACCTGTGTACTATCTACTATTGTACGCGGTGAGCATGAACAGCAACATGTGGACTCCAGCCGTTGACGTGTGCGACGCCATGTTGGGTGACGTCACTGTAACAGAAAACACATCCTGGGGATAAAATAGTGCATATAATATTGCTATATATAGCATTTTCTGTCTCACTACACTTAAATTCCATTGTCATCAACGTGGCAAAAAACACAATGATGAATAAAAGAGTAATACTAGATTAATTATTCAAGCGATAGCCCTTTAGTAACCGCTGTATTTGAGTGAAAGTATTTACTTCTTATAAAGGAAGAAAATAGCTTGATAGGAAAGAATAAAACTTAAGAGTCGTCAAAAACTTAAGAACTAGTAGAATATTTTCTAGAAATTACACCCTCCAATATTTTCACTGGTCAATCCTTAGACTTTTTAGCCGACCACCACTTTAATTTCTCATTTTGGATTTCCGTTAGTTCATTCGCAATATCGTAGCATCAAGATACATCAGCAAGCTGTATCATGAACATCAAGTTATATCAGCAGGATGTTCGCGTGAGCATCAAGATAAAACAGCGAGACATTCTCGTGGCGTGAAGATTCTCTTGCCTCAAAATTCTTAATGATCAGCAGACCATTTTGATGAGCGAATTCCCTAGTTCAAGCCCACAAAAATTATTTTCACTGTATTCTTTACCATTTTTAATGTAACATTAATGAGGATAATGTAACAAAAAGCCAACAATAAGCTGAAGAGGTAAAACTTTATTAGCTATACAACGAACATTTCTAGTACAAATTATTCCTTTCCAGCTTTATTGATACAGAGAATATACAGAGAATGTCTCGTGTAAGCTTCTGACCAAGGTCTCAATGTTTTCAGGTCGTTATAGTGCCTTTGATGTGACCTGACGACTACTTATGTATCCGGGACCAACAGGTTAACGAGCCTTCCGAAGCATGGTGGCAGTCTGAGAAATTAAATTTTATGTGTCATGATCATGAATCGAACCCGAGTCTTTTGGGTCATAGGACTCGGCTGTGACTTCCAGAAATAAAACCTGCAAACGCTCCATTTATCAAATGATATTGTACAAAACATCGTTTTCTTTTTAGCATTATTGAGTAAAGAGTGTTGACTGGGACGGTGGCGACGTCCTGTAATCAAGCTACTTTGAGGTCACGAATTGTGGATAGTTGTGAGAGATGGTCGGTGGATGTAGTGTTCTCTTGTGTGGATTAACGTCCACACTATTGAATACTACGTTAATCCACAAAGACCATCCTCATAATTAGACCAATTCGTAATTCAGAGGCCGTGGTTTGGATTCCACGTTAAACTGTAGGTCCATTAGTTGCCATCGGCTGTTGGGCTAACAGTCCAGTCTAAGGAACATGTCAGCCTTAGTCAGTAACAAGACTACAAGATCGCGCCGCAATCATCCTACATTCATTCCTCATTCATACTTTGCTTAAAATACCTACCTGGGTAGGTCGCCATTTCAGTTAAAAGTAAAAAGTATAACTATAAGATAGCATGTCAAGTATGGCTACCTCTCTCAGGAATGGGCTCCCTGGGGGAGACGCCGAGGTGCACCTCGGCCGACTCTCGGTAAAGCGTTGCGACGATCGCCGTACATTTCAGCACCAACTGGCCATTGTGGAAGTGGCTGGGCAGGAGCGTGAGTGTGAGAGAGAGCGAGCTAGACTGCAGCTGATCAGGACCCGGGATCTTCTGAGTGTCTGGAGTCCCGACCTGCACGCAAGACAACTGGATTTAGAACGTCTGTGAAAACTTAGTGTGGGACTTATGGACATGTGCAATCGATTTCATTTCTTAAGCTAGGGATGAAAACGTGTTTGTATTTATTCCTGGGAGATTTTTTCTGAATCTAGTATTAGTATTTTTCACTAAAATCTTTTGGAAATGCTGTCTAAATCTAACTAAGCAACCGGTGACTTTATTCTCGAAAGATTAAGACGCTAGCCACTAGGCGATCATTAGAACATATTATGGGCGTGTTAGTTGAATATACGTACTGGAATCGTGAGTCTTTCTCCATTATGTTGAATCTCCCACAGGAAAAGTAAAAAGATTTTTTTGTCAGTAGATAGTTTTATTTGTGCTTTATAAATATGTAAAAGTGGAAAAATATATACTGCATATAATGTTTTGATTTATGATTATCGAAACACAATTTATCTTTCGAGGTCGGAAGGCGCTACGAATAAATAGTGTGTTATTTTGTAAATAAACGAGTTCAGATTCAAGTGTATTGAAAATCTTCTAGCTCAACTACTTAAGTTCTTAGGAGTCTTGTGTACTTCGGTTATATTGTATTTAAATAAAATAAGAGCAATATTTAAACACTCTGAATTAAAATACCACTTAAAACATATCTTTTTAAGTATTAAGTATAATTTATTATTGACCATGGTGACTAAAAAGAAAATAACCCTTTTAAAATGTGTCAGTATATTTTTTATTCTTCGTTTACTCATATTTTATTACATTAGCTATATATGAAAAAAACATTTTATTTAGATGCACCGCTATACACGATAGCGCCATTTTAGATAACTTCGCTCAGCTCGTTTCTTTCAACGAGAAACAATGTTCTTAAGCAAGTAAACAAAAGCACAGGCACTGTAAACCTAAAGCCCTAGATAAAATAATTATATTTTCAAACGTTAACTTTATACTATTGTAATATAGCCGTCTAGACAGTTTTAACTAACTACTTTCTAGTAGAATTATCGGAAAGTCATTTTTCTATACAATTACTTTTAACTTTCTTCATGTTTTTAAAATTCACTTCCATGGTTATAAGAACCATTTCAAAATATCAGAAATTCAAAATTAGTTTTGGAAAAAGATAAGTGTTACCACGATAGATCAAGCCACAAAAATGGTCGTAACAGCGATATTATCTAGTTTCCATTGGATTTCTAGATAGCTAGATAGTAAATTAATATACAATAGTTTAAAAACTGAACAGCATACAGCACTCTATGGTTGTAAGTTAAGTTGGGTATTTATGTTATTATACCGTCGTACAGCACTTAGTGAATGTCTAAATTTGATATTATGTGAAATTTATAAAAATACTTCAGTTATTATAAATTAACGCCCTTATTCTAATCTATAATCCTAAGATGTTACCCAGCCTGTTTACTCAATTAAATAATGTCTTCACGTGCGACTTCTGAAACATTCTGCGGAGAACGAACTTTGAAATTTTTATTCAAGTTGGACAACGTAGTAGTGTAGTGGTGAGAACACACATTGCAAACGATAAAGGTATTATATATAACACGAAGAGAACAAGTGAGTGTATATAAATCCCCGAAAAATGCTTTTCCAGCAATTTTATTAGATCTTATTATAATCCTCATATTCTCGGATAGGCTCCACATCCGATTGATCAGTTGGTATATTCAATCGGGTAATTGTAAAAGCAAGGACATGCTCTTGCACCAACCGGCTGGTTGTTGAGCAGGAAGCTGAGGGAGGCCGGTGGCTTGGAGGGAGGTGACGTGCAGTTGGCGTTGAGTGTCTCCCCGGGGAGGTATCGGTCCTTCTCCGTGTAGATGGTCGGTCCGCTGTCTGGAAGATCTGAAATCAACAAGCGATTCCAGTAAAGTAAAAACTTACATTTATTTGAAAATTCAGTTTGTGTTCGAAATTGTTAAAAAAAATATCACGTAAACATTACTTGTTACGAAGAACTTGTTTGAAAATTGGTAAATTTGACAAGAAGATTTTATTTATCATATGATAACTGACTAAAATCAGAGTGTAAGATAACGAAATTGAATACATTTTTAATACTTGGAACTAAATTTTGACATGAATATGTCTTAGCTCTGGGGAGGGGAGTGTTAGCAATTTGTAAGATGAACATTTGAAACATAAGAACAGCTGTTAAGATGAACTGAAATCATTTCATATAGACATATCCATTATATAACGTAATAGTAAATACAAACATTGTTTACACTTAGAGTGAGAATGTGTTACTGTAAAAAAATATTTTAGGAAGTACCGTATATTTTTTTGAATTTGTAAATTGAATTTGCGATAGGAAATACATATAAATAAATACTTAGAAGGTGATCGCTCCAAAAAACGAGTTTTAGATGTGCAATCACGATTGCAATAGCATAAGCTTATATTTTTGCTCTATTGAATACTGACCAACAACCATAAGATGTCGAGAGACGATCGCAGTTGAGAATGATGGCGAGTCAGCGCTGACCTCACAGCTGATGTTGCCAGACAGCTTAAACTGCACATTCTGGAGCGTCACCTGAGTGGCGTTGGACATTGACAGCTGGAAAACCACATATAGTATTTGAAAGTTGGCCAAAGAGTAGTAGGAATAAGTAATAAGGTGTGAGTGACTGGGACGGTGGCGACGTCCTGTAATCCAGCTACTTGGAGGTCACGAATTGTGGATAGTTGTGAGCGATGGTCGGTGGATGTAGTGTTCTCTTGTGTGGATTAACGTCCGCACTATTGAATACTACGTTAATCCACAAAGACCATCCTCACAATTAGACCAATTCGTAATTCAGAGGCCGTGGTTCGGACTCCACGTTAAACTGAAGGTCCATTAGTTGCCATCAGCTGATGAGCTATTAATTAACAGTCCTGTCTAAGGAACATGTCAGCCTTAGTTAGTAACAAGACTACATTGCGCCACAATCATCCTACATTCATACTTGGCTTAAAATACCTACCTGGGTAGGTCACCATTTCAGTTAAAAGTATAAAGTATTTAAAACTATAAAGTGACGATCACGATGAAGAAGAAGAAAAGGTTAACCTCTGAACTCTAATAAGTAAACTAAACATATGTGTGGAGGCAGTTAGACGTTACATTGATGGTTTTACTGTGTAACAAGAACAAATAAATAAGCTACTTATTGAGTTTGATTATGAGGATAAATAAAGAAGATGATTAAAGTATATACTACGTTTTGGACCTGTGTTCTCTCGCAATGCATTGTCTCAACTCATTCCTTTCTTATCTTTCTAGAACTAACCTTTTCCTAACACTCACTCCAGGTCTCCCTTAACACCTTCCTATTGTAATCTTAATTTTAGGGATATCAAAACCTAAACTATGAAAGTAAATTTGCCAATCTTCTGACAATTCTTTTAAATATCCAATAAAAATCCTCCCTCCAGTCAACATGATTCATCACTTCGACTCTCCTTAGTGTCTAATGATGGAGAAAATGATAAAAATCAATAGTTCCGTCAGTGAGATAACCAGTGCTACCATTGGTCAAAGTCCTGAATATGTCCTTCCAGAAACTGATGTACTCCCTACAACATCTCTTTCCAAAAAAATAATATTAATTATAAATTATAGTAGTCAAAAACCTAGCAATACAAGCATCTCTTAATGTACAGTAACTTAGTTAGTTAAAAATATATTACTACTAAGGCTACGTGCACATGTACATTTAGTTATATTTTTATATTTTTGTTACTAAAATCATTTTTGGCTGTTTGCATCATATATTAAGATTTTTAAGAATACGTTAGAAATAGATTTTCCTGTGCCTGCGGTTTAGTGGTGGCGACGAGAAATACCTGCATATAGTTGAGGCTTAAAGAGATACGTTGGAGGCTCTGCTATGAATTAGGTCAAGAGGAAGATTTTGCCTGGGTTTAACATCCACTTAGCAGTTTTAGATACATATTTTAAGGAGTAAGCCCTAATAGATCAACAAATATATAAATTATATTATATAACAACACGCAAGGGAAATATTAAACAAAATTGGATCTTTTTTATAAATTGAGCATTTAAAATAATACTAATACTATGATACTACCTATAAGTATAATAGTATTTACCATAGTAATATAAGGATAAAAGTGTGTACCTTTAGATAATAACTAGCATTTTATAATAACTTAATATTATAATATCAACTTTTTACCCACATTTTAAATGATTTTAAACATTCGTTGAATAAGTCAAGTCAAGTAAAAATCAGATTTATTCCAAAAAACAAACAAATTATATTACGAAATAAGTTGTACACATTTTTCAAATGTTAGATATTATAAAAAAATTATAAAAAAACGGAAAATCTATAGGTAGACAATAAGAAAATAATAAACGTATCTTAAAAGTAGGAAATTGCCTACATGGACCTAGAATGGTCTGTGCGTAGGCACGAGTTGTTTTTATTAAAAATAAAATGTCCTTAGGCCTATGGACTTTTTTAAAATTTAAATTTAAAATAAAATGAAAAATGTATATAGATTATGAAATAAGAAGAGAAAATCCCGTAGGAAAACTATTCTTCCACAGTGAAATACATAATAAATAAATTAATAGTAAACGTGAATTAAATTTCACTCTAAAATTATAGTTTATTTGATTCAGTTATATTCCATAGAAAAATTTTAAACTGAGTTTCTCAACACTAATACAGTTTTCATCGAATACATTAAAATATGTTACTCGTGAAAGTTTTTAGAAATAGATTTTCCTGTGCCTGCGGTTTAGTGGTGGCGACGAGAAATACCTGCATATAGTTGAGGCTTAAAGAGATACGTTGGAGGCTCTGCTATGAATTAGGTCAAGAGGAAGATTTTGCCTGGGTTTAACATCCACTTAGCAGTTTTAGATACATATTTTAAGGAGTAAGCCCTAATAGATCAACAAATATATAAATTATATTATATAACAACACGCAAGTGAAATATTAAACAAAATTGGATCTTTTTTATAAATTGAGCATTTAAAATAATACTAATACTATGATACTACCTATAAGTATAATAGTATTTACCATAGTAATATGAGGATAAAAGTGTGTACCTTTAGATAATAACTAGCATTTTATAATAACTTAATATTATAATATCAACTTTTTACCCACATTTTAAATGGTTTTAAACATTCGTTGAATAAGTCAAGTCAAGTCAAAATCAGATTTATTCCAAAAAACAAACAAATTATATTACGAAATAAGTTGTACACATTTTTCATATGTTAGATATTATAAACAAATAAAAAAAAAACGAAAATCTATAGGTAGACAATAAGAAAATAATAAACGTATCTTAAAAGTAGGAAATTGCCTAGATGGACCTAGAATGGTCTGTGCGTAGGCACGAGTTGTTTTTATTAAAAATAAAATGTCCTTAGGCCTATGGAATTTTTTAAAAATTAAATTTAAAATAAAATGAAAAATGTATATAGATTATGAAATAAGAAGAGAAAATCCCGTAAGAAAACTATTCTTCCACAGTGAAATACATAATAAATAAATTAATAGTAAACGTGAATTAAATTTCACTCTAAAATTATAGTTTATTTGATTCAGTTATATTCCATAGAAAAATTTTAAACTGAGTTTCTCAACACTAAAACAGTTTTCATCGAATACATTAAAATTAGTTACTCGTGAAAGTTTTAGTAGGTTTATTTTGTGAGCTTATTTCGTTTGCTATTAGACTAGTCGTCTTTAAAGCCATTGATGGCGGTCGCAGCATTTGTGACCGACGGCCGAGTCGTTGACCCCTCATGAATACAACATCACAGCTGCTTCTGTCCCTTTTATACCTCTTCAATGGCCATCCTTCATTCAAAACCTGGTTTTATGTATGATAAACCTTTTTTTGATTGTAAATTTTTTTGGTAAACATTATTGAAATGCATTCCAAAAATACCTTTAAAACAGAACCTCATATTTTTTAGCTAATAATGTAGATGGGGGTTTTCTACAACAAATTTTTGATCCCAAAAAGGTTTACTTACTTACTTAGTCATACTCCTGTGGTCACCAAAATCCAAGGGAAACTTTTTAAATTTTTTGCAAACTCCTAAACTCTAAGCTCTTTGATCTTAAGCTATATCAAACTCTCCCCCGATTCTTCTAATGCCATTCATCATTTGGTCACTCTATCGTATCCTTAACAAAGGATAAAAAAAGAAAAAGGGTACCTCCCTTGCGTTTGAACTCTCTAAACTCTTGTTATAGCTGTCTCTTCAGTAATTTTTCTCACAAGATCATGTCACCAAATTCTCTTACTTCTTATTACAGTCACAAAATCTTGTATTTTATAATAGTACCTGAGTTTTGTGTCTTTCTTCATATTTAATTTCTGTATATTCTCTATACCCCTTCCTCAAATATTGGTCCGTATATTCTTCTCAATATATTGTTTTCAAGGTGACTAGTTACTTTTGGGTATCTTTTTATCGTTATCCACATCGTGTATATATTTTTGCATTTGTTGAAATGCTCTTACTACTAAATAGTTTTGACAGGCTTTAGCAACACTTATTGGCCACAATTAACCTCATTAGGATTTCCTGTTACAGTAAAAAAATGTTAACCAGATAGGAAGTAGAGATTTTTTACATAAATTTATAGCTCTTAATCAACTGTGTATTAACTTAAAATTGATAATCATAAAGTAAAAAAACTGTTTTAACCCTTTGGTAAGAGACTTAAATTTGCTTTATGTACTAAAAAACTACACGTTGTATGTAAACATAAAAATATAAAAACTACAGCATAAATAAAGTTTCAGAATGAATGCGTTTAATAAACATTGCACACCTAGTAATAAGTGTAAGTTTAGTGAAAAAACGTGCTCAGTAAAATTCGCGTTTGTAATATTTTGTTTTCATTAATTGTATGATTTTTGTTTTTAATAACAGAGACCTCTAAATAAATAAATCCAGATTCCTTACGATATTTTTTTATACTATTGACCTAAAATACGTATACTGTACTTAATAGTATTTAAAAAATGATTCTTTTGCTGTAATATAAAGTTCTATGATAAAAAACAATTGTTATCATCCAAGTACAGGAATTTTCCGTTTATTGCCAATGGTTTGCTCTTAACTGCCACCAGTCGTTGGGTTTCAATTACCTTTTCACTGGATCTTTAACCTCTCCAAAGAAAACTATGATACTATCGGATATCATAGCTGATGACTAGAAGTCCACCTCTTAGAAAATTTAAATACAGTACATACAGAAACGTGTTGAAATCTTTAATGTACAGACAACTAATAAACAAACATTAGAGGGAAAAATTATTAAAAATATTATACTGGTTGGTTATATTATTATAGCATTTGTCACGTATTCAATTATATCAAGCAATAATATTAACACCTAAACTGTAATCTACTTAATGGAATAGTTGATTAAATGGAATATATACTGATTTAGAGTGCCAGTGCCTGTCCCATCTGTATTTGTAATTACTTGGTTTTACATTGAATTATTAATCTTAAATATTGAACATTTATTAAATCTAATATATCTTTATTTTAACCACCGTATTGTCGCTGTCAATATATAACAGCATTTTTATGTTTTTAATTTCAAATTGTTGGCTGTTTCAAATCTTAAATGAAAATGTATCGATCGTAAATAAGTCATTTAAATTAAAGAGTACAATAGTATATTTCATCACGATACAGTTCCTTATATGAATATTTTAAGTTTGAATCTATCAAAGTTTAGAATTTAATTTACTTTTCTAGAAAACGTTAGATTTTTTTAGTTTAGCCACTATTTAAATGCTTCATGTTTTCACGGATTGAAAAAAAATATTTTCAAATTAAACAGTCATATTTAACTAGAATCACCACTGTTTAAATCTGTTTAGTTAGATATCTCATTATAATTTGAAAGTACACGTATTATGATTACAAGTAAAAAATTATTTGAGTTATTTTTAAAAAGGAAACAGACTCTTTTACCCTATATATTGGCTATCTACGTAGTCTAATTAGTAAGGATGATCTTACACTCCACCAGATGAATTACTCATATAATTCGATAATGTTGTTTTTCGAAGGAAAGTTTAGGAAATAGATTACATTTTAATACTTTTTTTATTAATTTAATATTTTAAAAATACCCTGAATGTCCAGATATTTAAAAATAAAAGTTTTATTATTTCAATGAGTACCACCGATTACCCTGGTACTTTAGATATGAAAGGTTTATACAGTTGGAATCGATGCCAGCTCTGAACGCTTGTATTGTCTCGGCATCTAGGTCTCAGCTGAGGGCGTTTTTGAGTAATAAAAGTATAACTAGATATTAACATACGAGTCTTAAATGGCTACTGATATATAACGTTTTTTGAATGGATACAAAATGACGGATAGCGGCCAAACGAAGGATTTTTCGACATATGTATATAGGAAATCTTTAGTTTCTTATGATGAGTTAATACTCATAATTCACCCCTTTAAGTTTGTCCCCAACTTTAATGAACACCCTGTATATATACATATATACGTGTGTGTGTGTGTGTGTTCTTATGGAAAAATAGTTAAGTTGAATGAAAACACAAGCAATAACAACAAAAAGAAAATGAAAATAGTTCGTGAGAACTTAAATTTACTTGCAGGATAATATAATTATTTATCAAATGAATTCAATTATTTAAATGTTAATGTCTACAGTATAATCCCTAAAATAATTTAAACGATTATTTTCAAATGTTTTGTCTATATTTAAAAATGTTAATATGGACATCAGTAAAATTTGTTATCCTCTTGTAAAACAGGATTCTATACCTTGTATTACGCTATCGCAGCTGGGTTATATCGGATCCAATGAGCAACTTAGCAACGTGTAGAATACTCACGTCAACGTGTATTCCATCGAAGGGGAAGATCTTGTTTGGCGGCGTGTCGGTGGGCGAGTACCGGTAAAACTCATGGTTGCCGCGGTACCACTTGACAGAGTAAAGGGGGGCCTCCTCCAGGTCGTAGAGGCAGAGCAGAGCGGCGTGCTGGCCCTTCTGCACCGCCGGTGGCAGCACCAGAAGGCTCACGTTCTTCAGGCATCGAGCCGCTGAGGACAAAAGGAATCAATGAAAATACTTTTTAAATGAGGAAAATTATAGGACTATTTGGTTCTTTCTAACGTTTAAGCTCTTACAAATATAATATATTATACTAAAACAAAAAATAACATAGCTTATATCGTGTTTATGTGTAAAAGAAACGATATGGCGTCTCTTCCATACAATTTTCGCGTGTTGCTCATAATTGCTAACACCTTCCTCCAAGAGCCAGACACATCCATGTAAAAATTTAAAACAAATATAGCTTATAACTGCATGGATTCACGCATTCACACCGCTTGCTATAGACAGGCCTCTTCCTAACCATTTGGAGGTCATGAATTGTGGATAGTTGTGAGTGATGGTTGGTGGGTGTAGTGTTCTCTTGTGTGGATTAACGTCTGCACTATTGAATACTACGTTAATCCGTGACGATCCTCATAATTGGACCAATTCGTAATTCAGAGGCCGTGGTTCGGATTTACGGTAAACTGTAGATATCTTAGTTTCCATCGGCTGTTTGGGCTATTAATTAACAGTAATGTCTAAGGATATTGTCAGCCTTAGTCAGTAACAACACTACAAGATCGCACCACAATCATCTTACACTCATTTCTCATTCATACTTGGCTTAGAATACCTACCTTGTGGTATGGTCGTCATTTCAATAATCTAATCTAATCTAACCAAGGTCCTCTTGCAATTCCCTGGTCATATGGTCCAGGTAGTAATTATTCAATCAACCGGGATGAAAATTATTCTTTATTGAGGCGAACATTAGGACCACATGGTCCTTTATTACAGTTAACCTCTTATAATTGGACAATAATAAAAAAAACAAAATAAAATAAAACCTAATTTGTAAAAATAAAACAAACTATAAAACATAACAAACTTGATTCACAAAAAGTAAACAAAAAAATTACACCATTCACTCACTCATTCGCCACCTGCTGCCGCCAGGCATATCGCGCGCCCTCCCGCCACCCACGATCATCCTGAGTAGGAAATATTCTTTCAGCGCCGCCATCAGCTGGGAAGGATTTGGATTTGGGTTTGATTTCATCGAGATTCTATGGAATTAGTATTATTCTGAAAGTAATTCCGAATGCAAAAAACTGTAGAGATCAATTGTAAACAACTGTTCAACGTTGGGGAATATAGACACAGAATATTTCTTTTATTTCAGTTTCCTAAAATTCAAACTTGTCGGCTAGGTATCATAGAATTCTGAAATTGATCATAGAGTGACTAGTTATTATAATAAATATTTACTTTAAATTTAATAGTTTTAAATGAGAAGTCCGAATTTAATATAACTCAACTCGATCGTCTTGACGCAGATTAAATTAAAAAGCAAATGTAATAAGTCTGAGTCTGTTGTATGTAATTGTTTTTGGAAATATACAGTCGTGTAATTGTCCACAGCGTTGCAGTAACTTTGTTGAGAGTTAACACAGTAGCATCTTTTTCAGTGTGTGAATGACAGTGACTACATTTTTGAATTAATTAACCGCTATATCTATCCTGTCTAGTGTGCTGTTAATATTCAATCTCAGGCTTTTAACTTTGTCATAGTATGTCAACAGAGTTAAGAGTGTCGTTAAGGGAAGTCGGATAACCAAATTGGTACAATTTATTTTTTTATTTATATTATTTACATTTACTGGCTCTTTTGGTTTAATTTGACACCTTATTAACAAAGTCTGATTACAAAAAGTAAAAAGTAAAAGGTTGTCTGAGGGTCAAGTTCGAGCACTATAGAAGTTAGAGGTATTTTTCAACTGCAATCTCCTGAAAACTATAGTTTTTAACCTGTGTGTACTTTAAAAGATATTTATTTAAAGTTACACTACAAATAGAGAAGTAGAATTTTGTCAAAACTTTCTGGTTTTAAATTGAGACCATATAAACATTAAATTAAGAAAAATAAAAATAATAAAAAATAACTTACACTGATCTAATTAATGTTAAAGGCACACAATAAATTTGTTAAAGTTTTATGTATATATCTGAGGTGGTTGCTGAGAAAAGGGAACACTTAAATAAGTACGATTTAACACGGGCGATATAGGACCTTGGCGGTTGGTCTGTGGGTGTTATCAATGTCCATCCTGTGACAAGCGTACATATTCAATAACGATTGGTTTAGTTTTTTCATGATTCAATTTTAACCAGTTTTTGGCTTCCCGAACAACGGTTCCGTCAATGTCGTGATTCATTGATCCCTTTATTCGTTGCGCTGACTTTTAAGGGATCGTGTATTTTCGCCAGCGTAATAATGAAACTTTGAGTTATGCATAATAAATATCGTTGGTGAAGAAAGTAATCAGAAATGACCAGGAATGGAACCCTGAGAAACACCACAATAAACAAGAAGTAAGTTTGTCATTACACATATATGGGTCTCATACCGCTATGAAGATATAATTTTAGGATTAAAACCTAGAGTGTCATGGTTTACGATGTCGAAAGCCTTAAAATGGTCAAATACGACCTCAAACCATAGCTCATTTCCATTATTGTAGCCTATAGATCACCAGATTAACTAAAAAGTGTACATCATGCACTTTATTGTGGAATCATGGATATATCTAAAGGGCATGTTCTTGCAGTTTTCAGTTCATCTATACAGCTGTTCTCATAACCACATGACAAGACTACATCGCCCACAATCATCTACGAATCAACTTCATTCATACTTGCCAATTCCTACCTCGCCATTTCAATAATCTAATCTAATCTAATTGCACTTTATTGTGGAATCATGGATGTATCTAAAGGGAATGTTCTTACAGTTTTCAGTTCATCTATACAGCTGTTCTCATAACCACATGACATCCCCCAGAGTGATCTACGACGTACTTTTGGTCTGACAGATTGCCAATTCCTCCCCAGAGATAAGACATATCCATGTCAAATTAACCTTGTGTGTCAAATGTTCCTTGGTTTCTGTATTCGACTACAGCTGTTTCGTACTATGTTAAACACATTTTTAGGTTATAACAATATCAAGATGGTTTAATTACTTTAATTATGTCTGAGATGACTTCATCATTTTTTTAATAATAAAATAAATTAAAACATAGAAGACACTATGACACTACACTCATAAAACACATTTTCACACAACGTTCAAAAACTAAAAAAAAACAGCACGTGCGTTGGTGGCTGATGAATCGCGTAACTGCGACTCTTATTCCTTTTCAGGATATTTCCTTTGCGGGTGGTTGGTTAACATGATTTGTCTAATATGTTATTGTATTGCAGATTATATTTGATTTAACATTTTTTTAGTATTACATCGGATTTTTCTGGGTTCTTTTCATTGTTTGGTAAATTGCAAACTCTTCTATTGTATTTAATATTTTCCTTTGCTTCGGTTATGCAAGCCTTGTAAATTTGTTTGTGAGTCGGTATAACTATGATCACTGTTTAAAGAACACGTGAATAAAACGTCAAGCATATGTTAACCACTAAATTCACAGCAAAGACTTAGCATAAATTTAAAGTATGAATTCCATATACAAAAATAGATTTATAGTACAGGCCTAGACATATTAATCAGTTGTTGATTTGTAGTTAAATTAAACAGTCGTTGAACGAACCTTTTAGTTTAACCAATCATGATGGGAATAAAACAAATGAAGTTAATTAAAAAATAACAGATCTGATATTTTTCAAATAAATGCACAAGGAAGATTTTGCTGGCACAATTGGATTTCACAGTGACAATAGCTTCGAGGTGGTTTAAAATGATTCATGTAATATTTTTACAACTACAATATTTTACACATCCTATTCATCCTAAGCAAGTTGTAAAAGGTAAACTTCCTATTTTACCCTTACGATATTGTATAAAATCTGTAAAGCTTGTTAAAGCTCACTTAATAATTAATTGCGGTTACTTTCGTCTTCACCTTTCCATAATGATAATATAAATAAAGTTTAAACCATAATTACATAGCTGTCTTATGTGAGACAACTTAGAAATCATTTTCTTTGCATCAAAAATATTTTTCCAAAACACAAACACCAAGAAAATACAAACAATACGCATTAAGTTAAAAACGTACAAAAAATCCATTTATACTTTTTAACGATATTTTTACATATCCATAACTCAAGTATCCTCCTTCAAAATATGATATAAGGTGTGAAAGATAGTTTGGAACCCATCGAAAAAATGTCCATATCCTGACAGTATGGTAATTTAGCTTTACTTTAACTGTACAGCTTTCTAAAAATAAGTATACCATCATGTAGCATGACAGATACATACTAAGCAATAACATGTTTATATCTAATAGAGTTTCAATAATTGACCAACTTCAATGGGTCTATTAATAATTTTATTTACCAAAACACTTTCATAGTCAAGTAGAATAACGACATAAAAGTTGGAACGCAACATTTGGGTGAACACCGGCATTGCAGTATATTATGTTGGAAACGTTTATCTAATCCAGGGTCGTGTTTTCATCAAGGAATAGTTTTAGTTCCAGCATCGACAGGCATACATGGGGCTGACTAACGATACTACATGGTCCGCGCCCGCTACATGAACCCTCCGTGATGACCGGTAGTGCGACATTCTACGGCACTTGCAATCCAACGTATCGACATTCTACAGCAAGACTACCTCTAACTACAAGACTGCCTCAAACTACAAGACTACCTCAAACTACAATACTACCTCAAACTAGACCACCACCTCAAATTACAAGACTACCTCAAACTACAAGACTGTCTCAAACTACAAGACTACCTCAAACTACAAGACTACCTCAAACTACAATACTACCTCAAACTAGACCACCACCTAAAATTACAAGACTATCTCATACTACAAGACTGCCTCAAACTACAAGACTACCTCAAAGTACAAGACTATCTCAAACAAAACAATCAAACTAGACCAACCTCAAATTACAAGACATATACAAATGTTAAACAACATACTACTCAAACTGACTACTCAAATTACAAGACTACCTCAAACTAAAATACTATCAAACTAAGAAATCAAACTACATTAAATTACAAGACTATCAACTACAAGACTACCTCAAACTACAATACTACCTCAAACTAGACCACCACCTCAAATTACAAGACTACCTCATACTACAAGACTACCTCAAACTACAATACTACCTCAAACTAGACCACCACCTCAAATTACAAGACTACCTCAAACTACAAGACTCTCAAATACAATACTATCAACTACAAGATGCCTCAAACTAACAAGACTACTCAAATAGAAAAAAACAAGACAACATACTACAAGATTTAAACTACAAATACAAATATAAACTACAAGACTATCTCAAACTACATCCATTTTTGAATAAACAACTGACAAACTTCAGTACATGGACAATGTTAAAGTTAATATGTATTTACTGTCAGGCGTTACGAAGTTCGCCAGGTCAGCTAGTTAATAATACAATGTCTATTAATTTCCTTTAGAAGGTTTTGTTCTCATTATTAAGTCTGGTCATGTAGTCTATTTAGTCCCTCCACATAAGTCATGTCGAAAATTTAAAGTTTAAAGATTAAAAATTAAAATACATACTACACGATGAGCTCATATACTAGTTACATACGATCGACCGTGATGATGCAGACAACCAAGACGGCTAAAAAAAACAAATTTACAACTAAAAAATATTTTTCCATCTCATTCCATAATTTAAGAGGAACAGAGTTTATTTTGGTTTAGATTAAAAACTATCTTTTTTTGTAAGTGAAGTAATAATTTCCTAGTTTTGAATTTAGCTAGTGTACTAATATATATAAAATACGTATTCGTAGTATTTTTTAATAAATTACAGACCCATTTGATCAAATCATATTTCATTAAATGAATTTAGTTACAACTAAAAGTACGTTCCTATCAAATTTATCAAATTTGGTTATGTTTTAAAAGATGGAATTGTCTGTTACTAAAAGAGAAGTAATTTTTGTTACTTATAAAAAAATTCATGAACTATGCAAATTAATGAGCGTAAATAGATAACGGAAATGTGTTTACCGTTCTCGTCAATTAGTAATTGCTGTGACAGTTCAATAATCATGATTCATTTTGGTGAATGAAGAGTAATTTTGTTTAAACAGTTAATGCTGAAGTGACGATTCATTATTTAAATGCAAAGTTCTCCAAATATTCTCAACCAATCATTCTGCGGATTTTTATTTGGTCACATTTAAAATTAAGGGCAGTAGTGTTCGTGTTTGTTGCCATATTGTACGAGTACCGAATTAGAGCTCCACTATTTTACTAAACCACTATGGCTTTATTTCGCTAGTTGAAAATAAATCTAAAATTCAAATTAGATTAATATTCATTCGAAGTCGTTTGACGAAGTTCGTGACACAGTTCTTATTATATTCAATCCATATGAATAAGGGGATTTTAAACTAATGGTAATTTCTAAAATGTTTTGTTATAAACTTGTTTATCAAAGGGGTGCCAATATAGTCTTTAAACAGCTTATATGGAATAAAAATATTTATTAAAGTATTACACAATAGTTAATACTTATTGTTCTTACTATACTACTATCCACCCTTTATAGCCAATTAAATTACTTTTAATATAAGAATAATTTAAAAGTAATTCACAGGGCCTAAAATTGAAATTCTATATTATAACTATATAGTTGTATCATAATTACGTCAAAATTTTAACTACACGTGAGCTTATATAAAAAATTAAGGCTTAGCTGTTACAAAAGTTTAAATGAATTAATAACAATCATTTAAATTGCAAAGATTATTAACTAATATCCTATTAAAATAGGTCGCTTTACAATACAGATTTTACCAACTTAGAGAACAATATATCTTTGTTCCGTAGTAACAAAAGATTTTAATTGGAATCTGATTGTCTGGCCGTGAATTCAGATTCGGTTCAATTTGCAATTACATCATCGATCATTCATACCTCTTCTTTTGATTATTTGTGCTGCCTTTGATTTAAAATGTAAATATTCCTCACGCGGCTCATAATGTATGGTGGCAATCTTTTAATCTTTAAGATAATAGTAAATTACAACGCTGTATTTAGTAAATTTTAAACGTTTATTTTACAATCTTAGCGCTCATATTTTAACTAAAAAATGGATCATTTTTGACCAAAAGCTAATATTTCAATTTTTCTTATTATGTATTAATTATTTTTATTTTTATTAACGATCGCACTTTGAGGTAAAAAACGCATTTTTAAGCATAATAAAATTATTACATAGGTTTTTATGAAAATCATATATTATAATTGTTTTATTATTGTGTAATTTGATTGTCATTCAAGGTATGTCCCACTAAAAGAACAAGGAAATTATGATATCATATGTCTCCAAAGGCAACCCCTTCGAATCGTCTGGTAACTGAGTTTTGTAATATTCAACGAACTGAACCTTTATTTTTCAGAACGGTATACTCGTAGTATATGAATAATAAGAATTACGATAAGAAAAGAAGATCCAATGTAAAAATACAATTTACATGTTCCTAGTATTTAAATATTAGGATAAGATGATGTGTTAAAAGGGGAATATTTTCTGAGAAAACCCAATTTTTACTTTGAAACTACCTTACAAGAACTTTTCTCAAATGGAAATATATTCGTGATTGATTAAAATGTAGATAAACATAAATATTACGTCAAATAAACAATGAATATAAAGAAAACCCACAAAATATCATTAATATATGCAAATTAATTGTATAATAATAGTAACAAACAAGGAAATTGAACAAAGAGTTTGGTACGAGATTTCAATAAAAGATCCATATGATTGTAATTAACAGGCTGTTGATTCAATCAGTTTTCCATGACAATGGAACAAACAACGGGATTGAAAACGGATTTATTATTGTCCGTGGTAATTTACAAAGACAACATCTGCGGGGGTGTTCCATCAAAATGATAAAAATACCATGGTATCGGTGACACATACTTTCTCCCTTACCTAATAAACAACGAATTAACACAATTACAATAAAACCCAACACAGTACTTAATGCTTATTAAAATAATAATAGACATCCTTTTCGTACAAGATAAAGTATTTTTGGGATTTATATCCCTTGAGGTAATAAAAAGCCTTTGAGCGGTTTTTGATTGGTGATGCAACCTAATGCTAAATACCAAGTTTCATGAACATAAAAGGATGAATATGGAAGATATTAAATTTTTTAGTGATCTCAGTTAATTATAATTACTAATGAATGCTATTAGACAACGTACGGTGTTTCCTGTGAACAGTAAATATAACATATTTCTGTAAACGTTAGTCGTAGACAAATAATTCAAAATACTATTATGATTTTTGAACTGGTTTCAATGGCCATGGAGCCTGTAAATAATATTATTTGAATGGTTTTTTCCAAAAATGAAAAAATACTATTTGGATGTATTTTCATTTTTAAACTGTAACTCTTCCTAACCACGTTTTATTATATTTTCCCAAAAAAACTTTTCAAAAATTTCAAACGAAAAAATATCGAAAGATTGGATTCGTTTTTGAAATGGTGACCATACTACAAGGTAGGTATTTTAAGCCAAGTATGAATAAGAAATGAGTGTAAGATGATTGTGGTGCGATCTTGTAGTCTTTTCACTAAAAGGCTGACATGTTCCTTAGACAGGACTTAATAGCCAAAAGCTAAAATTGGCATCTAAGGGATCTATATTGTCGTTAATCGTGTGGTTTAACGTCCGCACTATTGAATACTACGTTAATCCGCAAAGGCCATCCTCATAATTAGACCAGTTCGTAATTCAGAGGCTGTGTTTCGGATTACACGTTAAACTGTAGGTCCCTTAGTTGCCATCGGCTGTTAGGCTATTAATTAACAGTCCTGTCTAAGTAACATGTCAGCCTTAGTCAGTAACAAGACTACAAGATCGCGCCACAATCATCCTACACTCATTTCTCATTCATACTTGGCTTAAAATACCTACCTGGGTAGGTCGCCATTTCATTATTTATCATTATTTAATCAGAATCAAGTACAACACAATGTACTTAAAAGGCTACTTTACACTTATATAGTTAGGAAAATGTATTTGTATAATAAACATACTGTTGTTTATTAACAATAACAAAACATTTATATTTAGTGGAATAAAATTTTTTGAAAATAATCATGTATTTTCAGTTACACAATTTGTCACTCAGAGTGAATTTCATTATCAAAGTCTGAGAGCCGGCGATAGATCACACTGACAGTCGACGAGATGTGTGGGTCACTTCACCGCCGCTACGCTGCGCCACAGTACATCAACGTTGACATCCATACACAGTGAATAGCTTATAGGTTGAATCTAAATGTGTTTATTTATTAAATTTTAACAGTTAATTTGTATACAGGGTGATTGAAAAGTTAGTTGCACCCTTCCTTAACTTTTTTATTATTTGGTTTGTTTAAAATTGGTAAATTTATCCGATATTAGGGGCTACATTGATGATTGTTATTTTGAAAATTTGTACCTTTAGGGGCAGTGGTGGTAGGAGGTAGCTCAAAATTTTCAAATATAGAGTGACCCCTCATTTTAAAGAGCTTCTCAAAAGAATTAGAATGTTGCAAATCCGACAATGCCCTTAACCAAAATGGCAGTCATTTAAAACATTTCAAGTGTTTAAGTTACACCCCCTAACTTTTTTACTATTTGTGATACTTGAGATCAGTTTCTCGGCCTACTTCTCCGATATGAGGGGCTACGTAGTTGATTGCTATTTTCAAAATGTTCACCCTTAGTGGTAGTGGTGGTGGGGATTGCTTAAAGTTTTCAAATTGAAGAAGTGCTCTTAAACGATAGGGCTTTATATTTGAAAATTTTTTAGCTACCCCCCCCCACCCTTACTACCCCAAAGGTCATCAATGTAGCCACATATCGGAGAAGTTTACCGCAAACTGATTATAAATATATGCAATAATAAAAAGGTTATGTGGGTACAACTTACTTTTCAATCACCCTGTATGTACTTTTAGAAACGACTTGTTAATGATCAATTAATTTATTGAATAAAATACTGATTTATTCCACCAATTAATGTGAGTTATAGCCAAACGTTGGCCTAATGATTGATCTACTTGCTTGTAAAACAACTAAATCATACAAGGAAAGAAGGGCTATTTATAATCTAAACTGTCGTCATATTCGTCTAATGTCAGTGATGAAGTAAATAAAGTAACAGTACTTAATTGTACAATGTACAACAAAATGAGGTCAGTACTTTGAGTAACTATAGTAACTATTATTCATACTAACTAAGTAACTATTAACCTCAACTGCTGTGAAGTGGACCACGCATCTCGTCGTCTGTCAGAGTGATGTATTGCTGTCCCTCAGACTTTGATAATTAAATTCATAATCCCCATATAATGAAGTCAGCACTACTTCTAAGTAAAATAAATGTTAATAAATAAATGTTATAAAGAGGAATTTAATCATAAAAAGTGAGCGAAAGTCTTAGTTATCGTACTAGTTAAGTGTGTTTGTTTTGTCAAAGAGAGCAACGCAACTTATTAAAATAACTGTTTTCTTGTGGAAATATAAATACACTAGTACTACTTTTATAGTAAAATAATTCTTACATTTTCCTCATATCTAGAGAATAAGGCTACTTTTAGTTACAGTAACCGTCGTTCTGTCATTATACCAAGAGAGCAGGGCTACCCGGAAGTGGAACTGAGTACCCGTGACGTCAGCTCCACCGGAAACGTTAAGGGCGAGCAATTACAAGATACAAATTGAGGCCATCGGGCGCGTCGACCCGAAGCGAATCTGCCCTCTCATCTAAATAGTTCCTTAACCGAGCTGCAATACTTCACAGTCCGACTCGCCCTTCACCCTTCCAAGCTGGCTGAGTCTTGATTGATAACCCCTCTCGGTATATTTTCCATCATAAAACATTTGAGCGTAATTTAGTTTTTATTAATTACGAACGATTTATTTAGGTAACGAAATCCCAGTGCGTATTTAGCTGACTGCCCACATGTGTTTATTTAAGTAATCTGGCAAATTTTTGAGACCCCGAACAAATACGCCAAGGAAGAAAGGTAAGTGTGATGTATTTGACAACACGTTTGGTTAGTGACAATCATGACAAACAAAGGAAACTGGGTACAGTGAATTAATATTTGAAAGTTAGGTCAAGATTTGACTCAGGATGGAATCTACAGTCTCAGTGTTTTAAATATATTACCACTAAATCATCTTGATGGTATGGTTAATAACCTCGATTATTCTTTATGAACACTTAAAGTGGAAATATAAATGAAAAATGATATATTTCAAACGGCAACAAGTACACTTTTCCTATAAATCTGTTTTAAAATTGAGATTCAAAGTTTTCTTCTTTTTGGATAAGATTATGGTTTCAATTATGGTAATTCAATCATCTAAAATTCGATATATACAGAAAACCTACACAAACGGACACCCCCATCAACATAAAATCAATCCACTCATCAAGCCACAAGAATGCATCTTTCAGGGTAATTTTTTATAGAGCATTTAAAATTCCCTTAAACGAGTAAAACCATAAGAAGAAGATAATAACGATCATGAAGATAGCACAAGCCAACGGATATCACCCCTCACTAATAGATGAATTAGGTAAAAAAGTATGAAGAAAAATAAGAAACCAAGACCAGATTAGAAGCCAGACAACACTACAAAACGAAGGCGAAGAAGCCAATAAATTTGCAGTTTTCAATTATACAAGGGAAAAAACTCAAAGAATTGCAAATAATTTTAAGAAGTATGGAGTTTTAACAGAATTTAGGACGCAGAATACTATGGATATAATACTACACACAAAGATTGAAAACACCGATAAATTCAACCAACCAGGAATATACAAAATTTGATGCAGAGACTGCAATAACATCTCTATAGTCCAGACCGTTAATTTTATAAAAATATATACAAATCACATATCGGTATGGAAGAACGGAAAACCAGAGAGATCAAACATCGCAAAACACTTACTGGAAAAAGGGCATAAACTATCAACAATCGATGAAGACCTCAAGATTATCAAAACTTGTTAAAAATAAAATGAATTGAATGCATGAGAAAAGGTATTTATTTATTAAGAAAAATTTAAAGATAATGCAAAACCAATTAATTAACAAATACATTTTGATACTGCAAGAACGTATCAAAATCTGTTTCCGGAACTCAGCCAGCCAATAAATGCTACCTATGACGTCATGACAAGAACTTCCGGTAGCCAATAGTATTCAAGCAGGGACGCCATCTTGTTTCTTTCAGTTTCCGTTTGGGCCTGATGTCCGGTGTGATTGGACGAAATCGATCGTCAATTTAATAACTTGTATATGTAATCACCGTTTGTATATAATTATAATATAAGTGTAAATATATTAAGTAGTGTTGGAAGACGTGAGTTTTTAATTCATCCTAAAGGTTTTTATTATATTTTAAATGACGTATTCCGGTTGATGGGCTTCGCCACTAGATGTCGCCGTCCGTATATTATCCAGGAGGGTCATCTATGTCACGTTGCCAGCCACCGCGACCGCTGCATCATGTCATTTAACGCTACATGAGTACAATGCACTTCATGTTGGTCCTTTAGCATAAAATATGGTATATTCTTCTGATGTATTACGTTAGAGTAAGTATATTTATTGCAGAGTTTTTTAAGTGTAATATTTCGTTGATTACAATAGTATTTTTTACAATCAGTGAAAGCTGATCCTTAAAATTAAAACAATTTACAGACCATTTAGAAGCAAACTGAGAATAGTTCACGTATAGTAAAGGTAAAAAATTGGTAGACCTTATATTATGTTTAATATTTATGTTATAATTTGCTATTAAGTACAATAATTCCAGTTGGAATTGTAAACAAGTATCGGCGAAGAAGCACGATATTAATCTAGAAACGAAATTGTTTTAAAAGATACATCAGCGGAAGAAGCCGTGAACCGTGACAACAGAGCTGCCTCTATATTGACAACACGAGTCGCACTTCTACCTGCATTTGCAGTTCATCTCATATAACCAACATTAATAAGCATAAGTTTTGTGAAGTCTTCCCAATTCACCGAACACTAATATAATAACCGTTTGAAACTTGTTTGATCCTTCATGCAGCTTAGTTCTACCACAATACAATTGTGTTAAACATAAAACACTGTTTATACAGGTGTATGGGTTTGAAACATTTTTATTTTGAGTATTATATGAATGTTTTAAAATTTGTCATTAAGACTTTAATCTGCTTCTAGAAAAGGGCTTTTAGACAAACTTTATAGCATTTTACTGTTTGTATGGAATAATATTTTATTAATTAGTCCTGAGAATTTCGAACATAATCTAATTATAATTCAAATAATGTATTTTTTTAAATTATGACTCTGAATTATGTTCAATTATATGATTCTGTAGAACAATTTCCCACAATAATAAATTATATAATAAATAATAATATAATGTAATTTTTAATAACATTCCCACAAAACAAAAAAATCTGTGTGGATTGATTCACAATTTTCTAATCCAACCTATACCCAAACCAAACCTAACTGTATGACGGGGTTTATTATAATACAGCCGATTATTATAATATACCTAATATGTATAAACATTGTAACTATTTTTCATTTTGGCCAATATTTAAACACGTGACTTTTAATCAGACAGAAAAAATAAATACATAATGCCCAAAAATCTTAAACTACTAAAGTGTCGAATACAGTTGTTCATTTTGTACAGCACATATTTACTTCATAGTTTTGCATTAAAGAATGATTCAGATAGCATTGGATAGTTTAGCATATTGGCAATGGAAATAAAACCAATCAGCTGTAGCTTAAGAAATCCAGTTTTTTGATTGTAGAAAATTTTTAAACAAGCTTACTCCCCTTAAGGTTAACATTAGAAATTTAAAACTTAATTTTAAACTTAATGGAAACTTAAGGAGTTTACAAAAAAATTGTTTTCGCTAAAACCTTCCCGGACACATTTGGAGCAACGTCTTAGAATTACATGGAGATAGAATGTAGTTTGGTAACGCATAAAGGACATACATACATGCAAACATTAACTTATATATAGAGAAATGTAATAAATTCTGTAAGTCTTTGGCGGACAGGTTAAGAACTGACTCTACTGGTTTATTTTGTGAATAACAATTGCAAATTTCTATACACAAAGTATTTATCTACTCAAATAATATATCTTAAATTATATTTTTAACGTTAAAGAACGATAATTTAATATATTTTTACGAGGAGCGCACAATACTGTCGCAAGGGTGAATAGTTTATATAAGGGAGACTCCGACTCTGGCGCGGCGAGACGCGGCGTCGATGTCATATTCAGATTCAATCTTGTCGCAGGTGTTCACACAGACAACATAATATAAAATGCATAGAGCTATATTTATATAAAACATGTGTGTTATTAAACAGATGCGAGTTGCCAGTATTTGTAAAATAGGCTTGAATACATTTCAGCATAGTAAATGACGTAGGATCATAGTAAACAGCCCCTTTATCAACTGGTATTAAAATATTTACTAATAAAACACAACTAAATAAATTAATACTCGTGATAAAAACTTAGTTTTAATAATATTTACCCATGTATTTTTAGTTTTACATCCTTTAACATTTATCTCATCAAATTCATTGGATCAGATCGGTTTCTATCCTTTACTTCTCTGGGTTTAAACTTTTCTATTTTTAGTAAACCATTTGTGCTTCCGATTAAATTATTCAATTATGATGTACTAATGTAAATAAAATTAAATTATGTCTATTTTTGTTAATAAGTGTAATAAAATCATTCACAAGGGGGGTTTCATATCTATGCTGTCTTTACGTCATAATGCATTTATTGAAAGGTTTTGTATTTTCTTAAAATTCTTTCTGAAAAAGTGAAGGAGTTGCAGTAGGACTTCCTTTTTAAAATTTAACGCATTATATGCACATGAAAATTTTTATTTAGTTTTTAAAATGTGGGTACATACCTAAACTTGTGTTTAAAAAGTTTTTCGAATCAAGTAGGTTGTGTCCTCCATTCTTGAGACAATTTATATTTAGTATGATTGAGTATACTACATTGATAAATTGACGATTTGTGGTGTTTTTATGATTTTTTGTAAGCATTGCATGTTGGAAATATCTTATTGGGCGTTGTTCTTAATATCGTATAGAGTCCTTGGACGGTCCACTTAGAATTGGATTTCAGTAAACCCAATGGAAAAACAGCTATCAATCCTCTTGCAGTGTGTGATTTCACCGTCTTGTCGGAATCAAATGTCCCCCAAGTCCAGCTCGTTCAGCTGTGCAAAAAATAATTCATGTAACATGTTGACATAGGGCCTACCTACCTGAATTCATTGACACGGTGATTTTGTTCTGCTCAAAGAAACAAGGACTAATAATTAATTGCACTTGAGGAAATTTCATACACAACTGTGACTTTAGATTAATGCAAAGGACTTTTAGTGGTGACTGAACTCTGCCTAGACCTTTGTTATGTCCTTACCTTTCGAACGATATTAACACGCTCCTACGGCCCTAACTGATTAAATGGTGTACATAAAATAAAAAAAGGAAGTTATGCTACCGCACCCTGTACATTCAGATATTTTTTTCGTCGAGTAAGGAAATTTTAATAATTCCTGGGGTGACGTTACACAAATGTACCAGAACAAATCACGTGTAATTCACCCTCTGACGCGCTCCCACCCACACGGTGTATAATTAATCCAGCCAATTTTTTGTCTTCGACCTTTCTAATGTATGTGTTTTTTGTCTTCTAACTTGTAAATAATCAGGAAAATAATGTAGTTTTAAGCAATAGAATTCATTAGTAGGTGAAACTAGTTCATGTTTGGTTGTGGTTTATAAAAATAAATGGATCCTATCTATTATTTTGAATTGTAGGAATAAGCGTGTTATCATAGTTTATCCTAGATAGTTGGTAAGCCAATGACGTGAATTGAAGCGTAACGGATATCAAACCTGAGTCAGCCTAGGCTTTGTTCGGATCACAGGGTTGCCAATATTGTGTCTACTCACGCCTATCTTTGCTTCGTACGTCCCCTCACAGATATGTGTGGGAAATGTGAACGAAAGATTCTGCCACTTTCTTTCTTTATTGTAATGTATCCATGTTTGTAACACACCCGATGTTATAATGTATCTTTTATTGTAAAAACATATCCGTTATGGTAATATGATGACTATTCTAATCTTTCTGTTTGGTTGGCATCTTTTAATTTTTCATTATTTTTTTAGAAAACACTTCATTTGGTTTAACTCAATCCTGAAGTTCCGGGTAAATGGAATCTGTATAAGAATCCTTAGGGCCTACCAGTGAAGTCTAATGTTAAAATTGGGATTTTTTTAAGGAACCAAAATATTACAAAAAATGTATAAAATAGTCACCACCTGAAACTAGCTAGATTCATTTAAAGTCGAACCATGATTAACTACACCTTTGTCCTTTCATTCCATTATAAAAGGGGGTTATTGACACAGATATGTCTTAGCTCTGGGCGGGGGATGTTGGCAATTTTCAAGACCAATATTTGAAACAGTGACGTCATATGACTGTAATAACAGTTATTTTGAGGAACTGAAAATATTCCCTTTGACATATCCATAATCTAACCTATTTTCCACAGGAAACATACAACTTTTTAAACTGTGCTATCACTGGGTAATATATACTACAGTTAACTTTACAGTCCCTACAGTTAACTTTAGAAAGGGACAAATTTTCTTTTTATGTAGAGTTTTAAAAATATTAAACTATGGCAAATTTTGAATGTGGAGACCAACTTAACTTTTCGTCATATAACACCTTACATTTTATGCTGTATTCGGATAGGGAACATTTTTTTATACCCAACCATTTGTAACTTAAGAGACCAAGTTATTAAACGATTTTGATTTTGTTAGGTAACACCTTTGGTATCTTTTAAATTATATACCTGAAAGTGATTTCTGATGTTTAAAACTATGTGGATTTAATAAATACTTGCCTTTTACCAATGTGGCACAATACTTGTATTAATCCATTGATTCCCTTGGTTCCGAATAATCAAGTAGTCGTTAGGTCACGTCAGGATACTAGTCCTAAAACTCTGACACTACTCACTTGTCAGAAAGTTACATAAACCTTCACATTTTTGGAAACATAACTTTCATTTACTCACTATTAACACCATTGTATTCAGTAAGTATTCAGTCTTATTCTTTAAGTTTATAATTATATTAATACAGTCGGCGGACGTTACAACTACGTAGTATAGAGTTAAAAATTTAATTTAAAATAAATACTTCATTTTTATGCGGTACAAATTCTTTTACTTACCAATATATAGCCAAGTATACAACACGCTTTACTATAAAAAAACTACCTGATAAGAACAGTGTTGTTACAGTTAACACAGGGTGTTTTTGCATGTTACGGAAATGGAAATGAAAGGAGGGAAGAGATACAACAGACAGACGGGGGCGTTGGGGTAGACCGGGGCCAAATTGAGCGTATCCCCCCCATCCTTCGGTCCTTTAGCACCACCCTAATATTTTACTCTCTGTTTGATCCCTCCTCTAAGCACATTCATTGACGTGTTGTTTTAACCACATTTACATCTGTGCGACAGAGATGTTAGACAAAATTGTTCGCTTTGACGAATTCACACGTTTTGCTCATGGATGAGAAGGTCTGGTTTCGTGTTGGCCACGTTGTGGAATTTCATGTTTAGAGTAGGGCCTGTCTAAAACATTTGTTTTAGTAAATGATTAGTTTTGAAACTGTACACGTTTATACAGTGCCTCCTAATAATCATTAATTATACTACGAAAACTACGAAACTACGAAAAACGTTTCGGGAAAATGTCAATGCAGAGTTTTTAGCTACTGAAGTATCATTTAATATTTGATAATTTTTTATTACTTTAAACAACTTTTAAAAAATTAAGAAGTGATAATAGTTTTAAAAACGCTTTTTATGAAATATGTCCATTGTCAAAACCGAAATGCGCATCCCGAGGTTTTCACCAGTTACCTTTTGCTCTGAAGTCTAACACGTTAACCACTAGGCTTGCCAGACATACTCAGTTGTAGCGAGACATACCCACAGATTTGCATTAGTAACAGCATTAGTAATTTGCATAGTAGTGATGCCAAACAGCCAGAACTGTCTACTTAGAACAGTCAGGTCACTGCAGGTATCGACAAAATCATCTTAATTTTAATACGGTTATACGTTTTCAAAATTAGGCCACGTGATCGGACTACATCAGCTACACTTTTGGGAGGGTTTTGTACCCTAAAAAATGTTTTTCAATTTTTTATGTATACTTTTTGAAAATACCTAATTTTTCTTTTTACCATTGTACATGGCTCAAAAAATCTAACAATTTAGGATTTAGAATCATGACTCTAGGCCAATTGGTTACCGAGGTATTTAAAATAGTAAACACAGTGCATTGTCTAATGTTAATCTTATGGAGAATTGTTAAAAATCAATAACTCACCTATTTACTAAAATATTCTTTCAAAATTTGGTATGAAAGTTTTTCTAGCTACGTTTTACGTACTCATTGCCCATGTAACTCTTAAAGTTAAATTGGTATAACTCGCTTAATTATAAACTTAATTAAACAAATAATTGGTATGTGCTTTTTCTTAATTAACAGCCCTTATGTAAAACAACCCTAATCGCAGCAAGCCTGCATACTCAGTACTATTGGATTACTATGATGGGAGAGTTCTATGAAATTTGCTCTTCTCACGCCAGCGTGCTTCGTGCAGCGTGAGATCTCGTTTCAAAGTCTATTTTCCCACATAAGACAAATTCACAAATCGAGAAAGATGTTGTTTATATAAGCGAGCAGAGGTTAACAAAGTCGATGAGTTTAAGCATAGGCTAATGTTTTTACTAACCATAGATTTAATATAATTTGATCGGCAAATCACATAATTCTTTTAACAATTTTTGGCGTATTTTACCGATGAAAGTATACTAATGGAAGTTTATCTTTCAATTAAGTTACATAATGCAAATCATTATATCCCTTTTGCAATATATTACTGTAATTACCCTAGTAGCTAAGTCAGTCTGTTATGAATGAATATAAGAGAGTTTCTATGAAAATAAAACAAAGTAAAAAATAGGGTTTAGCTTGAAAATTGACACTATATAGTTCGAAACTCGTGAACTACAGGACAACTGACGCTACCGATAATGTAATCCTTATTTTAGTATTACTATAAAAAGTAATAGTAAATAGAAAGTAAATAATAAAAGATACTTGTGAATACTACGAGATTGGTGTTTATGTAAAAAAAGTCAAGACTTAACTATACTTTTGGTAATAACATTTTCTGAGCATTTTTCTGTTTGTAAAAAATCACCGTTGTATTTTTTGTGGAATTATTTTGTAAATGTGACTATTCATCCCAAGGCTATTTCAACTTCAAGAGTAGCTGTCGTCGATGTGTTATAGTGAAGGGATGGTGGGATGGGTGGGGGAGGGTGGGCTTGTGTCCACCTGGTGGGCTGGCGCGTACTGTCTCTGCCTCGCGGTGTTTACATTCACAGTAAACACACAGGGCGAGCTGCCGTATAGCTCCGGACCACAGCTAACAGCTGTTCAGTGTACACTAGTTGTAGGCCCACACGTCACATTTGTCAACTTTTATTCTAAGTATCAGGAGATCGAGCTTTGCCCGGATAGAATAAAACATGTACTGTATTATATGAGTTATTTAAATGAGAACACCTTTACTCAAATACGTACTCAGTGTAAACATAGTTTTCGTGTTAGATGCCAGCCGTGTTTCTTTTTTTTATACTAAAACTTTCGTGAGAAATTCAATTTCAAAAACAATTGCATTGTTTATTGCAGAAAACCCATAACCAGCATTTTTTTCGATTTTCGCTTTTTAACATATTATTTATGTACAATTTGAAATGCATTATTTGGTGCAGAAACCACACAACTATTAAAGTCTCTTTAATTTCAAACTGGTCTTCAAATCATTCGTTTGGTGCAGAAACACCTCAAGTTATGGATTTTCTGCAACAAACTTGGGGTAAATTAATTTTTTTGTGTAGTCATGTCGTCTATTTTCTTGGTAATACCTATCTTTGTATCTACATTGTTGTTTTTCAATAACCCCTAACCATAATATTTGTTGGAAAAATTTGTAAATTATTAAATTATTTAAAGAAAAACTGTGTTGTTGCAGAAACACCATAAGTGAAAAACTAAAAAATATTTTAAGTGGGATGTTACAAACAGCATCCAGGGCTTTGAATACCTGAATAGTTAACAATATCTACAACACAAGATCTAGAAACGTATTTAGGACTGCTCAGCATAAGTTGGCGGTCATGGAGCGCCTTCCATCATTGGCGGGCGTTTCTATACTAAACAGGATCCCGGAGAGCATCAGAGTTGAAAATTCAGAACCAAAATTCAAATCTAAATTAAGACGCTTTTTAGTGTCGCACGTGTTTTACTCGGTGGACGAATTTATGATGCATTTTCGGAGGGAAATACCGGCTTGAGATCTCAGTTTTTTATATGTTTTTTTAAATATTTCTCATGAAACCCGGCTGGAAATAATTTATTAATTTATTTTGTATGTATATATTTTTTGCTTTTGTTGTTTTTATTTTAAAATGTTTATTGTTATTACATGTATGAAATTGTAACTATTGTACTATGACGATTGCTATGCAAATGTTATTTTGTCAACAGCAATAAAGATTATTATTATTATATAATAAAAATTACCAAATAAATATGTTTCAATTTTTTTTATTAAAGAAAAATGTATTTCAGATGGCTTACAATTACATTTACAGGCTTTTATTTTCAAAAATATTACCCCGTACCACCCACTTCAATTCGGAATATCCCATATCCCAGAATGTGTACCCCCCCCCAAAAGGCGATTATGAACCTCCACTGCTTGCAGCCCTGGGGAAAATCGATGTAAACCAATTGGCTCTCTGAGAAATACTAGAAAGGATTCCTGATTTATTGAATTGGATTGTCGAACATAACTCATTAGAAAACAATGGTTCTAATTAGATAAAATTTCTTTAAAACTGCGTATTTTATCTATTTTAATAATTAGCATATTCCTTTCGAGATCCGGTGTGTAGCATTTATATCTATAAATAAAATTTAATCATAAAAATCAGTCGATTTACAACTAAGGAGTGTCGTTCATAATAAATGGTAATAACGTGTCAACACTACAGGTATAAGGATATATAAAATTATCATATAACAACCTCAACCAGTGGACTGACACATACTATCTCTCTTTAGTAAATAAAAAAATGACAATCTGTAATAAAACTATCATGTTCTTCAAAGTTTATCTAAAAAACATTTAATAATTTATTGTTTCAAAAATAATCATCCAATTTCTGAAAATAAAAACTAGAGAGAAAAAGTTAAATGAATTGTTCGAATTGTATGAGGGGGGTAAATACATACACTAACATGCCAAATTTAATCTAAATCGGACCTACGGGGTAGGCTATGGCTCTGTATACACACACACACACACACACACACACACGGATGGACAGACATCACGTCGAAACCCACTTTTTTGGATTCAGGGGATCCAAAAACGGATATATGCACTCTCAACTCAAATTCGAAATTGTTGACGAAAACAATACTTTCTCCAAATACTATGCTTAAGGGGAGAAAGTAAAATGGCAATTTTATCCAACTAATCAATAAGGAATTTTATCTTTTTAACTGAATATAGCATTACAGCAAGTTTGCTGTAAGAGTTGAAAATTATATCTGGAGGGATGGACGTCTTCAGTCTACAGATGCAACACGCAAGACAACGAGACTGAATGAACCGTTGTATAAACGTACCACCTCGTTTTTTTACTGTAACTTAGATGAAAAGGGTCGTAGTGTCTGCTCTCATCTTATGAGGTAAAACATATCTTTAGTCATCTGATCGTAGTCTATACGATCAGTAGTATAAGCGAATAGGGTGGCGACGTCCTGTAATCCAGCTACTTGGAGGTCACGAATTGTGGATAGTTGTGAGACATGGCGGTGTATGTAGTGTTCTCTTGTGCGGATTAACGTCCGCACTATTGAATACTACGTTAATCCACATAGACCATCCTCATAATTAGACCAATTTGTAATTCAGAGGTCGTGGTTCGGATTCCACGTTAAACTGTAGGTCCATTAGTTGCCATCGGCTGTTGGGCTATTAATTAACAGTCCTGTCTAAGGAACATGTCAGCCTTAGTCAGTAACAAGACTACAAGATCGCGCCACAATCATCCTACATTCATTCCTCATTCATACTTGGCTTAAAATACCTACCTGGGTAGGTCGCCATTTCAGTTAAAAGTATAAAAGTATAAAACCTACAGTAAGATGTAATAGTGTCTAAGATAAGTAGTAGAAACAAACCATGGTTAAAATACTGAAAGTGGGTTGCAGACACTACGATCAATAGTGAGAACGAGTTATCTCCATCTGATCATATCCCTTACTGTAACAGCTTCTTAGTCAATTCGCTAAAACCACATTCTCAAATTGCTCATTTTAAAAATCAGTCATTTCACACAACAAAACCTCTAAATAGCCATGTTTATTACTGGATTGTTTCATTAATTATTCGAACTTCAACATATCAGCTGATTGATTTGGAATGACGAAACAGATCTTTTCCGTTATACGTATACCAATTTTTAAATAGCAGTTTAATTGTTGTCTGGTGTAACATAACCAGTGGTATAGTATAATGGTTTTCTAATTGGTACTTACTGTATATAAAATCTAAACGATATAAAAATGTTAATAAACAAGACTAAGACTAAACAAGACTCTTAACTAAGTTAAGAGCACTGTTCGTCGGCAACAAAAATTTACTTTGTGTAATATCATAATACACATATTATGCAATATCATAATAATATGTTTATACTGTCAATAATCTCTTGAATACCACTGGTTTTCTGTTAAAAACCTATACTTTTGCTATTAAACGTAACCAAATCACTGTTTTTCTAAAATTTCTTCCACAACTAGTTGTGCTATTTTGGAAATTTATGTGTGAAGTTGACTTAACAATAAACTTATATACACAACCTTTCCAATTATTATGTTTGTTAACACCAGAAAACCAATTAACAGCTATTTATACTGTGGTATACGAGTAATGTAAAAGATCCGTGAAAACAGCTTTTACTAGACGGTTCCTTATATTATGTAGATTTTCCTTATACAGGGTGTCCACGAAAAACGTTTCAACACTTCGGTGAGTTATTAGGTACATTAAAAGTTAGAAAAAAATTCCAATAGAGGTATGGCCTAAGACGCTATTTTCTCAGATATCCGCCATTTTGTATTTTCCACAAAATATTTTTATTTCAAACATTTTTAATGGATTATTTTCAAGATTGGTACGTGTTTTAAACTAGTAGACTACTATTAGAAAAAATAGCTAGCATTATAGAAGCTCAAAATCCAAAATGACGGCCATTTAAAATTTTAAAACTTAAATACTTCGTTAACGGTAAAATTTAAAATCGCCACCATTTTGGATTTTGAACTTGGATCATGCTAGTTATTTTTTTATAATACTAATCTACTAGTGTAAAACACATACTAAATTTCAAAATAATCCGTTAAAAATGATTGAATTAAAAAATATTTTGAGAAAAATACAAAATGGCGGATATCTGAGAAAATAAGTGTTTTAGGCCATACCTCTATTGGAACTTTTTTCTAACTTTTAATGTACCTAATCACTCACCGAAGTCCTGAAACGATTTACATGGACACTCTGTATATTGCTTGTTGCTCTGCCATTTCGTTCTGATTAATCAGAATCAAAAGAAACTCGACGGAAATTTTACAATTAAGTTTAAATAACGACTATCTTTCTCTGTAAAAGACACCTGGTACGTATATATAGAGATTATGCGCACAGCTTTGCAGGAATACTGGATGGCATGGCTCATTTGTCTGCACCTGCAGCAGCTGAGAAACTATGATGGATACTTGACAGTTCGTGGAACCGATTTCAAGTTGCTCAAGTCACGGCAGTTTTCTGGTATGAAACTCTTCGAGGCTTGCTTACTTATTATATAATTTTAACCAATCCAAGGCCATTTGTATTTTATTTCAGTTATGAATGACAACCAATCATAGGGTGTAAAAACCAAGAACATTGGCAGAATAACATTTACCAAATTAAACTATGTCATTACTAAAGGTTTTTTAATTCACCTATTGCAACTTTTCTGTTTGTAGGGTGTTTTTTAAATTTCAAAACTCATACTTTTCATTAAGCTTATTTAAATTAGTATGAAAATAAACGAAAGTAATAAATGCATTATAGTTCAAGATACTGCTATAGTAATAAACTTTACAATATCTCTCAGTCCAGTAATCCATTACTATAATACGAGCAATGTTTCTATATATATTTGCACACGGATCTCGAAAACGGCTCTAAGGAATTTCTTTATATTTTGGAAATAACTAATTTCCGAGTAGAAAATAAGTTCTAGATAGGTCTAATGTCCAGGAAAATTCTTGTTTTCTTGTAATATTAAGTTTAAAATCTAAAAATTTAACATTACGCTTGTGGAGAATCAAATGTAAACAATATAAACCAAAAAAACTTAAGGGTAACATAACTGTGCGAAATAAAAGCAGAAAAAAGTATTTCCAAAATCTTCCGTGTTTTGATAGAAAACGTATTCATTCATTGTATTGCTTGAAACCACTGTAGCAAACCAATTAATAGGTGTAAATTAGATTTCTCTTTTGCTCTTTAATCCTCATTTAGTTTCTAACAAAACCAGTTAGTTGATCACAGGCTAATAATAACTGTATGGATAATTAAACAGTAAATGATCGGCTAAAACAATTGAGGTTGGCTAAAAGACCTTAAACGGCGTCGCTCATTTGCTAGACACCGTAGTCCAGTGGTAGCGCGTTGGCCTCGGAACCCCTAGGTCGCGAGTTCCATCCCTATCAGAACCAATACTTTTTGTTCAGTGCTATATTAATTATGGTGTATTAAATCAGTTTTTATTAAAACCACATAAACGTTTTCATCGAGTAATAAATGTGTTGTAATTTTTCTAATTAATTTTTATAATACATGTCTTATTTTAAACGAGCAAAGCTCGGTCACCAGGTACTAGCATTCTATATGACGTTTTAAATTTCATAAATATACGCTAAGTGATGTTGAATGCGTAATAGTCTATAGAAATATAAACGACATCAGCATTAGCGTCAAAATATGTATTCAGGGGCGAGTAGGTGGAAGTTTATATTTGGAAAATCCTTCCTTTTACACTTGAATGGACCGAACCTTTGAGATGAATGCCTGTTCCCAACGAACAAATGGAAGGCCGAGAATCTTTTCGAGGTAAACTCTTTCGTTCAAGTGGATTCAAGTGGATTATCTGTGCTTGCATTTAGTTAGTAGAATCTTTCCCCTTAATCTTTAGTCAGTAGATTTTTAATCGAGTTTATAAATCTTCCATATTCTTCTGCGTCGTTTATTCCAATTAAAAAACTGCTGCTCATAGAAATGCAATAAGTAAATAATGTTTCATACGGAAACAAAATTAATCAGATGTTTTTCAGGTCAAACCTCGTTATGTGCAAAATCACCCATGCTGATTATAAGTAAGTGGTATTGTGATTATATGAACTTAAACATTTTTTATACATTTCCGAGTAGCAGTGACTTTAAGTTTTCTATTCATTTTGTTATTTTTTCCCAGCCTTGTCCTAATACAATTGCAGGTTTCATTGCAATGCATTTCGACACAATTGCAGAGTCTTAAGGGGTTAAAAATTAAATGTTTTTAACTACATTATTGTTTACCCAATGCACTATATATGGAGGTAATAATGTGTATAATAACGTAGTATTAAGTATAATTATTAATGTATGCATATACGCAATGTGTTTACTGGAATTAGAGTTTTAATTTTAAATGACTAGTTACTTTCTACCCATAAGGTATAAAAAAATAACAAAAAAATACACACTACATACTAAATATAACTATAATAATAAAGCCTAATAATAAGCTATTAAATTAAAAATAGTGTTGCCAATATCACAATCCAAAAATTACGTGCTGTAATTGCTTCGATGTCCCCGTAGGCTTTAGTTAACCCAATCTATTTGGTACGCTGGTGCACTTTGTGTATACTTGCAGAAATTGTTTTAAATTTTTATTTTCAAAGGTAGTTAACCCCTGAACCCTTAAAAACGTGAAAATTACAATTTTTTAAAATCCACTTTATTAATTTGATTAAAATGTAATGGTTTATATTTATTACGGTCCCAAATAATATAACACCGGTCTAAAACTATAAAAATAATGGTGCTAAGGTAATGGGCATTGAATGTAAAAACTCTTATTTTAAATATTTTGACAAAACGGTAGATATAATAATTTACCATCACCACTAAACCCAGCATAAATAATTAAAGCAATTAGTACTTCTAATTATTACTATATTTTCAATGGTCCCAAGGGAAATTTAAACTTTTGTCTCCGGTAAGTACAGTTCGTTGTCTAAAAACATTCAAAGTTATTCATTTGGAGTTTGCTAAAAAATTGATTTCTTCCGTATTCCTCAACGGCTATACATGAACATTTGGAAAAAATTGAAAATTTTACAAAATCACACAAAGCAGCTCAATGATCAAATATTTGTTAACTTCAAAGGGGGGGAGGGGGAACTCCCATGATATATTTTAACTTGTAATAAGAAAATGTAAAATAAAGTTTGCCAATTCAAAAGCCCTGCTGTTTGCCCTGCTGAAATGTTTTACGAAATTTGATGTGCTTTCCTTAAAAGTGTTTTAATAAGTATTCTTCTTTAAGTAGGTAGACATTACAAAAAAAGTTCGGGAATATTTATGAAAGTATGCTTTATTTTTGCTGATAACAGTTTACACAATGATAATTTGTTATATAAAGTGTAAGGCATGATCAAATTACTGATACAATTTTTTATGTTAATGCAGATAAAGAAAAGGAAATTTTATCATACTCAAAACGTGTCCTATGAAATGCCTGTTTTATATTTTTATGCTGCTCCAAAAGATAAGGAAAAGCTAATAAAGTTAGTGAAATATGGCATGTTCTCTGGGGAAACAAGGATCCTACCGCACCAGACGTGGTTGGCTGACGGCATTTCGTATCTTGTCTCTCCTCTGTCACAAGTTTGCTTGAATATGTCTATAGCATTAAAAGAATGTATATAAAATAAACGGTAACGGCAAACTAGCACAAACCTTTCCCCTAGAAAAGATTAGTAGATTATTTATTTTTCAGTATTTCAACAACAATAAAGACATAAAGGAGTAGTGTATTATTGAAGTCACTCGTTTTGTTTTAAATAAAAAAATACAGTTTAAGAAATTTTAGTTATAATAAAGTAAACAATTATTGTGTATATATTTATGAACCTTCGGCAAAATTGCCTGGAAACTTAGAAGAATATAGTTAAAAAATGGTTTTGATGTGCTCGACTACCATTGCGAGAACATTCCTCTAGCTTAAAATATAGCTTAGGAAATAAAATATGTACCAGTGACTAACGCACCCTCCGCTCGCGTGGCAGGCAGTTGTGCCATGTTTAGTGCTCTTTTGTTGGTTGCGACCAGTTTTGCTTAAAAATGTTCTACTTTAGTTTTAACTTGAGTTTTTTCTACATTAAGCTTTATTGTTCTCAGCGTTTTACGATTAAGTAATCTTTTAGCGAATTCCTCTTAGGGAAGAAGCTATTACCGTAGGTCTCAGGCTAGACATAGGCCCAAGGCCATGTTATTTTTTGTTTTTAGGTGCCCAGAGGCCAAAAACAATAGATGTTAAATAGTCATGTGTGTGTGTGTGTGTGTGTGTGTGTGTGTGTGTGTGTGTGTGTGTGTGTGTGTGTGTATAAATATGTGTCTGTGAACACGACAACTCTCGTAAAAATGGTCCGATCGGGGCCAAATTTTGTTAAGACATGTATTCCTACATTTACTCGAATAAATTCGTAATCCAGACATATTGGTCAATTATAACGGGTAGTTTGGGGGGTTCGTACTAGGGGGATTTTGTACTAGGGTTTTTTTGCGTTCTTCATATCTAATTTAATTTTTATTTTATTTTATATTTCACTATTAAAATCAACTTGAAAAACTACACAAGTTACCAACGGTTACCGAGATATGAAAAAATCCAAACACAGTACGTTGTATTTTGGGTGTTACTGGTAATCTTCACTGTTATTCTCATGGTGGCTAAGGAAAAACTAATATTTCACTTATTAATCAGTATTTTTGGATATAAATATAAAGTTTCATCCAAAAATATTGGATTTTTGGATGAAACTTTATACTCTTTTCCCATGTTAATCATATAGAGAAGAGGCAAACTCCCTTATTTATGTCCGTGATATTGATAGAAGTTGGTATATGGTCAAAATAAAAATAGTTTATGGTAAAAATGTCTACTTTCAGTGCTCCTCAAAGCATCAAACCTGCATACTCTTTCCCATGTTAGTGTTACGGTGAATAGGCAAAAATATTTATGAATAGGTATTGATTCATAAATTTTGTCATATACTTGTATTATTATTGCCATATTATTGAGGTTGAAATTCGCTGAGTACGCAGGTATGCTGCAAAGGGGATGCTATATTTCGGTTCCAGATCCCTTGAGAGCAAAACAGGTTTCATATGCCAACACGACGTGAAACTTTATTTTACCAAGATTGGTTGGAAATGTATGCGATTTAAATAACATGAACACACCATCACAAAATATTACTTAACAACAAGGAAATACATATACTGAATATATTTTTTCAATAATATTAATATCCTGCCGGGTAATTGAAGAGGAAATGAAACAGAGGCTAATTAAAATGGTCTCAAAACCAGAGCTGCATTGTGTTTGGCGTTGGCGTCTCAACAATACCCTCTATTTATGCATTGTATTACTGACTTTTGTTGTTTAAAAACTATTATTAATAATTCCTGTTTTTATTTTACTCGGGGACTCTAATGCTCTTTTTCCAAATCAATGCTCTACGTAATATTTCTGCATGAAATTTCTCGTAGATTTATGGATCACATGGATACTACTGAATAATTATCAAATGCACACACCGGGGAGTGCAACGTTCTCCTCCCTGATGGTGCATGAGAGCATTTCCCCTCGAGAAAAAAAACTATATTGCAGGAGTTGGTTATACGTCATCCTTTAAGTTCGATCCTTGGTCCTTGTCTGTTGATGTAGTATCGGGAAACAAAGAATAGGGATGAATGTTTCGTTTAACCACGGCGAATAACCCTAAAACCATTTTTGAAGTTGTAGTTAAAGAATGTATGATATAGTTTTTAAAAGTATTTTCGAGAAAACGAATGCTTGAAACGGTTTTAGTGGAAATAGAAAAGAAAGAATAAAGAAGGTTCACCGATACCGTACTAGTTTATTTTATTTTTTAATCAGATAAACATGAGAGGGAAAGTACTGTAAGTACTAGATCTTTAGGCCTAAGTTGAGTAATGAGACTGATTTTACCGCAAATCTGAAAACACTTTAACCATGGAGATTGGTAATATGTTTAGCTAAACAGCTGAAAACATTGAGTATTGAAATTAAAAGTTATCAGTATTATTGATATCTGATTTGCAAACAAACTACGACCCAACACATTTTGATGAGCATTCTAAAAATGTTTGTATTTATTTCCCTGTGGGATATAGGCTATGTGGGATCATGGATATGTGTAAAGGGATTGTCTTTAGTTTATTTAAACAGCTGTTCCTATGACCAAACTATGACGTTAGTGATCATATGACGTCACTGACCATATGACGTCACTAAACAAATAACGTCAATTTCTAAAATTTTGTTAGCTCAAATCACCAACCCCCTCCCCCAGAGGTAAGACATATCCATGTCAGAATGAGTGATAACGATTCTAGAGCAACGTAATGCGTAACAACGTAATTAGTTATGTTTACGGCCATTTATATGAAGTGGATGGTTTTAAATTATTTGAATATATATATAATATATATTTTAGCTTATTATATATATAACTTACTTAATATGTTTGGAATATGTGTACCTGTGTTACGTGCCCTTTTGAAAGACCAAAGCTGCATATGTTAGAAGGTTGAAATCACATGAGATAGAGAATACCAGAGGGAACTTTTGAGTGAAGCCGATGATCGTCTTGGATATGAGTGGCCCCAAGAGTAAGTAGGCATTAGAGTCGAGAGTATAAGTAGCTTGTAGTACAAGGATCCTACTAAATTTTCGCACACGAGGTGTATTATTTAGAGTATGATTGCTTTAGTTTTTTCCATGATTATTAAAACAAAGTTTCATTACGTTTCATGTCGTTTTCAGTTGAGATAGAACTTTAAATATGACAACATCTATAACACAATCTAGGTTGGTAAAAAGCAAAAAACAAAAATTATTAAAGCAGTAAAAACCCTTTAAACGATACCGAGAAACATACGTCATGCACAAAATACCTGAGCACGAATAACACAACACGTACACACACGTCTTAGCACATCTCAAGAGCTTAAGAGTCTGCATCATTGGTAGCCATCTTGAATTTTAGTCCCGTAAGAGCAATGTTAAATTCTGGCAGAACATACCTTCACTTTGGCGTCTGTAGTGGCGTTAATTATCAAAGTATCAATGTAAAACTTTGGAAGTACATTGATGAGATGTGGCTCAAGGGCTCACCTTTTAATATGTTCAAAAATTTAACTTAATATAAAAACAAAAATACAGGAAAAAACAGGAATATTTTACAAAATAAATCTTTTTTTTTATTGAGAGCGAAAATAAAAAGTTCTGTAAGGTGGTGCCCTGGAGGGCTGTAATACCTTTAATTTAACACCTCTTCCGTTAATTTATGACAATAGGTCAAGGAGATATAGGTGCCAGAATTTAACATTGCTCTTACGGAACTAAAATCCAAGATAGCTACCACTGATGCAGACTCTTAAGGAACACTTGTCTACTGCCAGTTTCCACACACGATCAGACTAACGTCCGTACACAGCTGGCGTCGTGTACCTTCGGTCTTATTAGGGTTGTTTCGGGCATTCGGTAGTTTTTCGCAGTCATTTACCCGCAGGCTCCACGAGTCTATGGAACTTGTACATGGGCAGACGCGGTAGGACGGTCTTGTCTCTCAGGTTTTCGGCAGACCTCAGACTAGACCGGCAGACCACACATGGTCTGAAGACAGTGTCTACAGACCGTGTAAGATCATTTAGAGAGGCTACGTGTATTGAAAATTGTTCCTTCGATTAGATTATTGAAATGGAAACCCAGGTAGGTATTTTAAGCCAAGCATAATGAGAGTAGGATGGTTGTGGCGTGATCTTGTAGTCTTGTTACTGACTAAGGCTGACATGTTCCTTAGACAGGACTGTTAATTAATAGCCCAACAGCCGATGGCAACTAAGGGACCTACAGTTTAACGTGGAATCCGAACCACGGCCTCTGAATTACGAATTGGTCTAATTATGAGCATAGTCTTTGTGAATTAACGTAGTATTCAATAGTGCGGACGTTAATCCACACAAGAGAACACTACACGCACCAACCATCGCTCACAACTATCCACAATTTGTGACCTCCGAGTAGCTGGATTACAGGACATCACCACCGTCCCAGTCAAATACAAATAATATGAAAAAATATGAAGGAAAATACAAATAAAAAAGGAAAAGTAAAAATCTGAGGAAGAATCAATACAAATATGAATAAAATTGAAATTGAAGTTATAATTCCGAGAGTACCTAGTCATATTAGGATAGTAGTATTTGATCTTTAACTACTACCTTTAATCTCTAGAAAATTTTAAAAGTGTTAGAGAAATTCTAGGATAAAATAGAAGTTGTATTAAATAATTTAAACATATCCACGAATTTTGCTTGGATGGCTAAACAAATTTAACAAAACTGCTTGAAAACAGTTCAAAAAGATCTTTACTCTCACAACAATACCTATTTGAATCAAGAACATTTCAAAAAAAATATTTTCTTTAATCTAACATATTATGTCAAACGCAAAAAACAATATCCCAGCATAATACGTCAAACGGAAAAAGAGAGTGAAATACGTTCAACTCGCCGTAAATTAAAGTAAAAGTCATACGCAGTTTGAAATGAGAGCATAAAGGACATTTTCGATTATAACATTCGGACTCAAGTGACATCTAATTAAACAAACGTTTGCGAATGTTTGAAAAACTCAAACAGTGTCACACTGCAAATAGAATTGCTTATTTGAAACCCTTTGTGTTTCGAGCCCGACTAGACGCAGCAAGCGGAGTTGGGAAATAATTGTGTAAACAAACACAGTACCTTGTGACGTATGACACGGGGAGCGCTGTCGTCGCGTTACGATGCATCGGCACTTTAAACATATTCTAAAATGATTGATTGTTTTACTAATTTTTTTTAGATTAGATTACCATTTGAAATGGCGACCTACTCAGGTACGTATTTTAAGCAAAGTATGAATAAGAAATGATTGTGGGATGATTGTGGCGCGATCTTGTAGTCTTGTTACTGACTAAGGCTGACATGTTTCTTAGACAGGACCGTTAATTAATAGCCCAACGGCCGATGGAACTAAGGGACCTACAGTTTAACGTGGAATCCGAACCACGGCCTCTGAATTACGAACTGGTCTAATTATTATGATGGTATTTGGGGATTAACGTAGTATTCAATAGTGCGGACGTTAATCCACACATGAAAAAACTACACCCACCGACCATCGCTCATAACTATCCACAATTCGTGAACTCCAAGTAGCTGGATTACATGACGTTGCCACCGTCCCAGTTTTTTAGAAAATCCCAAATCTGCATCCTGAGCATATTTCCACTGAGTTAGAAATTAATTGTGATGATTCTAACTAAGCTCAATCATAAGATAACGAAAGAATTTATATAAATTTAATGTTTTTTCTAAGAACAACATAGTGAAACAGAAATTAGGTTTGTGAGATGAGGAACGAAATAGTTTGGTTTTTTAAACATATCGCAGCAGAACTTAAAATACTAGATTAAGTGTTATGCTGAGTTTTATCATGTTTCAAATAAAAAGGAATTTGCTGGATATGCTTAAAATTGACATACTCTCACTCATACACACACACCCGCGCGCCAACAGGAACTATCATTTTTGACCACGAGAGGCCTCAAAGCAATAAATTTGCATTCCCCGAAAAAATCAAAATGACCTCCAGTAGAAGCTCCTGCCATATTGGAAATCCGCTAATACATAAGTACTAATTGTGTTGTAGACGCATAATTCAATACTCAAATATAAATTCTCCAAAATCATACTTAGTCTTATAGAATCATATAGAATACGTAAGTCTGATTGAATTTGAAATTAAAAAGTACAAAATGAAATTTTTTATTTGTAACTTATCTAAAATTGTTTTAAATTATCATGCAAATAAAATATATGCGTAAAATGTGGTGATTACGAAATTAGGCGTGTGGATGACTTTTTGACGTTTTCAATTAATGGAATTAAAGTCACGTTTTATCATAAAATATATCAGTTTGATGCACCATATGACAGTAATACGCTTATCAATTGTAATTAAGTCAAATCTTACAGTATTAAATGGTTTAAAATATTAGATGTCAAAACTAATATTCTATAAAAATTTTAATGTAGCAATTGTACAAAAGTATAAACCATTTTGTTAGGCAGGCTAACTTATTATTATTTGAAACGTAGATTCTACATTAAAACTATTACATATTTCATAACTTTTTTCATTGATTTGAAGTACATTGCACAATTAAAATGATAGCAATGACAATAAATTGACAAAAAAATGCACAACAATTTTTCCTATCTTTTTACTCATAGATTTTTGTATTTTTTTGTTATAAAATTAAATATTTAAAATCAGATAACAGCATTCTGGTTCATCATTTTACTACAGTGTCATGAACGGACTGTAAAAATTTCAGAACAATCCATTGGCTAAGTAAAGTGTACCTAAAGGGTAAAAGGGAAACTTTTCAGGAATCTGAGATATACTGAAAAGCTGCTTAGAAAACTAAAGTGCAGCCTTTTATTATGATAATAATTATTTTGACATGGTTATGTTAAGACATAGCTCCTATCAGAGCTAAGGCTCTAGGAGGGTGTTGGCGATCTGTAAGATGAAAAATATGTAACAGGTTTCTGTAGAAACCACAATAGCTATTGATTGAATTTTAATATAAAAGAATAAGAACAGCTGTTTATATGAAGTGAAAACATTACCTTTCCATATCCATGATCTAACCTATTTCCCAAAGGGAAGTAAATATAGCCATTTTTGACATGTATATGTCTTAACTCTTGGGAGGTGTTGGATATTTGGATATATGAAAAAATGAAATAGGTCCCTATAGAAACTACTAGAGCTATTGTATTGAATTTTTAATATACATTATAAGATAAAGAACAACTGTTTAGAAGAACTAAAAACATTCATTATGACATATCCATGATCTAACCTATTAATTTGCAGGAGCACATAACAAATAAGTGTTTGGTATAAAAAAATCAGGATTAAACAGAGAACATATTAGTGAATAAAAAAAATATTTCACGAAAAATACATTTTTGACGTCTATTTTTTCTTTTGAACTCACTTAATGAGTTCATGACATTTACAGTTTTTCAACTATGGTGTTTCCTTACAGTACAATACAATTATAAAGTTATTATTGCTTAACTAATAAACTGCGGAATGCGTCGCAACCACTACGTCCTATAATTGAGTAAGTGCTTGCAACTCAAATGTTCGCTTTTTCAATAAAACAGTCTTTATGAAACGTACTACACATTACGAAACAATAAGGTTTTAATAATTATTATATTGTTTACTTGTTTTTTACAAAATTTTAATATCGAGCTAAACAGATAATTTCAAAACAACTATAACAGTAAAACCAGGACAAACTCTAATTTGATTGCTGTTTTTAGTTCTTAATACGCTTGTACAGTTTTCCGCTCCATTAAAGCTCCACTAATGAAATAGTGGACTATTTAAGTTTTCATTGCGAAATTGAAATAACTATCTGCTATTAAACAAAGCAGTGAATTAAATTAATGTACTACATCGTTCTCCCGCATCGTACACATTACACTTACTCAAGAGGATTCACCACTTTTCTAGATTAAATAGTCATCTAGCTTCATGGCTTAGTTACTTTATAAAACAATAATGCATTACTCTCATTACTTATACATATTATAACTACACGTTTAAAAAGAAGTAAACTAGTCTCCTGCTGTAAATTACAAAGCTTTTTTATAGATTTATCTCATATTTGGTTGGGTTTTGCGTAGTAAATGACGGTAAAAAGAATTGTACAAAGAACTGGTGGCATGAAATTTCAAATGTATAGCTATCCCATACAGCACCAATTGTCATAGAAAAATTCATAAATTTATTAATTGACTAATTTAAAGCAAAAGTGTTCTCTCAAACTCAATAATGTTTTACTTCTAAAAAACTCTGTAGAAAAATTTTTTGTAAAAAAAATATTTTGTAAACATTTTTTTTATAAGATAAAAATCACTTTATAATATTTCGGAAGACCAATGCAACTCAAATACTTGTTTGTTTACAATTTATTCACATCAATATATTTACATGTTTTAAATGATCCACAGAAAATTATTTTGACTTTTCTCCACAACTTACTTGGTTTTTGAGATAATACAAAATCACAACTAAACTTTTTCAAATTTATAAAAATTTAATTTTAAAGGAAAAAAAAATTAGCTTTATTATTTTTTTTATAAATAAAAATATAAAATAATAAAAATAACCAATATTTTTGACATAAAAACATTTTGTTTTAAAGATAAGAAAATTTTTGTTACTACAATACATTTTGCTATTTTTTCATTTTTATTTCAAAAAAGTTAATTTTAAAAGGATAAAAATATATTGAACTCACAAAATAAAGCCGTTTTATTTTTTCAAAAATTTAAAACGCTAGAATAAAAATTAATTTTTAAAGTGCATTTTTTCAAAATTTTAAAGATAAAAATTTTGTTATTACATTGCATTTTTTATAGATTTAAACGGTTACAAAAATATTTGAAACATAAATAAAGTGCGTTTTTAATTTTTATTATTTTTTCAAACGGACTAGAATAAAAAGGTTGGATTATTGCTATAATTTTTCACAAAAAATCTTTAAATTACAGTGATTTATAAAAAGAGCAATAATTTGGCTTTTTAAACCATTTTGAAATAAGATAAACTAAACATATTACAATATTGTACACTCATTTGTGAAGCTTGTTTACTGTTCCATGCGGTATGTCAAAAAAAGGCACCGTAGAGCAATGTTTATTATGTAAAATATGTTTATCTTGATACAAGAAATAAATATACAAAAGTGGACCAGGTAGTTCAGAAACATTATACATAACGTTTAGAGACGTAATAAAATCTCCGTAGTAAGGGATGCGGCGGACGGCGCGTTGTCTGATTGGTGGTTTCCGCCAGTGTGGTCGTAGATAGTGGCTACACTACTTAGACAGACAACCCACCTCCATTAGACACACTGCAAACACCATTTTGTATGAAACATTAAAAGTAATTGAAATATTTTCAAGCTTTTAAGTTTTTTTTCGATTAGACTACTTTTTGATGATCAGTATTAAAACTGTTTACCTCTAGTTGGTCGTTCACATATTTTCTTCACGTCACACGTACAGATATAAATAAAAAAAATCAAACGTGCTTTATTCTTAGTGTTTCTTTAGTGTATTAGTTTTTCAGAACAACTAACTCATGCATCTTGTAAAATTCCTGCATATACAGTTTTCATGGGCAAGAGCTGCATCATGGTAGGAAAAACATGGTAATATCTTTTTAAACAACAAAAGTGCACAGCTAAGTTTTGAAACTTTTACCACAAACAGGGAAGCAGTAATAAAATACTAGCTAATATACTGAATCAGTTACTGCAAAAACTGTTCTTTGGCAGCCTCTGGAAACAGACCTCTGAGCCTATATATAACTGTAAGCCCTCCCACCGAGTGTTGGATGGCTTATGAGACATGGTCTGTGAAGGTGAGACCTTTTTCAATAACGAAACTGATAGTTTTCACTCGATCACACTCTGCTAAGCTTCCGCCGTAAAATGATACACACCCTACTATCTTTTATATTCTGTATAAGTTTGAGTGATGCAGTGTGCGAAACAGTGTACTTATCAGAATTCAGCTTAAACACATTGTCTACAGACTTATCTATTATCATTCAATACTATTTATTCAAAATTGTTTCAGTTAAAAAACAATTAAATATTATTCAATGGTTATTCAATGCTCTGTAGATCAGCATTTATTTGACTGAATGCCTCATTCATAAGTCCAGGCTCCTATTACATGACTAGCTGCAAATCATCAGCATTTAAGTGAGACTTGCAGTGTTTTATATAGAAAGTCTGCCGTAAACAGTGTGTACAGGATTTTTCCGAGGCATCTTCCTTAACTGAGGAACAACTCGCCGTTTGGCTAGGGCGATGTCTCATTTCCTAGTCTAGTGACCTGGAATCCATGGTCGTTTGATGGAATTTTAAGGTAAGTTAGCACTTTAAATATATGTTAGATGTAAGCATTTTAGTTAAAAAGCGTGAAACAAAATATATGTAGCCTAATTTGTTCATCCATTGTTTGAAATAATGTGTACAATATAGTGTACAATTTAATTAGATGTTTGTAATCTAAGTTCATTGCTTCCGCGATATTCTTTGGGGAATGAGTAGGCCTTGAATAATTTGGGAGCATCATATATCAGATATAATTGAAAATAGAAATTTATCAGATATAAACCTTTCTGATGTAGAAGATGGTGATGTCAGGCCTTACCTGTAAGGCCAGCCCACATAGAGAATAACACATAATAATAATAATAATAATTCACATAAATAAATTTTGGAGATGATTTTGAAGATATTTTTGCTGATAGATTGGTGTTTGACTCGGACCATGGGACAGAAGATACAACAATTGGAATGTTTTACTCAACAACGACCACGAAAAACCCAGTGATTAAAATAATGAAACCCCAGAACTTTTACTTTTTTTAGAGTTTCATATCAAAATATCATATCTTGACTAATGTAATAACTAGTATCTTTTTTTATTCTATTGTGTAAATAAATAACCGTTTATGTTATATTTATAGTATTTTATTATCTCTAATAAAACCCATACTACAGATCAGGTAGAATTAATTTGTAAATTATAGTGTACATTGAAAAAAGTAAAATATAATAATTAAGTTATAAAAAAAACACTTAGATACTAAAATAAAACTTATACATTATACTCAACCAAATCCACTAAGGAGGTTAAAAAAAGAATAAGTGAGAAAAGAAACTTTGACACCAAGTACACAAATTTGTTAAAGTTCTGAGCGATTCCTGAGAAATACTTTCAAGCCACTGGTACAACAAGCAGCCTTGTGGGCTACGCCGTTTGGAAAAGTCTCTGAACCACCGCTCTTTATTGATGTGGTTTATTAGGTTGGTGTCTATAATTTAACGCTTCACTAATATTAAACAATTTTAAAAGTTTTCATCGAACAATTGGCCAAATAAAAAAAACTTATGAATATAGTATATTGCTATTAAATAAATGTTTTTGGTATTATTTAGGCTTACAGTAATATACATAATAATGTTTTCTTAGGTAATCATTATTAAAACCACTTATTAGTTTAATTCAGCTCCATATTTTCTAAGACCATAATGTTTAAATAAAATATAATGTGTAAAATAAAAATGTTTTTACTTACTTACCTGTGGGAAATAGGTTAGATCATGGATGTGTTTAAAGGGAATGTTTCCAGTTCAGCTAAACAGCTGTTCATATTTTTTAAATTAAAAATTCAATACAATAGCTTTGGTAGTTTCTATGGAAACCTGTTACATATATTCCATCTTAGAAATCACCAACACCCCTCCCCCCAGGAACCTCAGACTAGGACGGTGGCGACGTCATGTAATCCAGCTACTTGGAGGTCACGAATTGTGATAGTTGTGAGAGATGGTTGGTGGATGTAGTGTTCTCTTGTGTGGATTAACGTCCGCACTATTGAACACTACGTTAATCCACAAAGACCATCCTCATAATTAGACCAATTCTTAATTCAGAGGCCGTGGTTCGGATTCCACGTTAAACCGTAGATCTATTAGTTGTCATTGGCTGTTGGGCTATTACTTAACAGTCATGTCTAAGGAACATGTCAGCTTTTGTCAGTAACAAGACTACAAGATCGCGCCACAATCATCTTACATTCATTCCTCATTCATACTTGGCTTAAAATACCTAACTGGGTAGGTCGCCATTTCAGTTAAAAGTATAAAAGTTTAAAAGTATAAAAGTAAAAGAACTAAGACATATTCATGTCAAAAGAATAATTATATTATAGTTAAAACATGTTTTTAGGAACATAAGTGGTGGTCGATGAACAAAACAAATAAAGGCATGAGATTGCGAAACAAAATTCAAACCCAGTTCCGAAGCTTCTAAATTCTAAGACACATAAAGAGAGATGTTGTGATAACAGTTAATTTGTATTCCTCAGTTCCACCCTCAGTAACGGTTGTAGTTCCAATCCCGGAAGCAGAACCCTTACAGTGGGCCAATCTTGTGTGCATTTGGTCGGCGAGCAAAGCGTATGTATAATGTTCAACTTATGTTTGGATTCGAAATGTAGATCAGTGCGCTGTTAAGGAGGCGATATGTAAAAATATGTTTCATAACTTTTTACACTTGTGGGAAGATAACATTTTTAAAAGTTAGGGCCTCTTAGTATATTAAACTACTCAATGATTTAATGTTTATTTTTTAATTTGATACAGGTCTATAAAGTATTCTGAAAGCAAATACTGTACAGGGTTTTTACTAAAGCCGATTGAAAACTTTGAGGGGTGATAGTACTCAATAAAATAACCAAAAATGTTCTATAAACATATGTCGAAAAATCCTTCCATTGGCCGCAAGCCACCATTTTGTATTTTTACAAAACTCGTTATATGTCAAGAACTATTTAAGCTAGAAAAACCAAACGTTGCACACATCTTTATTAAACTAAAGAAAAAAATTTATTAAAGTATAATTAAGATTAAAGATCTATTTTCAAAATGGCGGAGGTTAAAAATCTTTTAATTAATATGACAACAAAACCATTAACTTTATAAAATTTTCATTGTAAAAAATAATACAGATTTTAATCCTAATATCAAATCCATTTCTTCTTTCGTGAACGAAATCCGTCCACGAATAAGCGAGAAAGTGCACTTTTAATGTTAGCTTATAGAGCCCATGCACCACCGAAGCGCGGCCGTGGCGAAAAAGCGACTGGCACAACAAATAATTCTTCACCAATAAATGCTCTTGGCCAATAAAAATGTGTGAAAAGTTTGGTTTCTGTAGCTTAATAGTTCTTGAGATATAACGAGTTTTGTAAAAAATACAAAATGGCGGCTAGCGGCTAAACAAAGGATTTTTCGACATCTGTTTATAAGCAGTTTTTGTTTATTTTGATGAGTACTATCACCCCTCAAAGTTTGTACTCGTCTTTAATGAACACCCTGAATATGAGATGGAACCGGGACGGACCCCGATGTAGGAAAGCCACTGGATTGAACACGAGAACCACTTGAAAATTAAAACTCTTTTACTACCTGATTTCATCCAATTGAATTTGATTGGATGGTTAATTTTAACAATAAATTCTAACGTTTCATAGCTTTAAAACACTGCAGAACGTTTCTTCTCCATCTAGTCACATTCCTAACCCTACTTTAATCGACTAATTTTACACTTTAAATCTAAATATTAAACTAACCGGTCCAATTATGAGTTGGAGCGATTGTTTTAGTGTCTTATAGCTCAATGCTTTGCCATCTCAAATATATATTTGACCCTATTTGTTTTACTTTATACCCAAGTTCCCAGATATGTAGTTAATAAAACTAAATTTAAAGAAAATTATATATTGACATAAGGTTTAGATTTACCTGGCCCTGAGTATAATTAATTAATGGTTCTTACCCATAAACTAATAGAGTAACGCTCGTTTGTGGTTAGGAATAAGATAAGGGGCAGACAAAAATACTGTGTGTATTACTACATTGGCCATTAAGGCCAATAATATTAAAATCATTATATAAACATAAGTATAATAGTATAAGTACTGTAATTTTAATAATTTTATTTTAATATTTTCGTTTTAATTATATTTTAAAAGTATTGTGAAAATGAGGCCCAAAACATCACAAAGCTTGAAATTGAACATCGTAACTTGTTTAAGAAACGTTTGAGCTTGATTTAGAAATTACAAACCATCAGGGTACCAGAAGTTTGCAGTCATTGTTAGAATGACGTTTGAGGATTGGATGGCCCAGTATATCACTAGAGGGGCTTATCAACCATCATAATTGGCCTCGGAGATATATTAGCACTGGTAAGATTGCCTTCCTCAATGCTTGAAGAATGCTAAACAACCACAGATATTAGAGTATATATCAGTGGAAGTTTTAAAAAGGTTTACCAACTATAAAATAAAAAATATTTAGACACAGTAATAGTATAATATGAATTATACAAATGTATACTGTATATCTAAAAATATAGGATCTATGAACATAGTATTTTTAAATTAAACTTTAATGGATGAAATAATCTAGTAAGGAACTAAATATATAAAAAAACACTTTTACGCGATATTACTCGCATTTTGATTCAGTTTTCAATGAATAACCTACTGGCAATAATCAGCTGTTTTTATAGTTTGAAGATTTAATAGAAATAAAAACAATCAGCTGTCAATTCAATATTACATTCAATTAGTTTATATTGGTCATTGATTTTAAACCCATTTCAAAATCATACTATATTAAAAAGTTATTTTAACGTATAACTAATTATAATAATTGTATAAATGTTCTAATCTATTTAATTGTAAAGTAATGCTAAACAATAAAGCTGGGTATCGATTTATTTTCTTTGTATTGATTTGTTTAGGATTTCAGGTTTACATTTTGGTATGATAATATTTCTTCATTAAACTGAATCCTACAAACCGTACAAAGGACGGGCTTACTGGTAGTGTAAACTAAAATAAATAATTAACTAGTATAAATAATTTAAAATACATTTTTACATTACGAGTACGATAATGTATATGCATAACATCGTTATCTGACGATAAAAGTTGAGTTTATATGGGAAGTCATTATGACAGAAAATAATCTGATATTCCTCTAACGATATCGGAGTCACTAGACCGAGGAAATTGGGTTTTTCATGAAGGATCCATTATACCTTTTAATAGCCCAGATTGGTCTGGAAAACGTTGTTAAGGTTATCTCCGAACGAATATCGCTGACAATGTTTCAGATATAAAACTATATTCCCTAAATATTGTTGTTTCTAACATTGATGGAAAATCGAATACGTTTTTTCCATAGGGTGGGATTGAATTTCCCCTTTAATTATACAGCCAACGTTAATGGTTTATTAGAAACGGGTGTTTAAGAATGTTAGGAGTTAGCTGATACCAACAGACAATACCGGCTGGGAACACCAAGATTCGAACCTGTGGCGTCATTGGGCCTACTAAGTATACCTCCCATTGAGCCATAAATCTTTGCTGTTGTTGTATTTTATTCGTACAATAAGTAATAGTCAGCTTTATAAAGTATACTAACTAATTATAAATTAGGTACAGCATTAAATTTGTGTGACTCATAGTGCCTTTCGTTATTCGGAAACATCTGTATTACATATTAACAGTGTGAACCAAATGAGTGAAGTAAATAAATGTAAACAGGCTAAGCTTGTATTTACCACAGATATAAATTAATATAAAATATTGCATTCATGGCTAAAATTATATTTTGTGCTGATGAAAAATTTTCAATTCACTTTATTGTTGGAATTAAATTTTTAATTACAATGAATATTTAAAAAATAACTCAATCAACTTAAATTTGGGTAATATGTTTATAAAATAGATAAAAAAGGTTTATAACTTCCCTGTGGGTTGGATCATGGATATCTCTAAAGGGAATGATTTCAGTTCATCTAAACAGCTGTTCTTATTCTTTTATATTAAAATTTCAATAGAATATCTCTCGTAGTTTCTATTGAAACCTGTTATACATGTTCCATCTTACAGATCACCAACCCTCCCCCCCAGAACAAATAAATATCCATATCAATAAATAAAACTATATGAAACTAAATGGTTCATTCATTTATCAATACTAATATTACTAAAAGAAGCATGAATCATGTTGTGGGGTTTCTTGAATTTTCGTTGTATAAAATCATGTTCATATGCAATTATCTATTATTTATTTTATTTCGGAATTTTGTAGACTTTTCCTATTTAAAACACAATTTTTCGACCACATTTTAAATGTATTTAGTCACGCGCTATAACACTTAAGACTTGTTTAGTAGATGATTAAAACCTCTACACAAGGTATGTCTGCATTGCGATTATAGGTTGAATTCCTCGGAGGGACTATCACCAACAATACATCAGTAAACCGTTTGGCCCTGGACAATTTGAATTAGCAAACAACAAAACCCCTCTAGAGGAACGAGGATTAATTTCCACAATTGATGTTCTGTACTTATCTGGTAGTGCCTTATCTCATTGAGATACTTAAATATTACGATTAATAAGATATTCCTTAGCACTAATACAGATTATCTCTAAATAACTGATTGAAAAAAGTAGCTTCTGGGGTTCGATTGAAAGGTGGAGTTAAAAGTTGGCAAGTTAATTAATAATAAGGATACATAAATTAACAACACCATAAATAAAACTCCTTCTTAATGTCACTGCACCACAGCTTCTGCCACTGTAAACCACTATTTGTCAAGTTAAGCTGTCTTACCATTATCAATATTTAAATATAAAATGTTTTGCTCTATAATAAAAAGAATTTACCATGCCATTCCTTAAAAAGAGATACATAAATGCAATACAAAACAATGGAAAAAAATATTTGCCATTTCATAGATTATCAAAGACATTAAAAAGTTATGAAGTATTAGGTTTAAAAATGGTCAATAAATTTCTTACAGAACTTACTCAACTACCTTTAAATGTATATAAATGCAAATTGTGCACTTGCCTTGTTAAGAACCCATTTTACTCAGTATCAGAGTGTTTTGAATGCCAAAATTTTATTTATTAGGCTACTATGTACTGTTCTGTGAAATGCACTTTAATGTATATACTGTTGTAGGTTAAGTTTAGTTTGTTGTCCTGACTTTGTACATTATTGTAATGGTTGAATGATAATACAATTTTTAATTATTTATTTATTTTTATTTATTTATTTAATTGCAATTTTGTAACTCACAGGCTGAGGAGTGGAGAGTTGAGCTTAACTACTTTACTTTTAAAAATGTATGTACTTCACTTGTTAAGCAAGAAGTACTTCTGGGTTTTAATTCGTCTTTTGTAACTCTAGTACCTCTTAAATGGTTCTCTAAATTCTAACGCTTCGAATAAACATACACTTAACATGAATTTAATGCAATGCTGATTTAGATGCTGTACATGAATCAGATGAATTTGAAAATTGTCGAATTGAAAATATCGTCTACTTTGTAGATCATCCTCAAAAATATTTCCCATTACTTTAAGTAGTATATTCTATGAAAAAATGTATTTCCGTCCTATTAGGTAATTATTTATTTAAAACTGTGCATTTTATTGAAATTATGATTCAGATTAATAATATTTCTGAATTAAAAGTCCATAATAACAAATGTGATTTAGAAACTTTTTAAATTAATTGGATTCAACCTCAAATGTAATTCTCTCCCGTGAGCAAACAGCCAGAGGGCAGAATGAGCGTTTTGCTTCATTTCATTCAGCAATTTATAAACCTTTCATGTCATCAACTTTCAATTTGTTGAACTTCTAATTTATTCAGATCACTTTCCTCTAGGCTCGAAAACATTCCGCATCATTTTATCTGCGTAGTGTAAACCAGTTTGTTGTGTGAGATCAAATTCCAATTTAAAGTGAGAGAGAAACCAAATTATTTATTTAACATAGCTACAAACTATGCTGAAAATCTGTTTTATTAAAATATAGACAGTATTTACTTCAAACTATATTGAATAATTATTACTGTTTTCTTATTGAGTTATACATAAGTTACACATATTAATATTGCATATTAATGAATTTGTACTCATTTGTGAAACTACTATAATTTTGTCGTTACTTTATTTATAGTATAAATATAAAAAATGGAAAAAATGTAAAAATTATAAAAAAATATAAGAATGGAAGAGTATTAAGGTAAAAAGTTATCAAATTCCTGTCTATTAAATAGGTACCTGCTCATATCCAATATTGATCTATGAAGCTAAAGAATATTAATGTACTGCATGTATGTTTTTGCTTATATAAAAATGATCGTGCTGACAAGTTTTAAAAACTTGGCATGAAACTTGGTCATGAAATTGTAATTTAAGCAAATATATTATTCGTATCATAACGTATAAAAGAGGAATAATGCATTTTTGTATATTTGTTAGTATGAATGTTACATAGACTGCAGAACCGCTCCAAACATTGTAATGAAAAGTTTAGACATTTGCTAGATTAAAGAATATTTTTGTGATGTTTGGTGCATATCCGTTCATAGGACTTCAACCCAGATAAAAATATGCAGTGTTAGGTTTAAAGTAAAAAATTTATAAATTATCAGTTAGTGAAAAATAAATTTCTCTTTTGTTGTTAATGTAAAGAACACAATGCAAAAAATTTATTTATTAGTAAAATGTTACTATTTTGATTTAAGGCTAAAAAATAAATTGATTAATGTATTAATGTGTTACTTTTGATTAACGTAGTATTTAATAGTGAAGTTAAATCCACGCATTAGAAGTTAACCCATGAAATCTCACCAACCACAACATTAGGACCAATATTGGAAATAGAATTTTAAAAACTTTGTAGAAAGTATGAATAGAAGTTAGTTTTTTACGTTTAACGTACTGAGTTGGCACCCTTGAGGAAAATTTGTATATACATACCCCTAATCTAAAGACAAAAAATATGGTTTAACCTTTGACCTTAAAAATATACTTTCTACCTCATTGAATTTTATTGTTAAGAAATTGTATAAAAATGTGATGATGTGGTTTTTATTTACTGAAACAAAGAGACAGACGCAAAAAATTACACGATAATTGACAATGATAATAAATACAGTTTAAAGCCAATTATGAAAAGAATGTAGTGGGGAAATAGCTTTTTAGTGGATTAACAGAAAAAAACTCTACGCTAAATAATTACCTCAAAGCCAACAACGATCTCACTAGCGTGGTACGTATCAGAGAAACAAATGGGTTTACCAAAATAGGATTTTTTTCTGGTAGTCATTACTAAAGAGTGTTTAGCTGGAGTACTTTGTCTCCTCACATTCACGCTTCGTGAACATTTCACACGCCCTTTCTCACTTTTGCCCTTCCATCTGTTTTGTTCACAACCACCTGAATAAACCAGTAGCATATTACAATTCTTTATTTCACGTAAAAAATTACATTAAATTTATCAGGAAACATATTTCAAAGGAGAAAAGTTATATAGTTAATTTTAATATATTATTTGCAGTGTATAACATGTTTTAATTAATTTTTATACAATACTGTAGCCTACTTATTTTATTAAATACGAATAGCGTGGGACTAATAAACACATTTGTCTCTGAAATGATGGTTGTTTCGTGTAGTTGTTAGTTTTTAAAAATCATCGCAACATTTCACACGCCCTTTCTCACTTTTCTCTTTACCTGTAGAGGTACAGCGTTTATTTTGGTAATAATTAAGGATAAAAGGATATCGATTACTAAAATATAAATACCCCAAGGTTTCAGGTAAATAATATAAGTGTGGTTTAATCTGACGTATTAATCATAAATTATTTTTTGTCTGTGTCTCTTTACTTTTTTATAATCATGTAAGTAACTAATTGACATTGAATTGGTTTAGGGCTCAAGATCTTTGTTTGAGTAAAAGAAGACAATAAAAAATTATTTTCTATTTTATTTAAAGACTTACACATTAGGTAGGCAAGCGTCAGCACATTCGACAACTTTTACCTATCAGCAATGCTACAAACCTATTATTATGTTTACCGATTGCACAGAGTGGTCGTCCATTTTTTTATCTCCAAAGTCGTTCTTTATGAATGGAACATTTTTATTTAATTTTTTTTTTCAATAATAACAATTACGTAAAATAATTCTATATTGATTTTAAAGAGTTAAAATTAAAGCGATTTTTAAATCTTAATTATTAGCAATGTATTTATACATTTAAAAACAATTTATTAAAAAGTGATTATGGACGTTTTAAAATAGGTAAATTATACTACAATTAGTTGAAACATTTGTGTCATTTTATTGCGCAAATTGTCATAGGTATTAAAGATTCTCATAATGTTACAAAATAACCAAAGGCCTAAGACTTTATTTACTAATCTTTATATTATAGTTATTAGCGAAGGGGCCTATATGATTACCGTAAGAATTTCGCGTAAAACCTTGTGTATCTAGCTTTTTTATTAAGATTGAAAACTCTTTCAGTGAGAAAATACAGGATTGTAAAATAGACGCAGCACTTGGCAAGTGTGCTTAGACGATCGACTCACGTTCTCTCCAAAGAAAGAACAATCAACTCAAGGTGGGTTTTCTCTTTATTTCAACCATCACGTTGATATTTTAAGTTGCTTTAAAACATTTTGCACGGTAACAGTACTGCACTGTATATGTTAATTAGCTATTAGTCTGTTTCATTCACTATTAATATTTTTAACTTGAAATAGTTAATCTTAGTTTTCAATTTCTCTGATGTCAACTTATAAATTTGTTGAAGCATTCGGGGATATGAGTCAGATTTGTTGTTATCATTATAGCAGGTAATAGGGTGGCAGGTATCAGGGTAGCAGGTAACAGGGTAGCAGGTAATAAGGTAGCAGGTAACAGGGTAGCAGGTAGCAAAGTGGCAGATAACTGGGCAGCAGGTAACAGGGTAGGAGGTAACAGGGTAGCAGGTAATAAGATAGCAGGTAACAGGGTAGCAGGTAGCAAAGTGGCAGATAACTGGGCAGCAGGTAGCAGAGTAGCAGGTAACAGGGTAGCAGGTGTATCAATGACAGACAGTTAATCTTGGGTGAGAACACTAATCATAGTCCCAGCTCTCAAGACGACTAGATATTTACATTGGACTTTACTAAAAGACCACAAGTTTCCTCAATTAAATTGGTGATATGATATTATGTATTAGCGAGGCTATGAGTTTTATTCGTGCCACGTAAATATTTTATAGTTTTTTAACGATATACTAAATTAATTGTAAAACATGAAAATTCGTTCTCAAATAAATGAAACCTGATTCTAAGTAAACATATAGGCATATAATGTAAAATCGAGTTATTATACATATTTCAGAGTATTGAATATTTATATTCGAGAACAAAATTCATAAACCATTATGCCTTTGAAATAATTAACCAATAAACAAAGTTTTAAATTGTGTTTAAATACTTTAATTTGACAAACTAAAGAGGGTTCCAATGAAAATACAGCCGTATACAGGAACAGGTAGAAACAGGTGGAAAATGAGAAATAGCTAATCTCAGCAGCGGTAGTAAATCTTTTGTCGCTTTCTCACGATTCATTTTATAAAAAGGATATAACTTACAGCCTCTTCTCACAATGGAAGAAGCGAGACATTGTTAACAAAAGAGATAATTCTATTCTAAATAGGATATCCGTAATTAGAGATGTATTATTATACAAATTTACAGTACTATTACCATGAAATTCACTAAAGCACATTTTAAATTCTTGAGCAAACAGGCTGTTCCTGAACCGCAACATCGTCTGAAATCTGAATTCTCTATTCAGCAATTTTCTCAAACTATTTTCAAATTATTTATTTTTATTTATTGATACCTTGTAATGTCTCACGTACTAAAAAATTTTATTCTTGGCACGTCCTCCGCACTCTAAATCCTATACAAATGGTAGCACAAAATTTATTAAATATGTGATAAACAAAAATCGTAATACAAACAATATATTGTAACGTTCACAGTATTTATTAAAAATTTGTAAACATTATCTAAAAAAGCGATGTATGATTAAAATACGAAGACTCAAAGTCTTATGAAATAATGCTATAATATAGTGATGATGAATCTTTCAACTTATTAGAAATAATATCGTAGTAAGTTATGAAGAATTCGTTTAGAAATTGCTGTCAAACATTGATGCAATGAGGAAGAAGATTGGAAATGCATGAGGAGATAAGTCTACACGGGAAAGTTGTAGATATAGCAATGTTGTTCGAACTGATGTTGTGCATTGTGTTGCAAGAAAAAAAAATAGCCTACGAATCCATGCTTGTACTTAAAAGATAATCGCATTTGTAGGAAATTGTGGATATACTAAACATATTTCTAAGAGCATAAAGTTAAACTTGGTAATAGACGTGTAAACGTTTATTAAAATTAATTTAGTTAAAGCTTATTTTGTTTATTTACCGTTGAATTATATTGAATGTGATACTAGTATGATTTGAAGCTCATAACAACCTTAATTTCCAAAACACATGAATACTGATTATAATGTTTTAGTGACGAATCTAAAACACCAATTATACAAAACCAGTTTAATGTTCCTACATATATGTAGACATTAATGTAGAATTTTATAGAAATGTTTTTCATTTTAAGGGGACATGGTAAGTCTTATACCGCGCATATTAAATCTGCTAATATGGTGTACACTTACAATAGAAAATAATAAATATAATTGAATTGTTTTTGTCAGATTTTCTGTGGTTTTTGAGACACACTTTAACACAGGTTTTTACATTAATTTTTTCCACAATGATGTATTTTTAAGTACGTTTTTTATGTTACATATTCTTAAATTAATATGAAAAAATTGTCGTAATAAAATGTCCTGCGTTAAAATGTGCTTCAGTAGCCGTGGAAACAGGGGAGGAAGATCTCATTTCATTATCTTTATTTATTCCTGAGAAAAGTGCGCACAAAGTTTAAAAAAGTGAGTTTTCGGGAATCAGATGATCAATTCAGCTGGTTTCCACATATAGGATTTTAAACAAATATTCATTACTTATATAAATATTATGCAAACTAGCATGTATTAAGTGTCTAAATGTTTGTAAAACGACCCTATACAAAATAGACTGATATAATTAAATTTTTCGAAATTTTTAAAACGATCTAAAATGTCTTACCAGGTCCACTTAATGAATTTTTCATTTAGGTTAGAATATTTTCCTACAACCGCACGATAACAGGCACATTTCGCATTGTTGGCAAATCTTATTGGCAAAGTATTACATTTCCGCACTAGAGTGGATATGATCTCATTACCACCCTAGTGCGTCAAAGTAACCGGCCAATCAAGTGCTTAGTCAGCTGAAACATACTAACTTCATACAACACTAACTTCCGGTTTTGCGCAATGAATCTGACTCTACCGGAAATTTAAAAGTTATGTTTATATTTATCCCAATGGGAAAATCAAACATAACCTAAATTTCTTTTTTATTCTTCTTGTGTGTATTACAAGAGCAAACTGTCATGGCCGCCCTCGAAGTTCTAGCATCACTCAGCTTACGCTTTGTGCTGCCTTATGAACCTCTTGTGCGATATGACATCCTTTGCACTCTAGCTATACTTTATACTTTTAACTGAAACGGCGACCTACCCAGATAGGTATTTTAAACCAAGTATGAATGAGGAATGAATGTAGGATGATTCTGGCGTGATCTTGTAGTCTTGTTACTGACTAAGGCTGACATGTTCCTTAGACAGGACTGTTAATTAATAGCCCAACAGTCGATGGCAACTAATAGACCTACAGTTTAGTGTGGAATCCGAACCACAGCCTCTGAATTACGAATTGGTCTAATTATGAGGATGGTCTTTGTGGATTAACGTAGTATTCAATAGTGCGGTCGTTAATCCATACAAGAGAACACTACATCCACCGACCATCTCTCACAACTATCCACAATTCGTGACCTCCAAGTAGCTGGATTACAGGACGTCGCCACCGTCCCAGTCTACACAAATAGCTAAATCCTACTGAGTTTATAATGTTCAAAACGTAAAAATAAAAAGGAGAATAAATAACGTTTAACATAAAAGCTAAAATAATCTACATTTCGACGTTTTTCGTATACTATTTATATATTGAAATTCATAAATTGTTGAGATTACTTAATGTGAAACCGATGATATATGAAAGATGATATAGTAGAGGAGAGAGAGGAGGTTGCCGGCGGCGTTGGGCGTCGTATGGGACCTGGGACCGACCATCTGGCGGGTATGATAGCTGGATCGCGTGCCGCCAGATCGCTCTGGTGTGGTCCCGTCACATCACTGTTTGATGTATATTCACTGAATATTGGACGTTAGGAAGGTTCGGATGAGTATATCTGCTGAATTTCGGATATTGGTTCTTTAAAAATATATCTATAATGGTGAGTACAGCTTATTTTATGCCCAAAACTATGAAAATTTTGATTAAAATTTACTAGCTTTGTTAAATAATAGAGTGTTGGACAGATTCTAGTTGTTATTGAGTTAGTTGTTTTTAACTTTAGTTGCTAAGTTAGGTTGGTTAAGTGAGTCGATGCGGTAGGTACTAGCATGTTACTATACTGGGACGTCGGCTGTACTTTCCAAAAAATGTAAATCTTCGGAGTTCACGAATTGTGGATAGTTGTGAACGATGGTTGGTGGGTGTAGGTTCTCTTGTGTGGATTTACATCCGCACTATTGAATACTACGTTAATCCACAAAGACCATCCTTAGAATTAGACCAATTCGTGTATTCAGAGGCCGTAGTTCGGATTCCACGTTAAACCGTAGGCCTTCAGCTGTTGGGCTATTAATTATCAGTCCTGTCTAAGTGAAATGTCAACCTTAGTCAGTAACAATACTACAAGATCGTGCCACAATCATCTTACACTCAATCCTCATTCATACTTGGCTTAAAATACCTACCTTGTAGTATGGTCGCTATTACAATAACGTAATCTAATCTAATGATGAAGTACGAACCTTAGTTTTGTTTCGGATCACAGTGTTACAAATTAGTTGTCATGACAACTTTCCACTTGGTACTGTATTGGTTAACGTCTAACTTTGTTTGGGAAGTCCCACGCTTAGACTTGCAATATGTTGGTGAGAAATATACAGTATAAAAAAGTAGTAAAAAAAGATGCTACTTTTTTATAAATACCGAGGTTCGCTTAGGTGAAAAAGATAATAATTTCTCACAAAAAAAGTAAACTTCAATTAAACAGCGGTTAAAAAATTAAACTGTAAAGCTCTGTCAATAAAAGACTTGAGATCCGAAACGTGTACTTAGTATTCTTAAGTCACATCCACAGTTGAAGTCATAAATTGAAACAATCCCAAAGGCAGTTAGGCAGTTAAACAACAATGGACGCTGAATAACGCAGGATTAAGTGGCGTTTTGTAATTCACTAGCGCAATATTTAACTTTTACGACTGGGGCATTGTCTTAAAGTAACAATGAAAAGTAAACTGCTGGCAATCAAGTGTAACTTATTGCTTCCAGTGGTGCGAGAAACAACTCGTAATAATACCAACCACCCGCACTATCGGCCATGGAGGTTGTGAGACATTATGAACTACCTTTAGAAGAACCAATTACACCACATTAATTTCTTTAGTTCTATCTTTTCAAGGCATTGTTTATTTTGATCAAAATAAGCAATAAAACTAGATGGTACCTGATTGAGATTCTCAGTGGGTTATATCAACAATCACCACTTAGAAGCTCAGAGGGGTTCAATTTACAAGAGGAAGGATGATTCAAATCAATCCTTAAAGTTCAAAACCATGTACATTTTACAACCAACAGAGTTACCTGATAGTTTTATATGTTGTTGACTATTAAAATTATAATTTTAAACCACTATAGCTCGTTAGATTACAATTTATCAGTTCTCCTAATTAATATCAGAATATGTCTTTCATTTCATATTCTTTCGAATATGAAATGCTATTAATTTATACTAAGTGGACTATAAATTAAGTAATGAGACTGACAATGGTGCATTTCAATTTACCAGAACTGAATGCACTGGGCTTTGCGGGGCAATCGTTAGGGATTGCTCCCCCTTTAGTACTAGTTTGACTTTGCTCAAGTAATTTGATTGTCCATAGTCTAAGGAGCTTTTGGAAAAATTACGTATTTTCCAAAAAATAAAGACATCGATTTGGAGAAACGCTGTATCACTAGGTTTTGCTTTAGACTTAGCAGTGGTATAAGGTACAACTGAAATCCTTTTGGTTCACTTTAGCAGACCTACTGAGATAGTATTTTTCTAGAAATGATGTTTTTTCAGGTTTGAAGTATTTTCAAGAGGAAGAGAGACTATTGAGCATAAACCACGAAGTGGAATGTCTACATTTCCAATAAATATATAAAAATGTCCAAATAGTTTGAAATGTGCGTTCAGACAGTTATTTGACAGTCAAAACGACTTGGGAAGAGTAATTTTACCGGGAGATTGACACAAACGACTATAACCGAATAGCTTCAGGTTTGATGGTTCTAGCACTGCTGAGAGTAGTTGAAAAACCACCCCACCACAGTGTGGTTTCAGAGGAAAGCTCGTGTGTCGAGGGCAACAACATAGAATAGATTTGTACAACTATTTTAAAATACCAGTCTAATTATTTAATTGGCATAACTCATATATTTTGAAACAATAATGAAATAGTTATATTTGCTACATCCAATTCTTATTATAAATAAAACAACAAAAATAATTTGGCACTAACCAACAGCCCTTAAACTCCTTATGGTGTGTCAGTGTAGATAGAACTAACCTTTTGTTACACTAGCTACGTTTTACCATGAATTAAATCCTGAAAACGTGTTGGTAACGTAAAAGCTATACAACTGGTTAGACTCTTAGAACCACATATTAAATAATATATTCATTTAAGTATTATACCTAAGAAAACCTCATTTGTGATATGGAAAGTTTAAGTTCCTTATTTACATACTGTTATTAAAATAGAGATTCCCCTTGCGAATGTTTGAAACTGCTGAGCAAGCAAACAAGCACAAAGAAAACAAACAGAACTGCGTCAAAGGAACTTCAAACAAATTTAATCAAATCATGATTTTTATATTTTAAGTTTTAAGTTAATTTTATATGTAGTAAATCATAACACTTTTTTGGAAAAAAACTAACAGTTTAAAATTAGTAAACTTTTTTTACGTTTACGTTTTACTACTTTGAAAACCTTTTATTGGTTTGAATGGTTTTCAAAGTGTTTTAATTGTGTATAAATTATTATTATTATTTAAAACTATTTAATTTTACTGGTTTCTGAGGTCCGGGTTTTGACGTAAAATAAACTCAACGTTATTTTTTGAACAGACAAGTTTAGTACCGTACTTAATTACTCACACTGTAATTGCATAAAAATTACGATTTCTATTTGATTAAATATAATATATTTTATCACCTTTCATTAAAATGTAAAATATACATGAAAATACATTTATGGATTACTATTCAATATAATAAATACGTGGAAGTAAACTTTTATGATGTTGTGGATTTACAAAATTTTACAAATATTGCTTGTGAGTTTCTTACCTTTATATAGCAATCAACTGTCAAATATCATACCTGAAACATAAAGTATACGTAAGTATAATGTTATAATATTTTTTCTAGTTTTACACTTTAAACCTAGACTATATAAAAAAACCAAACATATACAGTGGGTTATTGGTTTTTCTTTATAAGTTATAATAAAACATTATGACGTTTTATCAACAGATAATAAAATATATAATAAACGTTTATATCAATTTAATTCAATTCAATATAATATATTATTATAATATTTTAATAGCAATATTATTATATTATAGTATAACAATGATATGTAAAGTAAAAAGAAAAAGAAAATATATAATAAAATAATAATGTAATAATAAAATATATCTTCCGATAATATTAAAGTAAAAATGGTTTCTTATGTTTGAAAAGTTTTTCTTTATAACAATAAAAAATATAAATATAAAAATAATAAAATCTTAATATGTCATGTGCTATGAATTAAAAATAATATATCTCGTCTTATTGATTACGTTGTGTTATGCTCGTAAATGGATTCGTTATTTTGTAATGTAATTGGATGAGTTTTCCTAGAAATTAATTTAGTTTGTCCTTAAACGCGATACATTCCTCGGTGGGTACATTCCTTGGTATTCCTCATAAACTTTTCACGGCATCAAACGTTCAATCTGTTGAACTCCTAATTTATTCAGACCACTTTGCCCCAGCTTCGTAATCGCTCCTTCTCATTTTACCTCAGTGTCGGACCAATTTTCTGAAAAAATCTTCGTTTTCATTTCCAAATTAAAAATAGTATTATTATTGCTCGGAGCATGGGTTAAATACTCTAATTGTTATAAAATTTAAAAAATATTATTTATCTATTATTATAACAATCTGTTCTCGAGTATAATACATTCTCAAGAGTCATAATAATAAAATTCAATTTTAATAACCCGGCTTTATAAATAAAATAAATAGATCTAAATTTGAAGAATTTTATTTTTGAAAGAGGTTTAAACACTGTAGAAATTCAATATACATAGGTACAATAGTAATTAATGTGTATTTTAGAAAAAAGGTTACACAGTTAATTTTTTTCTTATGAAAAGTAAAATAATTGGCTCATTCCGATTTAAATAATTTTACATTTTAATTGAAACTGTTGTGCTGTAAAGATACTACTATAAAGTTACAGGTTTTTAAATTTTAATTAATACCAGAATGTATATTATCCTGCAATCTATCTTCAGTTGAATTGCTGATATTTGCAAAACGTTTTATGGGATTTTGTGTAGTTGTTATTACAATAGGTTTTTATAAAACTTTTATACCGCTGTAATTATAATTCATTTGAAAGCAAACCTCAATAAATTTACATATTATTTTATAAGGTTTCTCCTTTTGGCTTGATATTGCATCTAGCATTTAAGTTTACTTGATTTCAATTGTCAATATAATTCCGCTGAATGTATATTTTCCATTCACAAGTTCCTTTGTTTTTTCCCAAGTCTAGATCTTTTAAACTCGAGTAAAGTTGATCATGTACAGTTAATATATGATTGACTTGCTAAAGTACCCGTCTTTCGCACGGGTAAAAAAGGTTTGAGAGAGGTTATCTTTCCTCTCCGGCATGAAATAAATATTCTAAAACATGAAATTTTTATGATGAAAAATGCTTTATTTGAGGTAAAATATTATTCACATTAAAAGGAGTACTAATTAACAGTATTTTATACTAACCACGATCTCTAAAGTTTATAAACACGAGTGTTTACAAAGGTTTTCAACAATATTGATTTTAATCCAGTAGTTTATCTGTAAAAATGAGCTTTCTTTCTTCCTCTTCCTGGACTGTAAAAAGTATTGTAAACATATGTTGAAATTAAAAACTGTAAACATTGAAACCTAGGACATTCACAGCAACTGTGTCTTCTGCTTCCCGAAATGTCAAATATTAGTGTTCACATCTGTTGACATTGAAGAAATTTTATGTTCTAATTTTTTTAAACTAAATATTGAAACCTAGCACCTTCATGGGGCGTAGCCCGAGAGGACTTTAAGGAAATGAATATGCCTATGTGTTGCATGAGTTTAAGATCTACCTTTGTGTAAAATTTCAAACTGGTCGTTCTATTATTTTTTGCGTTTACTTGCCACAACAAACCCACAAACTCAAAAAAAGCAAACGAACAGAAACCATCTCTTTTTTATAATATTATTTTTAGATTATGTGGAAATGCTTAATATCTGACGTACAACACTAATATTTATTTATTTATCTCCAATGATACAAAAAATTACAAAATGTATTCAGTCATTTACATTAATCACTTTACAATACCACTCTTATATCATAATGCAATTAAACACATATCAATAAAAACAAAAATATAGAAAACATTAAATAAAAGAAGAGAATTAATTCACACCCAAGAGAGCGGAATCTTTTGTATTTGGGTCGCTTTTAATACAAATTCAACTTCCATTAAAATCTAGAGTACTACTTAATATTTTCATTTTCAAAAACGCTGAATAAAACATATCCTCATCTCATGCTATTCACATTATTATAATATTTAAGGCTAATTTTTCGAAATTAATTTGTCTACAGACGAAGTTGATTCTCAGATGTAGGATAAACCTTGTAAACTGGATTAGATGATTAGAATAGAATTGCTAATCTGTCAAGGAACTTTAAATAGCAATTACGTACAGTGAACCAAGGTTGTTAACCATAATTAAATATTGTACGATTCAAACTATCTAAAATCTGGAATAGATAGCATAGAGGTGTAATGATCACGCTATTGTTAATTGTGCAAGTATAAAACTATTTTATAAGGAAATCGTTTACGAAAATATTAGTAGAGTAATCGAGATAGCCCTGAGTGGAGTGGGAAGAGGAACCCTTGCGTCAAGAGGGGTGCAAGATTAGTGTTCTCAACTGAGATTAACAGTTTATCATTGTTACACCTGACGCCCTCAGAGCCGGTCCCTCGGTCCGTTAGAGTTAGTTGAAATTATGCCATTAATTTTATAAATGTGTGCCATGGATTCGTAACAGATCTGGGACATTCTCTCATATATGTTTGTCAAAAAACCAACTCTCTTTTTGGAAAACCCCTGAAATATGGTGAGGCACTTTAGCTAATTTTATAGTACAATATTAATAGTGTCTCAATTTAGGTGAGTCAATGGCATTGTTGGTAGCATATCGGAGGCATCATGTGGATAGTTACAAGCGAAGGTCTGGGGATGTGTTATTCTTTGGTGTGGATTAACTTTCACACAATTAAATGCTACATTAATCCGAACTAGACCATCATCGTAATAATTAGCCAGTTCGTAATCCAGAGACAAAAGTTGTTCGGATTCCACGTTAAACTGTAGGTCTCTTAGATATAATTGGTTGTAGGGCCATTAATTAACAGACCTATCACAGGAACATTCCAGCATTAGTCAATAGCTCTCATTCATACTTGGCCCAAAACACCTAACTAGGTAGGCTACCATTGATTGTGATCAAATCTATAAGCGTTGCTCTGTTGCTGTTGTCATGCAGAATTCACCACTGTTTAAATCTACCTTTGCCGTTTTAATTTATAATATTACTAAACGATGGACAATGAACAACGGGTAGAATAGATTATTTGTACATCCGTGTACAAATAATATGACTAGCTTGTAATTTTTTTGAAAATTACGACCGATTTTTTTCATCGCTACTTTTTGGGATGGTTACTGTGAAAACACGCGATCAGAAAGATGAGCACTTCAGCTGTTAGTGTTGCACCACTTGCACCAACTCGTCGCCTCATTTAAAAACCAAATGAATACCCCTCCCAATAACCCCCCACTCCATCCCCCTCCTGCACCAGCAGTATAATGTAACAGGACAGACAATACGGAACCGTCTGGAATAAATTAGTGACTCATTTATTCCAAAATGATTTTAAAATTAAAAATGTTTAAGTACTAACCTAATGTCAAAATGTACCTGTTAACGAACTAGTGCCACCAATTGTTCCTATGAAATTTTGATTATGAATGATATAAACAGATTATAATGTAACCAACGATATTTTTTTGCATAAGCGTCTTGAGTGTTAGCGTACAACGTAAATGTACCCAAGTATAACAGGTACTTTAATCCAAGTATGAATGAGAAATAAGTGTAAAATGATTGTAGTCTTGTTACTAAGGCTGAAATTTTTCTTAGATATGACTGTTAATTAATAGCAAACTTTTGCCTGTGAATTACTAACTGGTTCTTATTAACAAGAGAACACTACATCCACCGACTACCGCTCAGAACTATCCACGATAATTCGTGACCTCCAATTAGCTGGATTATAGGATAGGCCACCATCTCAGTGATGAAAAAAGATACATTATGAAACCATTTCTGCAGATATAATACCTTATTTATCGTTTAAGATGTCACATTGTCTGGACACAATAAGTCTCAACCAACATGCAGTTTTCTGAGTAACGTTGGGAATGAGTTTTTTGTAACAAGTGAGCAGTATTACAAGTAATTCAATCAATCAATAACTCATAAACATATACATACATTTGAATAGTTTCACAAAATGTTGGTTCCCTTACCGAATCTAATTGATATTTGTTAAAAGTATTACCTAATATACTTAGTACAATACACAAGAGGAGGTAGAGAAAAACTCTTCCAGGGAATATGAAGCAACTGGAATTGTGGTTGGTGTTGTTATAAGTGATGAATGATCTTCAAGGAAGCTAAGACATGGTCTTAAATACCCAGAGGTCCTGGATTTTCTGAAAACCAGTACATTGATGGAAATAAAAGAAAAATGCCCTGTTTTCCGTTCTAAGCACCATTATGGGAGAAATCTCAAGCCATCTGATGGGAGGAAACTGATTTGGATCTTAATACATGGAGATGCTGTCCTCTGAGATACTGCCCCTGGTGTTGCTGCGGTTCCTGTTTCTGAAGGTGTCGTATTGACTCTGCTGATCCTGGTGGAGCTGCGGTTCCTGCCGCCCGGCTGTACCCTATGTGAGTGGTTATGTGTCCATGGTCAGTAGTTGGTCCAGTGAAGAGGTACTGAAGATTGTGACATCATAACAAGCTAGTTACATAATAGCAACATAATAGCTTAGCTAATAGAGATCATCAGACACAAAAACGAGAAAACATAATAGGGACATTGTACATCAATACAAACTGCAGTTATACTTAGCACTAGAAAAATTACACGTGAAAAAAGATAAATATATAACACAGCCAAATAGTTTTACTCATTCTGATAGAGACAAAATATTAAATATGATTAACTCATGAGGTAAACAAAAAGGTCCTTTAACATTTTTCATCAAAACATACATTATTTATTTATCCTCACGAATTGACTCATTATTTATTACGCGTAGTTTAGATGATATTGAACCACGATTAAAAATATGTGAGATAAGTAGGCTTAATATTAAGGATTAGTATGTAAATAACTGCAACTGTACAGAACGTACTTTCTAAAGGTGGAGTCATAATACTTAGTAAGCAGGGTTTAAAACATAATCAGTTGATAGTGCCAAGGAATCTATCTGATCGATTATTTGAAGATATAAAACTTGAGTTTTTGCTTGAACTTTTACAGTTGATAGGGTAAAACCTTTGGCAATTGAATTTTATATATCACCTAATTCAGATTGTAAGGTTTTTTTGGACATGTGGGATTTGTTAATTGAATATTTTTCTAGAAAGTATAACAATATAGGTAACCTAATTATGTTTCCCACCACAGTATGTACTGTATATAAGTTCCTTTTGTCAATAGAGCTATTTTTATATAGGATTTTGAGACTTATATTTAATACTGTCCAATAATATTCAAACCCCACTTGCGTACTTGCGTGCGAGTGTGAGTGTTGTGTGTGAACATTTGTCAAGTGTGTGTGTGCGTGTGTGTGGGTGTTTGCACGTACGTGTGTGGGTACGTGTACTCACACTGACCCAGGTGTGGATGTTGGGTCATTTCAGGTAATTGTAAGTCTAGGTATAGGTAAGTGCAAGAGTGTCATCGTGGTTGTTTTTCTCTATTATTTTTTAATTTTTCAAATCGTTTTAACTATATTTCTGTGGTGGCTTGTAGTCTTATAGTTGTTGAAATTTTGCAATAGCCTAATCATGAACTCATCTCCCACGCACTGGTTCGCCTATGTGGGGAATATTTTCCAATGTTTATATTTAGTATTGCTATGTATTTTTTGTATTATTTATACATGATACTCACGCATCATGTTAAAGAAATCATACATCAAGTTTTAAAAGATTCTACTAACCGTAAACGTTTTCTAAATATTACCGAAATTTCCGTTTCTTTTAGAATACAGATCTATATTACTCTCCTTTCTGTATTTTTACTCAAACGAACGTCTTACGTTTAATTAGAACCTTCATTACAATTAGTCGGTTATCCGTTTTAGGGTCCCCTGAATCCAAAAAAGTGGGTTTTGGCGTGATGTCTGTCCGTCCGTGTGTGTGTGTGTGTGTGTGTGTGTGTGTGTGTGTCTGGATGTGTACAGTGCCACAGCCTACCCCGTTTGTCCGATTTGGATGAAATTTGGCATGTATATATATAGTCACCGTATCTCCAGGCGTTTTTTTCATTTTTTTGAATTTTTGATTTTTAAGGGTAGTTCACCCTCAAAAACCCTTAAAAAACGTGAAAAATCCAATTTTCTCAAAAACGGCTCTAACGATTTTGATTAAAATTTGATAGTTTATAGTGCACAGAACACTAAATAATTTGACACCACCCGCATGTCTGTAAAAATGACGGTTCAAAAGTTATGGGCTTTTAAATGTCAAAAAAATCAATTTTTTAAATTTTCAGCGAAAACAATAAAAGTAAAGTATAACTTGACTGGTACCATTGAAACCAGCTTAAAAAACTAAACAAATTAGTATTTTGAATTATTTGTCTACGACTAACGGTTCCAGAGAAAAGTTAAATTTAGTGTCCAAGATAAATGCAGTACGTTGTCTGAAAGCGCCCAATGTTATTCTTATGGAAAATATAAAAAAATCAATTTCTTCCTTATTTTCCACCCGTTTTCCATGAAACTTGGTATGAAGTGTAAGGTCAAATCACCGAACAAAACCAGCTCAAAAAATCTTGGTATTACCGGGGGGGGGGGGGTTCCCCCCATATAATTTGAACAATAAATTATTAAATGATATTTAGAATTACTTTGTAGAACATGATAGTTTTATTACAGATTGTCTTTTTTAAATTTAATATATACTATAAAGGGAGAAAGTATGTGTCAGTCCACTGGTACCGTTTATTTACTCAAACGAACGTCTTACGTTTAATTAGAACCTCTTAAGTCGAGCAATTAACCTACTCATTACACATTTGTGTAATGACGTCAGTATTGGGGTCGCCGAGGTTGAGCAGCGCGCCTCTTGTCACCTTCACGATCACGCTTCACGAACATTTCACCCGTATTTTCCCTTTCTTTGGATTTGTAGGAAAACATTTTAACATGATATTTCGTAAAATATGCATTAAATAAGTGGTATCAGTAAACTGACACATACATTCTCCCTAAAGTAAATTTGAAAAAGGACAATCTGTAATAAAACTATCATGATCTTTAAAGTTTATCTGAGTAAAATTTGAAAAATTATTGTTTCAAAAATAATCAACCCATTTCTGAAAATAAAAATAAAAGAAACAAAGTTAAATTAATTGTTCCAATTGTATGAGGGGGAATCCACCCCCCTCCGTAATACCAAGCTTTTTTGAGTTGGTTTCATGGAAAACGGTTGGAAAATAAGGAAGAAATTGATTTTTTTAATATTCTCCATAGGAATAACATTGGACGTATTCAGCGTTTATCATGGAGAGTAAATTTAACTTTTCTCTGAAACGGTTAAGCGTAAATAATTAAAAATACTAATTACTTTAGTTTTTAAGCTGGTTTCAACGGTGCCAGTCAAGTTATACTTTACATTTATTGCTATCGCTGAAAATTTAAAAAAAGAATTTTTTTACATTTTAAAAGCCCATAACTTTTGAACGGTAATTTTTAAAGACATGTGGGTGATGTCAAGTTATTTAGTTCTCGGTGCACTATAAACTATAAAATTTTAATCAAAATCGTTGGAACCGTTTTTGAGAAATTTAAATTTTTCACGTTTTTAAGGGTTTGAACTAACCCCTTTAATTTTTATTTTTTAGGGGTGAACTACCCTTAAAAATCAAAAATTCAAAATGAAAAAAATGCCAGGAGATACGGTAAAAATATACATACAAACCAAATTTCATCTAAATTAGACAAACGGGGTAGGCTGTGGCTGTGTGCACACGGACGGACAATCATCACGTCGAAACCCACTTTTTTGGATTCAGGGTAGCCCAAAATGGATAAATCCACTCTCAACTCAAATTCAAAAATTCGGCGAAAAATACTTTCTCCATATACTGTATAAATTGTATAAAGAAAAATGTATAAAGTAAAAATTTATTAAAAGTTCATAAAAAAATATAGTGCGAGAATGCAAGGTAATTAGTACAGCATTGACATGTAAGCTTATTCTCTGTATACGAGTGCCTTTGTCTATGTTCATCATTGAAATATAATTAAAACTGCATTGAAATTGTTTCATTATCATAATTAATTTGTTTCATAATTATTTTTCTCGGGTTTATAAAACATGTGACACTGTATTGTATTGGTAAAAATATTATTTTGTAAAAATGTATGTATACGGCCTTCTACTTAAATCAATATTCATTATTTTTTACTATAAATAATATTATTTCAATAAATTAAATAATTAATAGTAATCAACGGGTGTTCATCAGCTTGTGTTTTATAATAATTATTATTTGTAACACCTAACATGAAAAATGGAATTCATAATTTAAATCAGTTATTAAAAATTACTTTAATTCCCTTATAACTTCTATAAAAATACAAGAAATGATACTGATAAAGTACGATTAATAAACACATATTGACTGTTTGTAACGTAATTAGTTAACAAAATCAAACAGTTTTCTATTGAAAATTAAATAAAATATCATCATAGTATTAGGAATTAGCTTATGTGAGTATTTAATATCATTACATCGAATACATTTCCTAATTTAGGTATCTTTTGAAAGTAATGGTTTAGGTGAAATTTTAGCCATTAAATCCATTGAGACGCGTGTAGCGGTGCTGCTATCTCGCGGGACGCTGGATGAGTTATGACGCGTTAACTGGATTTATGTAGAGGAATGAATAAAATTATTACTTTTACACGGTAACAGGTGATAGTCTATTTATTAAACGTTTTATTACTTTTGCTATATATCTAGGCCTCTTCTAATAATTTTCCTTTGTTCTTAAAGCTTGTTTTGTACGAGCGAGAACTATACAGTTTTTACAACGTAATTTTTATAAAATATTCAAAATAGGTTTTCATCAGCAGGTCGGGTTTAAAATCATATACTGTAAGTACTTACCAATATTATGTAATGTCAAACTTGTTAAATTTATTTTCACTAATACCAGTTTTGGGTCTATTTTGACCTGTTTTAGCCTCTATTATGAAATTCGTTTCTGTCATTATTATTTTCGTTCAATAAAAGGTAATAATTAACACAATTGAAACTTTGAACCAAATTTACACACATTGTATTTATTTTGAATGGAACCCGGAATGACAAACTGGCTGGGTGGCTGAGATGTTATAGTGCCCGACTTAAAAAAGTTGAAGGTAACAGGATTAATTCTTGACTCAGTTACTGATTTTTCGTTGAGTTAATAATTATACTAGCTTCGCTAGCTAGGCACCACCCCCAGGCCCCCGTGGTTGTTGTCGGCAGTCCTTAGTAATTAGAATACAATTAGTTGCGATGTGGGGAATATGCGTGTGAAATTTCATAACATTATAAACTAAGATAACGTAACACAGAAGAAAAATGTGCAAGAATAAGTCACAATTAAAAAATATAAACTGTTTAGTCACTCGCATAACACTAAACCAAAATGTAAACAAAATAAATAAACGGTACCAGTGGACTGACACATACTTTCTTCCTTAAGTAAATTTAAAAAAGACAATCTGTAATAAAACTATCATGTTCTACAAAGTTATTCTAAATATCATTTAATAATTTATTGTTCAAATTGTATGGGGGAACCCCCCCCCCCCGGTAATACCAAGCTTTTTTGAGCTGGTTTTGTTCGGTGATTTGACCTTACACTTCATACCAAGTTTCATGGAAAACGGTTGGAAAGTAAGGAAGAAATTGATTTTTTATATTCCATAAGAATAACATTGGGCGCTTTCAGACAACGTACTGCGTTTATCGTGGACAGTAAAAAAACTTTTCTCTGGAACCGTTAGTCGTAGACAAATAATTCAAAAACTAATTTGTTAAGTTTTTTAAGCTGGTTTCAATGGTACCAGTCAAGTTATACTTTACTTTTATTGTTTTCGCTGAAAATTATAAATTTGATTATTTTGACATTTAAAAGCCCATAACTTTTGAACCGTCATTTTTACAGACATGCGGGTGGTGTCAAATTATTTAGTACTCTGTGCACTATAAACTATTAATTTAATCAAAATCGTTAGAGCCGTTTTTAAGGAAATTGGATATTTCACGTTTTTTAAGGGGTTTTAGGGGTGAACTACCCTTAAAAATCAAAAATTCAAAAAAATGAAAAAAACACCTGGGGATACGGTGACTATATATACACATGCCAAATTTCATCTAAATCGGACAAACGGGGTAGGCTGTGGCACTGTACACATCCAGACACACACACACACACACACACACACACACACACACACACACACAGACAACAAGAACACACACAAAACACACACACTCTTACGGGAGAACAGACACAGACATACAAACTTTTTATAAAAAACTTATCCACCCTCAACTCAAATTCGAAAATTTTGACGAAAACAATACTTTCTCCATATACTATGTATAAGGGGAGAAAGTAAAAACATAAACAAATGCAAGTGCTTCCATCTGTCGAGTATATCTTCAACTAACAAATATAGTAAAGCAATCAGCTGTTGAAAAGGAAATAGTTATAATGTAAACAAAGTTCTGGTTTCATTGTATATGCGATCCTTTTTGAGCTTCTAGGGAGAAAGCCAACTGAGCTTCAACAAAATTGATGATCTATAAACCTTCTCCATGAAATTTTACCTAAGTGTACCACTTTTCATGGCTAATCATCCAACTGTGTCCGAGTGTACAAACTTCAAACATACAAATATATATACAGCATACAAAAATCCTCTTTAATAGATATAGAAGAGATAATTATGTTTGTGACACCAGGTGCACGATAGATATCATAACAAGATCAGTAAAAAATTCCAAAAGGCGTAGAAAGACATAACAAATTATAATAGAGGGCAAAACCAATGATTGTGGCTCAGACATTTCGACCGCAAACCGGTACCAAAAAAGAAAGTATATTGGACACATATGACATTAGCAAAATGAAGGTAAGTTTTAGTAAACTGTTAATTAGCAGGTGTCGGGGCGTGATATATAGTATTTTATTCATAGTGGCAATTATGGTAGCTGTCAATAATGTATAAGTGGTACAAGGAAACTAGTTATAAATGTAGAATGAATTAAAGATTGAAATGAAGACTCAGAAAGCGCATTAAATTAACAGACAGTCTTTTGACATTTCTAAGACTGGCCGACTCCAATGTCCACGTCATTTGGGTTTCTAATGAGGCGTCAAAGGCTGCACGCCACTCCCTTTCAACTCGTCTATTCATGTGGTTGTCTAGAAGTTTCTTTTGATTCTAAGACGGGGTAAATTTACATTGTTCAAGTATCATAAGGTATAAACGTATTCTTTTATGAATTCATACTGAATTAATTTTTAATTTTCCAAAATAATTGTGTATTGTATAATTTTCATTGATTCATGTAAAAAGGATTAAATCCTAATTTTGACAGAATTAAATTTTTTAAATTATCCACATTTTACAGTCTCTGGAAAATGAGGTTATTAATTTACTACGCTCCTTAACATAGTAATTATTTAAACTGCAAAAGTATTATGTAATTATACCATGTGTTTTTCCAGAAATAATACATACGATTTTCAAATATATTTTAAATTTAAAACAAAGCGATGAAAAGCTAGACTTTTTTACAGAAAAATTGTTTTTATTGGCAACAAATGTATTCATAAAATCATTAGGAAACCAAACGTGTATACGTATATATTATGAAAATGTAACAGAATTTTGTAATTTCGTGTCTAATAAGGAGAATATTGACTTCGTTAGAATTGACTTCTAGATTTAAGTTTTTCCCTTCGGAATAATATTAAAGGTTAATTTGTTGTATAGTGTTTGGACTTAATCTACCCGTTAGGAATTTAGTTTTATTTCACGATTGCAACCTGATAAATCCTACTTCGTACATATTTTTATTACTCAGACATATACCAAATTTTTGATATTATAAAACACAGCAAACACGAAAGAAACTACAAGATTAAAAAACATTTTACTAAAATCTCAAGCTTTTATCCAAACTCATGAAAACAGGCAGGTTCAAAAGGAAAGTGATATCTTTAAGTTTATCAGCCGTTGTGTAAACAGCCCTGTCGCCACTCGGCGTCCATGTTTATTTAAACCACTCCGCGCTGTTTACAGGGGACGGGTCGCCTTTCAAAAGTGGAGAGTCATAAAATTTTTAGAAGTACTTTCAAACAAACAAGGTCCTATGGTATGGTTAAGTGCAATCTACGCTTAGTTCATGAATCACTGAACGTAGCTGCTACCTACTATCGCTGAGGAAGGTTGACTGAAACATTACTATAATGGAAGTACAAAACGGTAAATACTCATTTATAGTTTGACGAAAGCTTAATCCTTCCCGAGCGTTTACGTATATATACGCCAAGGGTGATACTCGCTTGTATGCGTTTACCGTATATATATGATCTTCGTCCATCACGTCGGGGTCACCACTGAAGGAGAATACGTCGTGCAGAATAAATAGGCCGAGTTTGGTAGAAGGAAATGTATTTTAATGTTTTGAACAAGAAATCCAACAACAAACTGCATGTAAATAAACAGGTAAACAATGAAACATATGTTATTAATTTACATGTGGCTTTGCCGCCACACAGTGATTAGACTGATGTGATGTTTAGTGAAAATGACCTTTGGGTTGACTTTCGAAAAGAACATAATAGAACAGCTGGTTCTTAATATGACCATAAAACGTGTAGAAACATGTGTCTATGAAAAGGGGGGTTGAGGGGGGGAGGTCTCAGTAAGGGTCGAGGATATGATAATAATAATGGAGGCAGTGTTACTAGTAGCAGAACATTCCCAGGCCACTTATCTGCCTTTCGACATCACCTATCGTCTAAATCCTTCATTTATTCTTTTTCATTATTTGTTCTTAACCGTGACCAACTGTGTTTCATGCCTTCCAAAACACGGTGGCATCTGAGATACAAATCTCTCAAGTGTCATGCAAGGGACTCGAAACCGGGTCTATTGAGTGGTGGGTCACTATACTTTATCCACTAAGCTAAAACTAACTTATAATGTTTGTTTAACAGGCTATATCAACATGGTTTCTCAGGTGTATTTCAAGCGTAGGATGTCAAATGTCCTTGGTTCTGAGCCAGTAGCGGGCGACTCTCTGATTATCAACGGTCACCTCTAGTTAACTGGAATGACTTAGGCCACCGCTTCTGTACCTTCTATCTTTAATTCCCTGAAAATATCTCTAAGCCGTGATGTTTGAAGTTGAGGGACTGTGGCGACGTCCTGTAATCCAGCTACTTGGAGGTCATGGATTGTGGATAGTTGTGGGAGATGGTGGGTGGATGTAGTGTTCTTTTGTGTGGATTAACGTCCGCACTATTGAATACTACGTTAATCCGCAAAGACCATCCTTATAATTAGATCAGTTCGTAATTCAGAGACCGTGGTTCGGATACCACTTTAAACTGTAGGTCCATTAGTTGTCATCGGCTTTTGGGCTATTAATTAAAACTCCTGTCTAAGGAACATGTCAGCCTTAATCAGTAACAAGACTACAAGATCGCGCCACAATCATCCTACACTCAATCCTTATTTATAATTGGCTTAAAATACCTACAGTGTAGTATGGTTGCCATTTCAATGATCTAATCTAAAAAAAGATTATACACCCATTATTCATGACCCAACCACTAAGGGGGTATTTAAGGTAAGTATGAGTGAGTATAAGTGAGTATGTGTTGATTATAAGTAAGAGTGAGTAGATATGATGGCACGTGTAGTTTTGTAACCAACAACAGATGATTCATTTTCCATGATTATTAATTGCCTGACGAACAGGACAACTTAGGTTATGATCTTGTGCCTTTATCCATTGAAAATACATCAGATCTTCCTAATGTTTTAGATAATGAAAAAGATTTTCCCAGGTTCACAATGTGAAAAAAACAATTCAAGTCTAGAACGGAAGGGTTTAGGGTGCGGTGGCCACGTTGCCTGTGCCACTGAGCGGGTAGGGTCGCATGCCAAGTGCCGCTACTGGAGACTGATGGTAACAGTGGCCTGGTTTAGCGGGCGAGGGGCGAGGGCTATGCGGCGGATGATCCCTTTACAGTCACGTCAGTCAGACTCACTACTTGCAGTATCCTGTCACATATTTATTTACTTAAAATTTATTATTGTCGACGAATTTCACTGAAAATAACTTTTTTTTCTTTTACGCTGATTCTTGTTGGTTACTATTACTGTTTCTAGCGCAATTACTAGAAGTACCACGGTAGGGGATTATAAACAAAAACAAATAACTTGAGTGTCAAAAATTTGTTTAACCATAGCTTTTAAATTGTGCAGACGACTGTTTCGTAAATAAAGTAATTGACGTTTAAATGTTGTCAGAATCATATGCATGGTATAGATTATTTACATTCGATTCACTGACATTTTTGTTTGTTTATGGCTACACCGTGTTTTCTAGTAACTCACTGTCTCTAGTGTAACTCACTTTCTAGTAAAACTGTTTTCTAGTAGTGTTTTCTAGTAATTAGTTTATAGTCAAATTATACAAATTGATAGGTATCGAATGTTTTTAAAAGTAACATCATCAAAATAATTAAGCAAAAAATTGAAATACTGTACAAAGTTATTGAACATGATCTCTTATTTTCCACGATGATAATTTGCAAAATGTTAATAAATATTCAACAACTTTTATTTTATACCTAAATTATATGCCACAACGATTTTGTAGTAAAATATAAATTATCAGTTTTTATAAAGGGGAATATATATTTAATCGAAAACTATAGGAATGAAGATAATAGTAATGTTTTTTAAATAAAATAAAATAGGATTATAAACTAAAAAGTGTTTTTTTACGAACACAGTAATACATAATTATACTGAGGTACTTACTGTTAAAACTATTTGAAAGCACGTGCCTATCCAAATATTCAAGTACGAGTAAACTAAGCTCATTTCAGAAGCTATTTCACCTGTAGGTCGTGTTTTATGTCCAGTAAATATATAAGAGGTTCGAACTGAATTGTTGGTTTTCAATGTGTTTTATGTTATATTTTTATTCGACTTCCATTTTGGAATGACCTGGATACATTTTAACGATTCGAAAGGTAACATTGAATCATTTATAATGTTAGCCGATTAATGGAAACTTATTGACTATTCTAATGAATCAGATTGAAAGCAGATAGGAAGTTCTCACTTTAAGATTGAATTTTTGAGACCTACGATTTTTTTAAATGTGAAATATACACAAACATATAAAAATGTAAAATAATATATTAAAGCCTCTAAAAGGATGTCATTTGTGGTGGGCGATTTTATAGGAGCAACTAAAGCTCCTGTAAATAGGTTTTGTTGAAGTTCATAAAAGACAAGGCGATAAGAGGATCATGAACCAAGTTACCTGTTTCATTTTAGAGGTATAACCTTATTAATAGACCACTAACAAATAGTATTTAATACAACGGAGTTATCAATATGATTATGTAAGTAAATTTTAAACAATAAGTTTTCAATTTGTATAAAAACCTCCAATACATTATTTAGATATTAATTTTCCCTATCGATAAGTTAAAAACATTTTGTATAACGTGATGAAAAATCAAAGCCAACATAGTTAATACGACAGTAAGAAACCTAATTAGAATAAAAACTCTTCAGAAAACAAGATCTAATTACATTGTACCTGATAATGACATCGTTTCCAAGCGATTCCTTTGAGTAAAACTCCTCTTGTATCTATTAAGTGGAAATAAAGACGAATATAATTTTAACACAAGTTTTAGCCATATTGTTATACTCTCTAGAAATTTAACCCTCCCAAATTATTAAAGTATTTATTATTAATAATAAAATAAATATTATTCTTGCTAAAGGTATAGCTTTACGATTTGTACTAAAACATTCATGTATATTTTTAAAATGTTATTGTTCATAAATTTAATTTTTAGTAATGTTAATTTTTTATTAGTAACTTTAAATGAATTTTCACTCTTCTAAAAATATAAGTGTGTTAAGCATTCAGATTTGAAATTTTTTTAAAGTTTCTGATTTAGTAGAAAAGTCATACAATAAGAGAAGTAATGACAATTAGGAAAAACTAATTGAAAAATGAAAAAATGTTAGGTTAAAGAATATGAAAGGGGTAAATGAAGATAACCATTTTAAATATTTAGAGCTTTTGAAAAGGTCTTTAATGACCCTAGAAGAGGTGAATTCTATTAGAGATTGTAAAATCCGAAGCGAATCCCGCATGATTGACGAGCTGGCCGCCTCCAATGCTTATGGGCTTTATTCCTTTCTTTACCAGAAATAAGTGAGAAAGAAACTTTCACTATAATTCTTTCACTAGAAGATTGCAATTTTCATTCTATCGTGGGATGATTTCCACAAACACTAGTCGTGACTAGTTTACTACGCTAGTTCGAAAAAAGTCCTGATAATATTATTTTTTCTCGTGTAAGTATATTTTTCCCCAGTCTCATATAATTATTAGTGCCAGAAAAAAACCTGAGTAATATATAAAACGTTGTTTACATCCAAGCATGTCTGTTATATAAGATCCAGAGTCAAGAATACAAAACTTCTCGTGGTGGTGTAATAATGTGAAAATAAAATTATTAAGTAGCAAAAAAGTTTTCGTTAACTATAAATCAGTAAGTTCGGAAAATTATATTCTTTTACAATATTAAAGTAATCCAATTATTTATTGTAGATTTATAAGTATTATCTAGTAAAATTGTTACACAAATAAGTTTTCAACTTTTGAAACGTTTTTAGGAATGTTTAATAAGATTACCTTTCGAATATCAATTCAATCCAACTTTGTACCGGTGAAATTAAAGGTTCAGAAACAGTTTTATTTTTATATAATAACATTTATATTTCCTTTTTATCAACAAGTTCCATACAAGTAGGTCGTATTTAAATTAGAATTATTGAAAATACTTCCCTGTGGGAAATAGGTTAGACCATGGATATGTTTTCAGTCCCTCAACTGTCGTTATAGCAATATGACGTCACCGTTTCCAATTTTGGCATCGCAAATTGCCAAAATCCCTTCCTCCCCCATAGCTAAGACATAACCATGTCAACATAGATTTTACTCATCCAGAACATACTTAATCTCTTGTTAATGATAAATAATTTCAAATTTATCATCCTCATATGAAATATCAATATAGTTTCATTTTTTATTTAATTTGAATACAGTAAAATATCAACTGATACCCGATGAAATAGCAAAATGCCATATGTAATTTCCAAAAAGGAAAGTCAATCCTTTAAAAGACCAACAGGAAAGTAACCAAAGCAGTTAACGCCGGTTTGAATAAGTAAGGGCAGACCAGATTGAGCGGACAACGAGATGAAAAGTTTATGAAGTGAGGATAAAGTTGGGAGCGGTCGGAATGCTAAACACAGGCGTGTTTCACAGCCGTGTACCACTTTAATGAATAATCTACGGTGTGTGTAGGTGTTGGGAGAAAACGTGTTTGAAACTAAAAATTACTCACAATGTAATCGTAATCTAATCTCTTTTTAGATATATGTAGATGCTTTGTTGATCTACAAAAGTTATAACTATACAGGGTGTTCATTAAAGTCGGAGGAGTGATAGTATTCATCAAAATAAACAAAAATATTCCTATAAACCTATGTTGAAAAATCCTTCGTTTTGCCACTAGCCGTCATTTTGTATATTTTTACAAAAATCGATATATCTGAAGAAATGTTTAAGCTACTGAAACCAAACATTCCACACATTTTTCCGGAAATTCTTTGTCATACTACGACAAAGTGAAGGTTCTTGGTCTAATACTTAACACAACACTCACCTGGGACGAAGCAGTATTTTATTTTTGATTTAAATGGGTTTATGTCATTGTTAATTTTATTAACCTCTAAGTAGTGCATGTAGATATCTGAAAGTAGACCCGATAAAGGTGAGCCCATCAGGTAGAATTCAAAGTTGTATTGAAAATAATTTTGCTGTATACAGTTTTTAGTTAATTTGAATATGTCTCTAATTTCTGAGTTTGATAAAGTTCCACCTTTTTCCAAGTCATTTTTGAGAATGTAGAAACGTAAAGAAAACCAAACACAAACAAAATAAAGAACAAAAACCTAAAAATAAATACATAAGTTTACCATATAAGTTGAAATAAAAAATGTTTGTCAAGGATACTCAGTTAATTTTTTTAACTTTACTTAATGTAACAGTAATCCTTAAAAGTGAACTATATAGATCAAATTATATTAATTATATTTTGTTTGTGATCAATGGTAAGTTTATTTTTATGTTCATATTTTTATGTTTAAATGCAGTTTAAGTGTATGAAAAGGTCATGTGGCCCACTAAAAGATGTTTTTCTAATTAATTTCCTATAAATATTTAAAGTATTTTTTCCGTATAATCAGCAATTCAAAAAATTTAAAATTCAGATGATAAAGAGTAAAAGAGGTAAAGTAAAGGCCAGCCACAGCGGGGGTTGGTTGGCTGTGCGGGTGGTTTGGCTTCATAATGGGGCCAGAATACAATTATTGAACATCACTATTCACACCTTCTCATTATTTCACTTATATTTTAATAAAATATATTTTTTTATATACTTACCAGTGATGAGAACAGGTTAAACAGCTGTTCTTATTCTTATATATTAAAAATTCAATACAATAGCTCTAGTAGTTTCTATGGAAACCTGTTTCAAATTTTTGTCTTGCTTTATTCACTATAATATGATGACTATGATTACGTTATATTTATACTTTCCTAAAGAATAATTAATGAAAATATTTTAAATTTTTAAATAATTAAATTTGTTACATGATATTATATTGTTTTACTTAAAAATATATTTAAACAAAATTAATGATAAAAATTACCCTGGGAATAAAATATTAGTATTTAGTTAATATATTCAACCTTTTCATTATATTTTATATTTTATGAAACCTACTCAGGCTTTAACCATAGGAGGATTATATTTGCAATTTGCAATGTTCATTCGATTATGAAAGATCGATTTGATGCTAATGGATATTATCTCGCTCTATTGCCAGTGGAGGGGTGGTTTGGATCCCTCTGAACAGTTCATGATCTTTTATTAATAAATTCGCAAATTTTAAAAGCTGTGGAAATTCAATATTTATTTTCGAAGTTTGTCAGATAATCAGGGTGTTTCAGAGGGGTGTTTATCAGGGTTGTTTCATCAGGTAATTACTATCACGAAGTTTGCAACCTCTTATTATTTTAATTATGCATACAGATTTTTACTACAGCCTTAAAGTCCCGTTATGTATTTCTTTTGTAAACAAGCCCACAATTATAACGAGACCTTCATCTCAAACAAGACATTACAGACGTAAATTGTCATGTTTTCGGTGAGAGGTTAGAATAAGTAGCTAAATTTGGAATGTAAATGGTTACCCTAAAGCGCTTTGCCCTTGGGCAAAGTTTATTTCCTCTAAAACACTAAGCGCCGTGTCTGAGCGATATATTTCGCTTTGTAGAAGGTTCGGATGGAGGAGGTCCCACTTTGTCACAGCTTAGTTTACACTACATAAACATTTCACACCCCCACATCCCTCCCTTCCATACCATCACCCTCACAGCCTTCACTACGCTCGCCGTCTGTTCCAATTCAACCGTTCTCGCTTTCCTCGTCATGATTACTCATATTTTTCTAGATTTTGTACAGGATGCCACAATTATACTAAACATAGAATGCATGATGTTTCTACTGTGGTTCTGTGTAAGCATAATGTGGGACACAAGGTTTAAAAGACAATTTAAACTCTGGGAAAAATAAAACAACTTTTATGAGATACAGGAAATCAAAATGTAATGCAATCGGTATCAAATGAATTTATTTGACAAGCCTGGCCCAATTAAGGATTTAGCAGCTTAAGCCAACAGTCCAAAATTTGTTCTAAAAAAATGCATTGCCTAATACTTGTCTGACTACATTTTGAAGTTTGCCAGAGGTCTTGCATGTCATCAGTGCCTTTGTTGAAAATAGGTCGTTAAATATTAGTTGATTATAATTTAAAGGAAATTCTTAGTTGAAAGTCCCATTTGATCGGCATAATCTGGACCCATTGGGGGCAGGTGTCTTGCACTGGTGCCGAACAATCACTCCTTCAAGGGTACTTCTAGCTTATTTGTGGTGGTATTCGCTCCTTGGCTCCTAGTCCCCTAGTACCTGTCCTCCTAGTACCCTGGTACTAGTCATCCTAGTACCCTGGTACTAGTCATCCTAGTACCCTGGTACTAGTCATCCTAGTACCCTGGTACTAGTCATCCTAGTACCCTGGTACTAGTCCTCCTAGTACCCTTGATAAACGAACCCAGTCCTACATGAATCAACTGTGCCTAATGCATTATAACATATCAGGAAATATTCAATTTAGAAGAATAAAGTTCAGTGTAAATTGTTTCTTCTATGTTCGCTGATGATCTTGATCATTACTTCTCTGTATACTTACACAGTAGTTACAATGTGAATTGCAGGAACCCCGTTCGTTTTTTCATGGGAACATTTTGCACATGGTTATAAATCTATTCTGTAGGTTTCAAGATAAAATATCCAAACATTATACTACATCATACTGTCCGGAAAAACAGTCGTTTCAGTATTCTAAATTGTCCTCAAATTCGTCATTTTGGGCTCACTTCAAATAGGAAAAATAGAAAAATTATTTGTTTTCGGGCCAGAAAAATTTTTACAGCACGTTATAAATATTTTTTTAATATGTGGATAAAATTAAAAAGTATAACATCAGAAAGGTAAACATTAATGACAACTTTGTATAACCTCCAATTATATGGTTTAATTTTGTAGCGATTAGAAGGATATTCCCACAGTATGATGAACATATTCGTTCATCATACGTTGCAAAGGTATCCATTTTTACTTAGTTGTATTTCCAAGCTTAGCTGCACCTTGCTTGTAAAGCACGTAACAAAAAATCCACTTTCTCTTCTAGTAGTCTACAATATTTGGGCTTTAACCGTTTTTCTGTGTACCCTACAATTCATAACTTGGTAAATTATCCGTGCGTTAAAGGAAAATACAGTGAAAGTGAGGAACGTTAGTTAAAATACAAAATCAGACGAAAACTAAATGAAACAATATACATAAGCTTCTGAAAAACAACGGACTACTTTAATAGTACTTGAAAAGGGTACGAAGCGTGACTGAAAGTGCACGTCATGGCCACATTCAGGCGCCTTCACATCTTAACTACCAAACGCTAGCCAGCAACATAAAAGCACTATGATAAATGTTGGCCGAGAATGTGGCAGTGTAGACTGTCACACCACGAGCTGAGACTTCGCGTGGTATCATACATTTTACTATGATTGTATGGATGGTTTGGGATCTAATTATAATTCTATAATCAAAATATTATTTAAACAACTGTATTTAAATCAATAAATATTTAAAGGGAATTTTGATCAGGGTTGATAAAGATTAATATTACCAGTACATATAATAATAATTAGATATTAATAATTTGTGGTAATACATACTCAAATAATCAATTATTGGTGTCCTAATAGCATAGTGTTAAGCGTTCGGTGCAAGAGTAGACATCGTGGACTTATCGTGGTATATTAAGTCAACTGTTTAAATCCAGGAATGCCAATTTGGTCAAATTGAAAATTAATAATTCTAAAAGTTTGATCTACTCTTCAATTTAAATGGAATCACAAAAATATATACAAACTTTAGCATAAAACTTACATTAGTTTCAAAAGAGCAAGAGTTCTATATCAAATACGCACGACACCACTTGGTAGATCCGATTCAGTTGGTCATTTATGTTTCGTCATATTTAATAGTAACTTAATTATGCCAAAATAATATCTTTTAGTTTTCATTAAACTCTTATTATTATTTAAATGCAATTTATATACCATCTTCCTACCACATATGCAATTGTAAAGACATAATTTTTCTTCAATCCCTTCTTCAAACCCTAACAAACGTAAAAAATTCCAAATCTTCAAAACTTTTATTGTGACCGTCGATTAATAATTATGATTTCAAACCACAATATTTAGAGCTATTTTCAAAAAATATATTTTTAAATAAATACATTTCCTACAAAGTAAATTCACTTTAAGCTAAAGTGGTCTACGAGACAGCCATAGACTTATTTACAAACACTTTTAAACAGAGTTGAATAAGTAAAAGAAGGCCTTGACAAGGGCGTCTCCAAGAGATATTGCAATCTTTGGAGGGTGACAGCTCGACGCGCCGTCTAGCGGAGGAACTGCAAGTTTCCCCTAGCTACTGTCACACCGTCACCAGACAAGCAGACCTACTACTCTTATATTAAACCGGAGATTGTAGATAACAATCTATAATTTACAATTTTTATTAGGTTAACTCAACAAAAAGTCTACATTTAGTCAAGTTTAAGGATATTTTATTTTTAAGTTAGTTTAAAGAACAATATTTAAATTAACTTCCGCGACTAAAAATTATAAATGAAAAACTTAAATGGTTGTTCATTTCCATTTTTTTATCTAAGATAATAATATAAGCCACAATACGCAGTTGGATAGTACAAAAATATTATTAGTGTTACGATTTATTTTATTTTGTCCCCTTGGTGGGGTACTCACCAAATAAGTTATCCTTTTGAGGAGTTGTTATGAGTAAAAAAACTAACTTTTTTAATTAATCATGACACTTTCTACTTAATCACTACATCTCCCCAAAAGGAAAATTTTTATTTTAAGTTTAGCCTCAGAGGACAAATTATATAATAAACAACTAATTGACTACCCCCCAAAAAAAATTAATAAAGCATATAACTAATGCTACTGTATGGATTTTTAAATGTTGTAGTTTGAATTTTGGGTTTTAAAGTGATAAAACTCGAATGAACGAATGAGAAATATGAAATAATTTAATATCCTCACTAATTTGTCACTTGGAATTTTCAAAAGGAATACTTACAACTACGTTTTTATTAATTACTACAGATTTTAGATATTTATAAAAGGTAAAAAATATAAAAACACAAAAGTAACAGAGGTTTGAAACAATAAAGTCAATTTATTTTATAATTTTCAAATGAATTTAAAATAAACGGTACCAGTGGACTGACACATACTTTCTCCCTTAAGTAAATTTAAAAAAGACAATCTGTAATAAAACTATCATGTTCTACAAAGTAATTCTAAATATCATTTAATAATTTATTGTTCAAATTATATGGGGGAACCCCCCCCCCCCCCCGGTAATACCAAGATTTTTTGAGCTGGTTTTGTTCGGTGATTTGACCTTACACTTCATACCAAGTTTCATGGAAAACGGGTGGAAAATAAGGAAGAAATTGATTTTTTTATATTTTCCATAAGAATAACATTGGGCGCTTTCAGACAACGTACTGCATTTATCTTGGACACTAAATTTAACTTTTCTCTGGAACCGTTAGTCGTAGACAAATAATTCAAAATACTAATTTGTTTAGTTTTTTAAGCTGGTTTCAATGGTACCAGTCAAGTTATACTTTACTTTTATTGTTTTCGCTGAAAATTTAAAAAATTGATTTTTTTGACATTTAAAAGCCCATAACTTTTGAACCGTCATTTTTACAGACATGCGGGTGGTGTCAAATTATTTAGTACTCTGTGCACTATAAACTATCAAATTTTAATCAAAATCGTTAGAGCCGTTTTTGAGAAAATTGGATTTTTCACGTTTTTTAAGGGTTTTTAGGGGTAAACTACCCTTAAAAATCAAAAATTCAAAAAAATGAAAAAAACGCCTGGAGATACGGTGACTATATATATATACATGCCAAATTTCATCTAAATCGGACAAACGGGGTAGGCTGTGGCACTGTACACATCCAGACACACACACACACACACACACACACACGGACGGACAGACATCACGCCAAAACCCACTTTTTTGGATTCAGGGGACCCCAAAACGGATATATCCACCCTCAACTCAAATTCGAAAATTTTGACGAAAACAATACTTTCTCCATATACTATGTATAAGGGGAGAAAGTAAAAACGTAAATAAAAATGTTCACGATAGTTGTGTGGTGTTTGGTTACTCGTTCACTTAGAGTTGATTCTTGTTAAAGGACCTGAAGCTATGATATTGACCTCTAGTAAACGAAGTTCATGTAACTGTTGGAAACTAGTTTCATTATGAAGTTGCGGGTTGGTTCTTAAAACCCGTTAAACCTTTTTTCATAAGTTTCTGAACATTAGTAAAATGTGTAATAGTACTCTTAACTGGGTCCCATTTAATTTTTTGTGTTAGTTTTTCCAGCAGGCATAATTTATTTATAAATATTTTTAAGTGAATTTCCGAAAGGTAAGAATCTATTACCGTAGGTCTTATGGCAAATCGTAAGCCCGGGACCATGTTACATTTTCGTTTTGAGGTGCCTAGAGACCAAATATAATAGTGTTTAAAAATATGTATAAACCAAATTTGGCCAATACGTCTATTCCTACATTTAACCAGATGAGTTAATGCGATATTTTGGTAAATCGGAACGGATAGTTTGAGGGGAGTTGTTCCCAAAAAATAGGGGATTTTGCGATTACATATGTAGTTTTCAGAAATTTTAAACTTTAATTTTTACCATTAGAATAAGCTCAAAAATCTACAAAACTCAGTACTCTAAGGTTTTGCTCTATCTCCTATGGTTACTGTAGTTCTTTGTTTGAAATTCATTATTGGTGATGGTGGATTGATATTATTTAGATTTTTATTGCGGACATTTTCTATCACGATTTTATGTAAAACAAAGTTTCACGACGATTCGGGATCTGGAATCTGATCCCGTCCTCAGGTGAACTAATATCTAAAACATAGCACAATTAATTAACATATAATCTGGACCAAACCGGTATAAACCGGTTATGTTTTCAGCTTTATACCGGTTTGGTCCGGATTATATGTTAATTAATTGTGCTATGTTTTAGATATTAGTTCACCTGAGGATGGGATCAGATTCCAGATCCCGGAACGTCGTGAAACTTTGTTTTACATAAAATCGTGATGGTTACTGTAGTATTGGACCATTTGGGCAAAATCTTATTTATGTTTTTACATATGATTATTGTTTTGATTACAGTTCATTTATTTATAAGTATTTTGATTAAAGGATTTATTTTCTTTGAGTCTGATTAGATTTACTTAGTTTGTCATACTATAATAGCGACGACGAGAGGTCAAGAATAAAGCAAAATGATAGAGATGTGACAACGTAAACACGCGATGGCTAGAATAGGAAAATTGAGAAATTTGTATTTGAAAGATTTCGAGGGAAGGTGTGCCAGAGGAGTATGTGAATGCTTAACATTTGCAGCGTGTCTGTCGGGTGAAAATAATTGGGGGTTGGGGAATCAGATGAGCGCAGTCAGGACGCGAGGAAAGACTTATATGGGAAGTGAACCTTTACAAAAGATGTAATTTTTCTTCGGTTACCGAAATATTTAAAAGTCTAAACATGGTACGTTGTATTTTGGGGCTCCTGTGATAATCTTATGAAGGATAAGAAACACATAATATTTCACTCATTAACCAATATTTATGGATGTAACTTGGTATTTAGCTTCATGTGGGTTTGGATCCATTCATTTATGCTAAATAATCATTGTTTATATATTTATCATGGCAGCTAACCTGCATACTCTTTTCTCATGTTAATCATAAAGAGAACAGGGAAACTCCTTTATCTATCTTTATCTATGGACATATGTTGAAGCAACTTGGTGTATCGTCAATATAAAATGGTTTATAGTAAAAATTCCTACGTCCATTGTTCCTCAAAGCAGCAAATCTGGGTATTCTTTCCAGTAATAATCGTATGGAGACTAGGCAAACTCCTTTACTTATATACTAATACTGATATAACTTGGAATATGGTCTGATATAAATTAAAGAAAAAGGTTTATGGTAAAACTGTCTACTTCAAATGTTCCTTACAGTAGCAAACCTGCAAACTCCTTCCTATGGTAATCTTATGGAAAATGCGTAAACTCTCATATTTATTGACAGATATTGGTAAAAATTATTTCCATTTAATTGATTCGGAAATTTGCTGAGTATGTAGTTCCGCTACGATGGGGGTATCAAATAATTAAGTTGCTGGATGTTATTATTAGGGAATGTTATTATACTATATGTGTAGTAATTATAAAATTGTTTCTGTCTACAGAAAATTTTATGTTTTTCTTAAACTTTTAAGATTCTAAATGGGCTTTTGTCAGCTAGATACTGACGCTTATATTCTTAGCTACACAGTACTGATAGTTTTATATAAGAGTAGTTTTTACAATTTATTCCCCACTAGGGGTGCTTAATAGTGCAATACTAACAAAATATAATGGTTTATGCTTATGGCCAAGCTGAAGATTAATGACTCACTAGATTTTTAGTGCCTGGCAGGGTGGTGAGTCTTGCTAAGACGAAAAATTAATATTTTTTTAATTAAAAACTTCCACAATTCGTTTTAAAATAATTGACTAAACTCCTTCAGAATCACAAGTGTGTAAATATAGTTTTCATTTTAAGACACTGTAAAGGGGGTTTAAGGGGTTACGAGTGGTGTGATTCATTTTGAAGAAATTCACTCTATATAATGCAAGTGATTTGAGGATGGCACTTAAAAACCATAATCTAAATTAAATTATACTTTAAAACATTTTATCTACATATTTAATTCAAAACTATTCACATATAATTAAGTAAAAATATTAATTAATGCGCAACTCATCTAGATATTGATATAATATTTAAGAACATTTATCGTGTATGTCTCATATAGATTTTCTAGGTTATGTCAACGAGTAAATAAATGAAGTATTTGCAAATGTAGACGAGGGAACGGTTGAGGGCACTTCAAGCTGAGGACGATATCTTGAGTTAAAATTAATCAGGGCGTGATTATAACCTGAGAACCATCGTTGAACTTGTATCGTAGTTCATAAAAATATATGTTTACATTTTACTTATACTTCAATATTGCTGGATCTTGTACAGTAACAATAATATGGCTATTACAGTTAGTTATAAAAAGTGTCGGTACTAAGTTAATCATATTTTTACTGTCATAGCAAATATATATTATGGTTTAATGCAATAAAATTTATAATCCCATTTTCAGCATGTAGTGAATTGGAGTGATTAAATTGAAATAAAGCTGTCTGTGGGAGAAGTCATGGTAGGCATCTTCAAAAAAAATTTTGTATTTGTTTGGATTATTCATACGTTTTAAATTAGTTTTGAAATAATAATAAGTCACACGATTACTAGAATACGAAAAACAAGTGACGTCAGTGAATCGAATGTAAATAAATTTTGTATACTTATGATGGAATATTAACATTTGATTCACTGAAGTCATTTTATTTTGTTAAAGACCTCTACCTCTTGTCTTCTAGTAATCAGGATACGTTATTAAATTGTTTTCTCAATGAGAAACTTTGGTGCAAATATATAACAAATATAAATCTTAAATTAAAATAAGTGTCAAGGTGTTTCCAAAAAGATTACAGTAATTTAGTTGGGTTTATTTGCGTCTATTTGTATTTGTATTCGATTTAGGCTAATATTGTTTCATGTTATCAACGGGTTTGTTTCCTAACACGTAGTTACGCTTCGTAATACTGTTAGTATAGTTTCAGAAAAAAATATTTTCAAAATTTATTATAAATAGGTAAATAAATTGTTTTGCTATATACAGCTTCACAGAATAATATATATTTATTTGTAAAATACATTACATAAGCTGTAAACTAACTTACAATGAAACTACTACCACACCTATTAATTAATAATGAAATCTTATATCAAGAAATTTATAGAATTTATCAAACCTAAAAAATATAACTTTATAAAAAACAAAATAATAATGGTAAACTCGAGTATTTTTACCATATGACCATAAATAACAAATAAAGAAGACGTGAAGATATAACCGTAAGTTTGAGGGGCCCTTTTAAAGTCAAAGGATTGCTATGGCCTCGATTACTATGAGCGTTCTGCACATATTTAAAGTATTTCATCTAAAAAGGTACTTATTTTTAGACTCAATTAGTAGTACTTCCCCATCTCCTAGGATTAAAGACAGCAGACTAACATCTTGATTAGCATTATACGTGTTGGTTTTACTATAGGATGAAGTAAAACTCACGTCTTCCAACACTACTTAAAATATTTAGATTTTCTCCAGTCACACCAGGCATCATCAGGCCCAAACGGAGACTAATTAGTCTCCGTTCGGGCCTGGACGAAATCGATTGCCAATTTAACAACTTTTGTATATATTTAACGTTTGTATACAATTACAATATAAGTGTAAATATATTGAGTAGTGTTGGAAGACGTGAGTTTTTTACTTCATCCCATAAAGCAGGTAAAATACCTGTGAAGTAAAGTAAATGTCACATGGTTATTACTGGTTCACATACGTGTAATCAATTTAGGATGAAGTATTTGGCTTTTAACATTTAAAAATTCGATCTCTGTTTTGGTGGCTTTAAAATAACTAGAGGGTTTTGTCCCGGTCTTTTTATACAGTATTATTATTCTTATTATTGTACAGTAGAAAACCCTGAAGTAACATGATATATTGATTCATTTATTTGCATACACAAGAGTTTATTAAACTTACAGACTATCAAACGTTTGAACGTAGAAAAAAACAAAAACTTTGTATTGTTCAAAATGGAAAGAAAAAATATTTAAACAAGTTTTCATCCCAAAAATCGAAGATTAAAAGGAATTTTAATGAAACAGTGAAAATTATACTAATAATATTTTTTCTATATATAAGTTATTGTTAATTATATTAGATTATAATACTTTTATGTACATTGCAACATCATTGAAAGTTGAGAGAAGGAAGAAATCCATTGCCGGATTTGACGTACAAGCGTGAAATTGGCTGCATTCTCAGGCTGGTGGTGGATATTCTACCAAACCAATAATGGCTGAAAATACAGACATGCTACTTCTATAAACGTTTTTAAATGTCAAATTGAATGTTTATCATGTGCAATGTGAAAACAATGTTTTTTTTGAAGCAATAGAGCCCCACCTTATTTTAATGTGTTTCCACAATTATAATCATTTACACAATAATTGCTAAACAGACGGATTTCACACTACTGTAATTATGCATGTAGTCTATAGATTCCTGTCAGAGTTGAAATACAATATTACTAGATATACCTTCTGTGACGTATTCTGACATAAAGATAATTTTAGATTGGTCTATTGACAATACTATTACTATCTATTACTACACTGGGTGATGTCAGAAGTGTGATAGGCACTGTACCTACTACGCCTAACTCCTGGAATCGAGTGGAGTTCAACATTAAACTCTAGTACTTTTATTGTTTTAGTTTTTTTAGTTTAGTCCGGGGCTGGAGGTAGCTTTCGTGTGTGCTGCTTTCATACTATTGTGAGTTCATAATCCAAATCTTTATTAAATGATATTGTGATACAATTTAAACAAACTTTTTATATATAATAAATAAATAGATAATATTAAATACATATACAAATCTTATTACATTATTCTGTAATTAAGGTTTCATGAGTTAGACAGCTTTTCCACAACTATTTCATTCACTAAACGAATTGTTGTTGTTTTACATCTAAAAAGTATTCAATTTTGTGCTCTTAAATACAAATTTTACCTAATAAAAGTTTATTTACTCTTATATTGACCTGGAGGTAACCACTAGGTGCGCCCTCTTCCGTTTTCAAAACCTATGCGCCCTTTTGAAGGTTAATATTTAATATGCTGGGCTTCTCGATTGTTTGCTAACCCATTACTGTGTTGCTTGAACCACCTTGTATTTTATGTCAATTTCATTGTGAGGTTTTAAATATATTCCTATGTATTTTTTCTTGTTTCCAAATTATTATTTAATATATTTATTTACTTTAGACAACACACAAGAAGAACGTTCTAGTTAATGCATTTATCAACAGGAATCAAAGTAAATACGTAATTACAATTTTAATAATTTTTCTGAAAGTTTAAATAGATAATATTTTGCAGTTTATGTTTATATAATAAAAAATTAAACAAATATTCATAACTGAGTACCCTTTTTGTGTGAGAAATTATTTTATTTAAAAAATTCACAACATGTTTGAGAACTTAGTCCATTATCAAAACTTGATAATGGACTAAGTTCTGAAACATGTTGTGAATTTTTAAATAAAATAATTTCTCACAAAAAAGGGTACTCAGTTATGAATAATTATTTAATATTAATAGTAGCCCTCATTTACCAACTCAAAAATAATAAAAAATATATTGGAATTATGGTTGTCTAAGAATAGATATGTCAAACAGTAAAGCTATTGTAATAACTTTACTTTATAAAAATATTTGTGTAAAAATGTTTAAGTAATTGGAATTATTTTAATAATTTGAAAAACATAAATATACTTTTTGAATTAACTTTATATTTTTAAGATCAAATTGGATAGGAACTATGGATAAAAAGATGGATTATAACCTTAAGAAACCTTTATAGTAAAAATTATATAATTATTATTGTTTGAACATTTTCTTTATTTCCTTTAAAATTGCTGACCACTGCACTCCTATGTACATTAGTATTATGACCGAGTATAGAGTAAAACAATGACCCAGGCTTGTAGTTTTACAGTAGTTTGTAACTTTTAGAAGCCACTCATTGCCAAAGGGCGTGGTGGCTGGTGGGTGTTCGAGATGTATATCAGACCAACTACGCAACAGCTCGACCACTTGGACGGCCCCCGGGCACAGAGTTCCAAAAACTTGTCTAACTTCTGACGTCACCACCCTCCGGGCAAGTCAACTAGCTGGACTCGTTACTATCCTAATATTTACTGACCATACAAATACGTTCAACTTTATCAACTGCACGACGAATATATACGAAACTGCTATCCGAATTTATCGTAGGGGGGTTTAAGTCCCGACATGTAATGACTTAAAAAACTTATAAGGTTGGGTAAGTTAATTACGGGTGAGTTGATTAGGTTGAAAGTTAGTAATTAGTAAAATAGAATTAGTAATGTTAAATTTTTTTATAAAACTACTAGTCAAGCTTTACGATTTCAAGACAATTATAGAAAACGTTATTAAAACAGACGTTTTTAATTTAAAAGTCAATATTTTACATAAACAAAATATACAAAATATTTCAGACATTTATCTTGATCTTTTTCACTTTTCTTTGGGATTAAACATAGTATTGAAACCGAGACATTTTTTGAAAACAGTTTCACCAAAAATGATTGTTTTAAATTCGTTTGTAATTCTATATAATATTTTTATAATAGTATGCCTATTTTTAAATAGCTATTTTATGAAAGGATGATTTAGTTTATTTTTGAGACTTTGATTGAGGTTACACATTATTTACCCTAACTAATTATTCCTATAAACCATTAATTGAAACAACTCAAATAGTCAAATAAATCGAGTTTTAAATTAAGTATAATCAACTTTCAACATTTTTACCTAGGCAACTTTGTTAAGAGAAACAACTTAATAATTATATTTAAAAGGTAAAGGAAAAATGTTTAATTTAAAATGCACCTAATACTAGTGTCATTATTGGTTTGTGAGTTTAAAAAATAATATTTACTGTTTTACAGTTTTTTGTATTTTTTCCTTATTTACAGTAAGTTTTGAATATCCCTTTTACCGTGCTCATGAACTTTCATTTATTTTCATGAAATCTATCTCATAATATTATAAAGAAGAGGTGGTTTCTGTATGTTTGTTTGTGGGTTTGTGGGTTTGTTTGTGGGTTTGCTTGTGGGTTTGTTGTGGCAAGTAAACGCAAAAAATACTGAACCAAACAGTTTGAAATTTTACACAAAGGTAGATCTTAAACTCATGCAACACATAGGCATACTCATTTCCTTAAAATCCTCTCGGGCTACGCCCTGTGAACGTCTTAAGTTTCAATGTTTACATTTTTAGAGAATGAAAACATAAAATTACTTGAATGTCAACAGCTGTGAACACTAAAATTTGACAGTTCGGGAAGAAGAAGAAGAAAGAGCTGCCGTGACCGTCCTAGGTTTCAATGTTTACTTTTTCTAATGACAACATCCGTTTGCACTATATTTTGACAGTTCGGGAAGAAGAAGAAATAAAGTTGATTTTTCAGATAAACTGCTGGATCGAAATTAGTGAATTATTTGAAATAGTGGAATGGTAGATTTTAAGTTTTTTCCGACGACTGTCTCTATTACATTAATCCTTATCCTCTCCCAATATTTGACAGATGTTACTTTGAAATGTTGTAGACACTCGTGTTTTGTCATTTTGTAAACAATGAAGAATTAATTAACAATAACTTAAATGTATCGGTAGAGCCTACACCTTTCAGCCTTTTTTTAACTCGTGCGAAGAACGGGTACTTTGGCTAGTAGAAAATAAGATAAATAATCTAAATTATAATTTTATTTTGAGTAAAATGTGTTTTCATTTTGTTCGTCACGATTCAGGATTCAGGGGACCCCAAAACAGATATATCCACTCTCAACTCAAATTTGAAAATTTTGACGAAAACAATACTTTCTCCATATACTATGTATAAGGGGAAAAAGTAAAAATACACGTAGGATGCATATCTGGGGACACGGTGCGTAGGAAGGTAACATTACTTGGATATTTTACAGCTTCCATGACGTGATTACGGCGAGAAAACAATATTAGATGTTAGTTATCCGAGGCTCGTGTTACGTGGAGGAGGCTGAGTAATCTCGACGGAACGGCGTGGAATGTGCATGCGCCTCTGTGGCATCCGGTGCGGCGTCTCACATCCGGTTATTATTACACCGGATATGTTCTGTATAATGTCTCGCAAAATGTGTCAGTCGCGGATCAAACAAACTTGCACCTACGAAATAGGAACTGATTAAGTAAAATTCAAAATGAACGTCGAATATTATTTTGGAAAACTTATTTATTAAATGTACCTTTTATATTTTATTTAAAATCTAATTAACTTTAAACATTTCAACTTATATTCATTTGTATATATATTCCTCCAGAGCTTTTTAAAAACATAAAGATAGAAGAGGACGTAAATCCTTAAGACACAAAAAGTACATTTTTTAGACTGAATCTGGTTGTGAAGTATGTAAAATAGTTTCTTTAAACATATATCAAGCAACATTTGATGTGTGGAAAATTATGTATAAATATAGCTTTTCTAGCTAGGTATAGTAACAAACCGCCATTAATAATGGTTATATATTATTATATCTACGTCTATAGATCAATTTATTGTTTTAAAAATAATCATACCATTTTTCTGAAAATAAAAACAAAAGAGACAAAGTTAAACTAATTGTTTGAATTGTATAGAGGGAACCCCTCCCTCACCACGGTAATACCAAACCTTTTTGAGTTGGTTTTGTTGGGTGATTTGACCTTACGCTTCATACCAAATTTCATAGAAAACGGTTGGAAAATAAAGACGAAATTGATTTTTTATATTTTTCATAAGAATAACATTGGGCACTTTCAGACAACGTAATGCGTTTTTTCTCTGGAACCGTTAGTCGTAGACAAATAATTCAAAATACTATTTTGTTTAGTTTTTTAAGCTGGTTTCAATGATGCCAGTCAAGTTATACTTTAATTTATTGTTTTCTCTGAAAGTTTAAAAATGTGATTTTTGACATTTAAAAGCCCATAACTTTTGAACCGTCATTTTTACAGACATGCAGGTGGTGTCAAATTATTTAGTACTCTGTCCACTAAAAACTATCAAAGTTTATTCAAAATCATTAGAGCCGTTTTTGAGAAATTTAGATTTTTCACGTTTTTTAAGGGTTTTTAGGGGTGAACTACCCTTAAAAATTAAAAATTAAAAAAAAACTCCTGTAGATATGGTGAATATAAATGACAGATGACTAACCATATATCCCAAACTAATAATTATTGTTAACTAATTATAATTTTACCAAACCATAATTGGAGAAGATACAGCATCCCAAAGTAGTTCTATTTTAATACAATTATCACGTGCGACCAAATTTACGGTGGCTTTGGGCAGAAGAGGGATGATACAGCTACTGATATAAAGACGCTATCACCATTACTCGGACGACTAGATTTACCGTCACAGAATTGGTTCGTTACCATACGAAAGTGGCACTAGCCGCCAAACATCTTGGTCCGAAGAGTAAATATAATATATTTTAACTTTTTACATCGGACTAGTTATTGGGTGTATTTTTCGGGAAAAAAATTCAAAATGATAAAAGAATAATGCTAGATTACAAATAAATAGTTCCATTTAAAGGTTAGATTACCATTTGAAATGACGACCTACCCAGGGAGGTATTTTAAGCCAAGTATGAATGAGAAATGATTGTGGCGCGATCTTGTAGTCTTGTTACTGACTAAGGCTGACATGTTCCTTAGACAGGACTGTTAATTAATAGCCCAACAGCCGATGGCAACTGAGGGATCTACAGTTTCACGTGGAATCCGAACCACGACCTCTGAATTACGAACTGGTCTAATTCTGAGGGTGGCATTTGTGGTTTAACGCAGTATTCAATAGTGCGGACGTTAATCCACACAAGAGAACACCACACCCACCGACCATCTCTCACAACTATCCACAATTCGTGACCTCCAAGTAGCTGGATTACAGGACATCGCCACCGTCCCAGTCACACTCACTATTAATATAATTATTTTCAGCAAATAAAATGGTTGACTCATAATTTTTAAAAATCTTGCTTTAATTTATGTTCTTTAACAAGTGCGCAGTAAAAGAAAAAAAACACGTCCAAGTTTTGTTCTAGTAAGACCGGAAGCTTTAAACTGACGGCGTCCATCCACTAGAGCAGTTTCCCTTAGATTCAACCACTGCCATTCCATCCCATGTTTATTTCAAACCACTTTCTCTGTCCTCTCACATTGTCTATGGTGTTTACAAAGGACCCACTGTATTATGAAAATATTTCAATATTTTCTCAATTCATTACAGATAGTAGGTTTATAAAATAGCTTTAAAATTTGACAATGCCCAATGTTATCCCATTGCGTTTTTGCTACTGTGAATTTTATATGTATACCCATTTACAATTACTCTAATTCATGGGAAATTTCCTTCCAACTTATATGTCTAAACTCTGGGGGGTGTTATCGATGTTGTGTAATGCAAAATAAAGTGTAGCGGAAGTCGTTTCCATAGATACTACCAGAGCTATTATATTGAACTTTTTAATTCGTAAGTATAAGAACAGCTGATTGAACAAACAGAAAACATTAACTTTAGACATATTTCATGATCTAACCTATTTCCCACAGTGAAGTAAATACAAACATTTTTTCCTTTGATCTAAATCTTTTACGATGGTGGTTGTGAAACATTACGTCACTATTTTAGAAAATAGGTGTTTACCGGACGAGTGTAGTTGTTCCATTGCAAACCGAAGTTGAGTATTGGACTACTATACGAGTCTGGTGAACAAATTTTGGACGAGTGACGTATTCTTTTTCCGCCAAACTACCCTATAGTAACTAAAAACATACCGTATCGTAAATTTATTGTTGCTTTTTATTGTTTTTGTTGCAAGTTAAGCTATAGTTCTAACGTAAAGTACTGTAAAGTACTCATAAGTTAACCGAATTAGTAACGTATCGAAAACTGTCAAAATCCGTTTTAATAGTACGTTAAATAGAAGGTTTTACACTGCGTACTAAAGTGAAGGTTACGCTCATGGTTAGTATGTCAGATTGATTAAAACATTTCTTCCTCTTTTGAAGAGTTATAAGTTATTGTTTGTTTACCCAATCAACCAAATAACTGCCATTAGATCGTAGAAAAATACATGCACAGAAATTTCTTTATTTAGTATACATTTTATTAAAATTAGATTAGATACACTTAAGCACCCTTTAAACATTTAATTTTTACAGAATACTCGACATGTATTTCGAATAGAACTTTATTTTCACTGAGTACTTATAACCTAAAATTTTATAGATAAACAATCATCGATCATGTTATTTTTGTAACATGTGTAAATTAATAAACGGTACCAGTGGACTGACACATACTTTCTCCCTTAAGTAAATTCAAAAAGACAATCTGTAATAAAACTATCATGTTCTACAAAGTTAATCTAAATATCATTTAATAATTTATTGTTTCAAAAATAATCATCCAATTTCTAAAAAATAAAAACACGAGAGACAAAGTTAAATTAATTGTTCAAATTGTATGGGGGGGACAACCCCCCCCCCGTAACACCAAGCTTTTTTGAGCTGGTTTTGTTCGGTGATTTGACCTTACGCTTCATACCAAGTTTCATGGAAAACGGTTGGAAAGTAAGGAAGAAATTGATTTTTTTATATTCTCCATAAGAATAACATTGGGCGCTTTCAGACAACGTACTGCGTTTATCGTGGACAGTAAATTTAACTTTTCTCTGGAACCGTTAGTCGTAGACAAATAATTCAAATACTAATTTGTTTAGTTTTTTAAGCTGGTTTTAATGGTGCCAGTCAAGTTATACTTTACTTTTATTGTTTTCGCTGAAAATTTAAAAATTTGATTTTTTGACATTTAAAAGCCCATAACTTTTGAACCGTCATTTTTACAGATATGCGGGTGGTGTCAAATTATTTAGTACTCTGTACACTATAAACTGTCAAATTTTAATCAAAATCGTTAGAGCCGTTTTTGAGAAATTTGGATTTTTCACGTTTTTTAAGGGTTTTTAGGGGTGAACTACCCTTAAAAATCAAAAATTCAAAAAAATGAAAAAAACGCCTGGAGATACCGTGAATATATACATACATGCCAAATTTCATCTAAATCGGACCAACGGGGTAGGCTGTGGCACTGTACACATCCAGACACACACACACACACGGACGGACAGACATCACGAACTTTTTTGGATTCAATACTTATTATAACCTAAAATTTTATAGATAAACAATCATCGATCATGTTATTTTTGTAACATGTGTAAATTAAAAATATAGTTTAAGCTTGTTATTCTGATTATGGTAGATTATTTCCTTCTAGTACTCTTTATTATATCAAATATATATTTTATAATTACTCAATATATTTTTATTACTCAAAATACTTAACCTACATAACGTCCATTACTATAAAAATTATCTAGGGCTCAGAAAACCCTTGCGGTTAGTTTAGAGTAACCAACTAGCCGAGTTTTAGAATTTATAGCTTATTGACATTGCTACCAAACTTGAGTTATCAATATTTCAGTTAAAGCGGTTTGGAGGTTAACTCACAGAGCAAAGGTTGAACTCGGTGTTTAGTTAGTAGTAACTTTCTGTATTTTAGTCATTTTTTAATAAGTTGGTATTACTATTTTTATTAATAATTAAGGTTCTCATACGTCAGATTCCCACTAAACATACAGATACTTTAAACAAAAACGTCATTAAATTAAAACATAAAAGCTACAAACATATAAATAAAGTATCATAAGGTCATCTGCCAGCCTAACGGTTAGCGTCTTGGACTTCGGTGCAAGAGGTGACGGGTTCGATCCCCGGGATGACCACAAAATTTAGATGAGAAAAATTGATAAAACTTCGAAAAAAATAGTATAGACATTTAGTCTGATTAAATAAAACCACTTTGGACTATAGAATATAAAATAAGGAAAATATTTGGGATGATTTTACATGTAACAGAAACTCCTATCAGAAGAATGTCGGCCTTTGATACCAGCACTTTTGTGAATTCAATTAGTTTCTGACAGTCTGTCTTTGCTCGCGACACTTTCCTGACATGACAGCCGATCCTGTCCCGTCACTTTTGCTCACTCGGTTGTTACAATTGAGCTTATAATCGCGCGGCATTTTGTGACGTATCCACTCGCAAGGGTGTTTGAAACACCTCAAACATCTTCTGTAATTATAAACTCATATGACTTATTTTTTAGGCTCACAGTTTTATTGACATGGATATGCCTTAGCTCCGGGGGGGGGGGGGGTTGGCAGTTTATGCGACCAAAATTTAAAACGGTGACGTCATATGGCTATAACGACAGCTGTTTAGAGGAACTGAGCACATTCCCATTGGCATGTCCATGATCTAACTTATTTCTCACAGGGAAGTAAAATTAGAACATTTTTTATCACGCTACACACTAGAGGGTATTTCAACATATTTTATCATAATTAACTTCCTGCAAATATTTTTTGTCTGATTAGAGAACTATGTTTGAAACTGCAATAACAATTTTAAAATGTGGCATTCTCTTGAAATTCTAGTTTTTATGTATAAAATTTAATTAAAGCTTAGTTACTAATCAATATTTAAACTTGTATATACAATGTATACATACTAGCTTATGTCGTGAATTATGTTCTTCCAGCTGATACGGGGGTATTTTATAATTTATAACATAGTTTATTTCATACTATTCATCTTTATCTCCTAATAAATATAAATTATATAGCTATTTCATTCATTTTTAATTCAATTTTATTAAATTGAAAATCAAATATTTTATTTCATTATCCTCTTTTTAACGAGGAATCAAAAGGATAATTCAAGTGCTTGCAAATTCAACTAAGGGAAACATAAAAATAATGAGATAAAGAAAGTCAGGGGTTTTATTAATGGTTGCTGAAATAGGACCATATATTTTCTTTTCACGAGTTTTTGTTAGATTTAAACTTTTACACTTACTTTCTGTTTATTTTGATTTATATAAGAAGAAGGAAATATTTCAAATAAATCAGTTTTGGTGAAAATATTAATACATATGTATATTTCAATAACATATTTTTATTTTTATTAATACACATATAATTAAGTATACCTCTTTAAAAATGGGTAATATTATTAAGTTATTTATTACTATTTTAATATTAACAAGTTACTTTGGTTTTCCAATCCTCAACCAATGCGTGGATAATATTTTACAAGAATTTCGTTATTTTAAGCTATGTAATTTTTAACTAAAAATAGGTAATTTTACTTTAAAAACTGACTTGATTGTAAATAACAATAGTTCGCATAAAATATAAATAATACATCAGGAATAAGTCTAATTTAAGTAATCAATTATAATATTTTATGCACATAGTATTTAGCAATTTAAACTGTAGTGTAGAGTATTAATGTAGTAGCGAGAAAAACGATATGTATACTGTCGGGCAATCAAGATGGAGCTATAACATATTTGGAAAGTAAAACGATTTCAATTAGGTATGAGACAAATTATTTTAGTAAAAATTATAATCTTTTGATTTACTTTAATAATAGTTTGATCAGTTTGTCGTGAAAAGTCAATATTGAATTATTATATTAATACTCTGCATTATTTTACAATATTATATTAAATTAGATTATTGAAATGGCCGAAGGTAGGCGCGATCTTATAGTCTTGTTACTGACTAAGGGTGACATGTTCCTTAGACATGACTGTTAATTAATAGCCCAACAGACGATGGCAACTAAGGGACCGACAGTTTAACTTGGAATCCGAACCACGGCCTCTGAATTACGAATTGGTCTATTTATGAGATTATTTATGGATTAACGTAGTATTCCATAGTTCGGACGTTAATATTTATTGCATTACCATAGTTAAAAAGTGCGTAATAATAAATATTCACGCAAAGATTAGTCATTGTGCGTTCCTCATTGTTACAAATACAGTATTACAAAAATCATCTTTTAATTACGGATTGAAATAATAAAAAAATACTGTAAAAAGATTAACACCACATTTAAATGACTCTTTTCACTTCGGTACAGAACAAAACACGCTTGTAGATTAGAAGATTCGGAGTGATGATTGCCACTACCTAATACAAAGTTATGTATTGAAAGTTACTGGCTGTCGCCTCAACTTGGAGCGCCATCGGCAACTGTGTGGATAACTACTTGATCTCGTTTAGATAGCAATAGCTCGCACCCAGCTTTGTTCAGATTTCAGTGGCTGGATATTGTCTAAATCAGGTTTCATGAGAGAACGTCAAATATTAGAGAAAACTGTGAGAAACATTCCAGTTCTCTTATTTGTTTAGACATATTCTTATATTTATACTGTACTAGCAGTAAACCCGTCCTCTGTACGGGTTGTACGATTAAGTTTAAAAAAGAAAGATTTAATTCATACCAAAATGTAAACCTGAAATCCTAAACAAAGCAGTACAATGACAATAAATCAATAATCAGCTTCATTATTTAGCATTACTTTACAATTATTATTATTATTAGTTATACTTTGAAATAACTTTTTATTATGGTATGATTTCGAAATGGGTTTAAAAAATCAATGACCAATATAAACAAACTAATATTGATTTGATAGCTGTTTGTTTTTATTTCTATTGAATCTTTAAACTACAAAGACAGCTGATTATTACCAGTAGGTTATTCATTGAAAACTGAATCAAAATGTGAGTAATATCGCGTAAAAGTGGGTTTTAAATGCTCGTTATTTACTTTTTAAGGGTCGGCGGACGATTTCAAACATTTACAAACCTTGTCTGGAATGTAGAGAATACGTGAAATGAGTTTCATTGTAATCAGTTCTCCCGTTTTTTCGGAGAAGACGGCGTAAAATGCCTCCTGGAGCGTCACAGACAAACAGACTCAAATTGAGATATGACCGGTTTCGGCTTCTTTAACGCACGAAAAGTAAAAATAACTGAAAATTGAATAATTCTGAGCAATGTACAGACAAAAGATAAGTTACTACAACATATTTTACTATATTTGTTATATTTTGTGCGTTACTACATTGGTGTTAAATCTGAATAGAATGTATCAATGTAACTCTGAATATATAATATTCATCAATGGCACAATAGTTTTATCGAATCAATTGCATTTGTATTAAAACAATAATAAATTAAATATGTAAGTAATGCTCATTATTATTTGAATTATTAATTTATGTTTTTTAGATTTTTATTTCGGACATTTCCTTCACGAGTTTATGTAAAACAAAGTTTCATGACGTTTTGGGATGTGGAATCTAATCCCGCCCTCAGGTGAACTAATATTTAAAACATATTTTGGACCAAGCCGGTATAAAACTGAAATCATAAAAGATTAAATTCAAAAAACTTAACCATTTACTAACCATTACACATATAAGAAACATAACCCGTCCACTCGTCACGGAGACTCAGAGACAAGAGAGTGTGTGTTTGTGTTAATTGTGTTGTGTTTTTGATATTAGTTCGCCTAGGAACAGATTTCAGACCCCGAAACGTCGTGAAACTTTGTTTTACATAAAATCGTGATTGAAAATGTTGCTACTAGTAAAATCTCTAAGCTATAAAATATTTTTATTATATTTATCATGTTTATCAGAGAACCTTTTCAGCTGTGAGTTTTTGCTCATTTTTTCTTACGTTTTATTGTTGCTACAACTTTCAAATAAAATTTTCAACTTTTACTACACATGGTTATAGTTACTTAGTTAAAAATAATAATTTAACTACAATTTTATCAAAATTTCCTCTTTTAAAGTTTATAGCTATGTTAAAGGATTTTATTTGTATTACGTAACTCGAAGATATCATATAGTGATATAGATTTTTTATAATATTCGAAAATCAATCAATTATATTTTTTGAAATAAAATCTAAACCCGATAAAACAATGTGCATGTGAAAAATATTTAAAAACAGATTGGTAGTTTTCACACGGTTGTAACAATTAAATAAATTAAAATCCACAAATGAAAACACGAAGAGAGATACTATTATAACAAATATTGAAGTGAGGTAAATTTCGCTTTTAATAGTTCCGAGTCTATTGTTTTCGTTCCAATAATTAATTTTTACATTAAATCATACAATTATTTTTAAAAACATTTAAGGTATTTTATTAGTAATATATATTACTTCATAACAAATTTACCTTAACTATATATTAAATAAATTCCACTGAGTTTTTTTATCATACGTATAATAAATAAGTTTATCTCAATTTTTTTTAATTATTTGTAACATTCTGTCTATTTTATCTATAGGTAATATGATATTTTTTAATTAGTCTTATTTTCTTATTGAATTAAAATTCTACTTTGACTTGAATAAAAATTGCACTATCATTTCGATACTTAACAATATACAAGATCAATCATCGCTACATTTTATCCAACGAAATAGTAACGATTAAAAACCCCAATACTTTGTTAAATCCAATGGAATTTAGTTGAATATTCAATTTAAAACCATTAACACACTGTAACCAATTTTATAAACCGGACTAAGACGGTATAAGATGATTCAAATTATGTACAAATCGTGTAATGTTTTAGGTAGTAGCAACCTGAGGACGGTTTAGATTCCGGATATCGAAACGTCGTGAAACATCGGTTTACTTAAAAACGTTAAGCAAAATACCCGTAGTAAAAATCTAAATAATGAAATGTTCACAATCACCAATAATAAATTTCAAACAAAAACAATATAACCAAAATCACAATCAAGTTTTAATGTCTCACAAAAGTATGTGTCAAAAATTATATTGTGTTAAAATGCAGGTTATTGAGTGAGTGTTATAGTTAGATAATTTGAACTGTATATTCATAAATAACACAAACCATACGAATAGAAAGTGATATAATGCACAAGATGCAATCCCCTCTACATCGAAGACATATTACCCCCTGGAGATGACTAGTATAAGGAACCAATTTCAGCCGCTCTATGTATCACCTCGACAGAGATTCATTCGAAGTCATTAAATATCAGAAACCGACATTGCGGAAGCTTGAAAATGTTTTTGGGATTTTTTTACATTTAACTGGGGTTTCTATTTTTATAATATATAAAAATAAGTAATAAATAAAAAAACTGAGGCGACTGTCAATTTTATGTAAAAATAAGATTTTTATATAAAAGAAACATCAGTTGATAAGTACGTCGTGACTTTAATATGTACTTCTTTTTGTGAAATAGTCATAATAGTAATTGATAGGCAATCGAGGAGACGCTAGTACGTTTAAAATACGTTAGTTTAAGGGGGAGCAGTAGGGAACTGGAGATGTTACTAATTATTTAGTGCAACTAAATGGAAAATTAATTATAAGTCCATGTGTTCACCAGTCTTGATAGTAAAATTTGGTTATAATAGCAAGATGCCATGATATGTTATCATAGATATACCCAATTTTCACGCCATCAAATCTAACTTGGTTTGGGGCTGTGTGGCTACGATCGACCTCTTGGTAAAATTCACAACACATTCCATTTGGCATTCACCACTGTACCATTTTAATAAAACTATAGTACCATATCCATGATATGCATCCGCATAGCGCTAAACACAGAATTTGTCATCCAGTACTCACACAAACTCATGCATGTAGCAATACACACTTAATTAACCATGCACCTTTCATTCACTACATAAGTACACATCACATACAAATAGGTTGTAATTATTAGTACCACCTGCAACTAGTAGCTGTGAGTGTGGGTGGTACTAACTGCAACTAAATCTATAAGTTTATAATAACACTCATAGGTTATAATTTTGTTAACACGCACATATTACGTTACATAACCCTTTTTAACACTGATGCACCCATACTTAGTTTTAAATAACACTTACAAAGCTTTTTAATCCAAAGTTTTTAAAAGGAATTCTTTGTATGGACCTGCAAAACTTTGTTGAAATAAGTTATATTTATTTAAATCTGATTTTTAGAAATAACTCTTTAAGGGTTACAAATAACTCATACACCGGATTTTGAGATAGTTTGAAATGCATCTCACTCCAGTGTTTGTTCTACCCGGAGAGGGATTATGATTGTTTTCATACCTTCTTCGAGTGAAAACGTTTTGAAAAAAACGGCGGCTTGCGGAAATCGTAACCCCAGATACTATTGTAGAGGTAATGCTTCGTGTCGAGAAGGAGTGGGGGGCAGATGTCTACCACGATCATGTGGTTCTCCGCACCAAGAGAGAAGTGCGATGCTTGGGTGATGTCGAGGTTTTCCTGAAGTTAGATTCCGTTAGGACGCAAAACACGTGGTCCAAACATGAAGTCACCCAATAAGGGTCCCGGCCTGGTTCCCGCGGCCCGTAGGGGGTTTAGTGGATTAAGTTCTAAAAGATTTTCCGTATGGGTTCGTATATCTCTGGCTTTAAAAAATCTCATACATTTTCCTTAACAGGTGTTGATATTTAAATTGTAAGTAAACATTTTCAATCACTTTAAGGGGGTTCTCGTCTCAAATGTATTCAATGTAAAAATGATTAAAATTGAAAACTAGATAAATAAGTTAGGTTATGAATAAACAATTTCCAAAATGTTTCATTATAACAGAAGCTAATAAATTAGTCTATTTGAAAATTATTACATATTGATAATTTATCATTAGTAAATTTGAAATATTTAATCCATAGCAAATCCTACATATAATTAAGTTCAGTTTATTCAATATTTTGTAATAAAAATTTTATAAAGTTCATTTTTCAACCACAAGTAAACAAAAATACTAAAGTACAGTTTAACTAAACCTTAACAGTAAAACCAACATTTGTTAATAATTATAATATCTACTTAATCATTTAAACTCTACCAAATATTTATTCATCTCTTACGTTTCATTTATAAACAATGTTTAAATTTATGCTTCCCTGATTCCACTTCACCATGAAAATAAATGCCAAAACTAATTATCATTGAACATTTAATGGAGTGAAAGCTCGGTTACGCTTTGGAAATAACTGGCTTCTACAAGCAAATCATGGCATTTAATAAACACTGGTAATGTAGTGTGTTTTAAAAAATTGCACCAATGAACTTGATTGCACTTAAAGTTTATTTTAAATATGAAATAATTATATTCAAGCATACATGCCATTTACTTTTACTTTTTAAAAATCTAAAATTTAGGTTAAATATGAGAGAGATTACCAGTTTTACATGTTGGTTTAATTTTTATACCATACGTTTTACCACTTCTTTGAGATTAAGAGTTTTTAAGAGTCATACAAAATAATTGAAATAATCACAATAAAAATTTATTTAACTTTAAAATGATATGAGTATTTACTATACATTGTTCAATGCAATAAGAGTTTTGAAATATAAGAATTATAATTTATATTAGAAAAACGTTCAATAACGCAGTGAGGAAGCAAATGTAAGAGGAATATTGTTCTGGGATCAGAATATTGGGTTTCACCGCCTCGAGTAGACTCAATTTGTGGTTGAAATTCTATAATATCGGATGACATTAAATTCATCCTCTACTCAAAAATAAGTTCCACTAATACAATTACGGAATTTAAAATTATATTTTTAATGAAGTGGGGAGGAAGTAATTGATTTAAAAATATAAACAGCTTTTCGTATTCCTTTATATTAAAAATTCAATACAATAGCTCTGGTAGGTTCTAAGAAAACCTGTTACATATGTCCCATCTTACAAATACAAGCATTCCCCCTCAGAGCGAAGACATATCACTATTTCGAAATAGTATTTTGTATTTTTATGTTTAGACCAAAATATTTTAACGCCTACTATTCTTGGCATCACGCCTATACAATTTATATTAGATTAATTTTAACTTAACATATTATATTTTTATCTGGTAGTATTTCTAGTGAAGCCGCTTTTTATTGAGTCAAACATGTGTGTCAAAATTTTTAATCAAATTCATTAGAGCGATTTTTGAGAAATTTTGATTTTTTGCGTCTTAAGGTTTTTGGGGGTAATTACCCTTATAAATAAACAAGTCGAAAATTAAAAACACCTGGAGGTACGGACACACACACACACACACACAGTCACAGACATCACGTCGAAACTTTTTTGAATTTAGGTAACCCTAAAACTGATATATCCACTCTTAACTCAAATTCGAAAACTTTGATGAAAACAATACTTTCTCAATATACTGTGTATCAGGGGAGAAATAAATAATGAAAATTAAGCAATCATAGACGATTTTTATAAAAGACATATGTTTTTGAAAACAAATGGTTTACAACAATCAACTACCATTGGATATATATTATGTCAGTCAACAAAACATACTTGCCTTCACGGACTAACCACACTTCAATATTCCATTAGCGAGAGGTGTGATTGAGCTGTATAATGTTTGCAATGCTGTTAATGACTGTGTAGGGGGGATTCTGTATGAATCACAGTTTTTGTTGTCAGGCGTTTGAACCTTGGCAACAGTAAATCTTGGCAAATTGTTGATATATTCAATTAATTTCAATTTGCAATAGGAAAAAGCAGAAAATAGTTTGCTTCAGCTCGGTTTAATCTTCATTCTATTAAGTACCTTTATTTGCAGATAACTTGGAATGTAATAGATCATACTGTTTTATTTGTTTCTAAACCCACCATATAGTATAACTAATTAAACTGAATAATCGAACAAATATTGTCTTCAATTATCTGTTATTTATCCAATAATGTTTCACACATAGAGGTCATTTTAAATAACAGACTTATAAGCAGGGACCAGCAGATTGAATGCATGATACAATATCTTACGTAATTAATGTTTCAAATATTTATTTACTATTACTGACGTCTACTGAAAAATATATTATAAAATAGCTGAGGTTGCGGTAGAATTAAATCGTAAAAATGTTATTCCTGAAACTATTAAAATGACGGTATTTTGAATAGATTAAACATTTTTGACATTAGTTGCACTCAATTAGCAGGGGAAACACTCGAAGAACTGCAAATAAATTTAAGAAATATGGAGTTTCAATACGATTTAAGACGCAGAGGACAATGGATGTAATATTTCACACAAAGATTGAAAACACCGATAAATTCAACCAACCAGGAATATACAAAATTGGATGCAGAGACTGTGATAACATCTACATAGGCCAGGCCGTCAATTTTATTAAGGTTTTAAAAATCACATCTCAACATGGAAGAAAACCAGAAAGATCAAACATCGCAAAACACTTCTTGGAAAAAGGAAATAACCTATCAACAATCGACGGAGATCTCAAGATTATCAAATCTTATAAAGAAGGAAATGAGGCGAAAGCATGAGAAGAGTTATTTAATTATAAAGAAAAATGTAAAGATAAATAAAAATAAAAAATGAACAAATACACTTTGAACGTATAGAAATCTTTTTCCGGAACTCAGCCAGCTAATGTTGGCCAATAAACGCTAAATCCGAACTTCCATGACAGGAACTTCCGGTAGCCAATAGTATTTAAGCAGGGACGCCATTTTGTTTCATTCAGTCTCCGTTTGGGCCTGAAGATGTCTGGTGTGACTGGACCAAACCAATCGCCAATTTAACAGCGTTTTATATATCTACCACTTGAATATAATTTCAACATAAGTGTAAATATATTAAGTAAGTTCCCGTAATTTGTCATAGTTGTTGTAATTAAATAGTGGGAAAGCAGACCGTACATGCAAACGTTAATTGATTAATCTTATCAATACTAGATATCTACCGTATTTAATAGCTCATTTGCTCAGCAATTTTGTGGTAACTCTTTTGATAATTTTATAATTTATTACTATTTAATATTATTTTATTTTTATCACAAATTTGTAAATGTCCAAAATATAATCATATTGAAATGATTTGTTAATCTCAGGTATGTATTACAGTGATCATAGCCCTATTAAAAGTAAGACGTGTGCAATTTTGTGCATTTTGGTTCAATTTTTTGGTTTAAAGACGATTTCTCAAACCTCGTAGGGAAATGTAAAAATGGTAGAATGGGATAAAGATATATCAGTCAATGAGCACGCGTTTTCAGATTTGGTAAAAAATATACTTTTGTAATACCTAAAATTGTATGGGCAGTCAGACAGTAGAAGGAAGTAAGTAACTTTTTAGGAGTCTTCAGTAAGTCGCAAAGTGACAGAAGATGTGTAACTCAGTTAGTTAAGGTACGGCCATGCTAACAGCCGCTGGAGGTGAGTAGCTCCGTTATGGAAAATACGTCCGATCGTGCATTAACAGGAAGTGAGTAGCTCCGTTATGGAAGGTACGTCCGGTCGTGCATTCATAGGAAGTGAGTAGCTCCGTTATGGAAGGTACGTCCGGTCGTGCATTAATAGGAAATGAGTAGCTCCATTATGGAATGTACGTCCGGTCGTGCAGTCACAGGAAGTGAGTAGCTCCGTTATGGAAGATACGTCCGGTCGTGCAGTCACGGGAAGTGAGTAGCTCCGTTATGGAAAATACGTCCGATCGTGCATTAACAGGAAGTGAGTAGCTCCGTTATGGAAGGTACGTCCGGTCGTGCATTCATAGGAAGTGAGTAGCTCCGTTATGGAAGGTACGTCCGGTCGTGCATTCATAGGAAGTGAGTAGCTCCGTTATGGAAGGTACGTCCGGTCGTGCATTCATAGGAAGTGAGTAGCTCCGTTATGGAAGGTCGTGCAGTCACAGAAAGTGAGGAAGAGAGTAGCTCCGTTGTGGAAGGTACGTCCGGTCGTGCAGTCACAGGAAGAGAGTAGCTCCGTTGTGGAAGGTACGTCCGGTCGTGCAGTCACAGGAAGTGAGTAGCTCCGTTATGGAAGGTACGTCCGGTCGTGCAGTCACAGGAAGTGAGTAGCTCCGTTATGGAAGGTACGTCCGGTCGTGCAGTCACAGGAAGTGAGTAGCTCCGTTATGGAAGGTACGTCCGGTCGTGCAGTCACAGGAAGTGAGTAGCTCCGTTATGGAAGGTACGTCCGGTCGTGCAGTCACAGGAAGTGAGTAGCTCCGTTATGGAAGGTACGTCCGGTCGTGCAGTCACAGGAAGTGAGTAGCTACGTCATGGAAGGTACGTTCTGTTTGACAATGTCAGGAGTTGAGTATCTCCGTTGTTGAAGGTATATGGCCAGTCAGAACGTGGTAGGAGTTGAGTATCTCCGTTGTGGAAGGTATATGGCCAGTCAGAACGTGGTAGGAGTATCTCCGTTGTGGAAGGTATATGGCCAGTCAGAACGTGGTAGGAGTTGAGTATCTCCGTTGTTGAAGGTATATGGCCAGTCAGAACGTGGTAGGAGTTGAGTATCTCCGTTGTGGAAGGTATATGGCCAGACAGAACGTGGTAGGAGTTGAGTAACTCCGTTGTTGAGGTATGGCCAGTCAGAACGTGGTAGGAGTTGAGTATCTCCGTTGTGGAAGGTATATGGCCAGTCAGAACGTGGTAGGAGTTGAGTATCTCCGTTGTGGAAGGTATATGGCCAGTCAGAACGTGGTAGGAGTTGAGTAACTCCGTTGTGGATGTTTAATTTACGACTGTATCCCGAAAAACATTCGTTAAAATTATTTCACCTCGAGATCTCACTTTGTTAGAATCATCCTTTGTTGTCTGACACTAAAACGGTATAAAGCAGTGTAAAAGTGTGTCGAAAAATATATAGTTTTATTAGTCACACCTTATAGTCAAATCAAAATTAGAATCGTGTTTTACATATGAATTTCAGTTCAATGTACTTTTAAACTAATAAAATTAATTAAGATATTAAATTAAAAATAAACTATTGAAAAAAGTATAACATAGTTGCACTATATATTTGAACTTTCTCGAAATGCGTTTTACAATAATAAGTAAGAATGCTAATCAAACTTTTTACAGTAATTTTTATTTAATTTTTAATAATTCACATATTTAATAATCCATCTAATTTAGTTCAATATACTTTATGAATAATTTCAATTTTTTACTTAATTTTAAATATCATTTATAACTTTATATTACATAAAATTTAATCGAAATTCAATACAGCTTTTTACAAATTATACACAAAGTTTGAAAAAGCCAATCCATCTTTTATAAGTTAATCTTGTATAAGTTTGCTTAGTATAAATAATAGAAACATGCATGCTTGATTGAATTTAGATTAATATTCTTAAGAAATATGCGATGCAATTCTACAAAATCGTTGCTACAAAATAAATAAATTGCTACAAACAATAGTATATTACGTTACTGGTTCAGGGCACAGGTTTATACCGGACGAGTAAAATTGTTTCGGTGCGAACGAAATCTAGTGCAGGTTTACCATGCGGGATTGATAAACACATTTTTGACGAGTGTCGTGAGCTATTTAACTCAATGCAACTTCTAACCAAAATTACCTAAAATAACCTAACAAAAACAGTCAAAATCCATCATATTTATTCTTTCATTGTTTAAATTTTTTGAGTTATAGGAAGTTATTTATTAAGTTCGGTTTCAAACCATCAATCAGTCTCTGCCAGTAAAACATTTTTCGTCACAAGCTTCAAAAACAGCTGTTTTTAGATATATTCGTTGAAGAGCAAAAGTTTTTCTTTTTCTTCCTAGGACTAAACCTATTATTATGATGTTTTTTGGGTTCTAGGCCGCATTGTTGATGATACTTTTGGTTTGGAGGCCAGCATTCGATTGTAAATAATCGATAAACTGCATCAATCACTATAAATTTATTGTGTATTTCGGACGTTCCGGTTTTCATTTGTAAAACTGATAATCGACTATTAAATCAAACTATCGAACGGTTGAGATCGAACTATGGATAATAATAACTAACAGACATAACCTAAACAACCAATCATGAATCAAGAAAGAACTGCTACAACAATCAGGTAATAATTTATGTTTTACGACTTAGTTTCATTTTATTTGCAGCATGACGAAAATACAGTTTATTACACGGACCAAAATTGGCTTTTGATATGTACTCGCACATTTAACAGCTTCGGCACGCCTCGGCTGTTAAACTTGTGCTCGTATCAAAAACGCCCAGTTTTGGACCTAGTGATGAAATGTTCAATTTTCTCAATCATGGTGAACAGCTGTTACTGAGACTACATAAGCACCTGGGATTGTCATAGAAAATGAGTAGATGGTTTAAAATGAATTTAATCCTAATTTATTAGTTGATGTAAGCTAATTTATTTAAACTTTAAAAAAACGTTAACAAGTATTTTCAAAAACACCATTTATCAATCCCAAGGTAGGTGATGAGATGCCATTAAATGAGTAAATACGATATAAGATAGTAGGGGTGGCTGCTGAGCTGGAGGGGGTGCAGGCGCGAAATCCTTGTTTGCTGACACCTCTCCAATATCATATGACGGAAAGGGTCCACAATACACTACTATATTGTTTTTTGTGATGTGACTTTATGATAGTTTTTAAACATTACAAAATCTATTTTTAATACAGTTTAATTTATTTGGCACTGTGACTTGCACAATATTTTACGATAATTTACAAACCTATTCAATTACAGTAAGAAATATAAATTACTAGCTGACCCGGCGAACTTCGTAACGCCTGTCAGTAAATATAGGTTAACTTTAAGAGTGGCCATGTTCTGAAGTAGAATAGCATTACGGTTTTATTGTGAAAGGTTATATATTCTGGGTCGCGGCATAGAGAATAACAATACTGAAACGATAAGTATTATTAATAACATCCCATAAAACGAATAAATCTGAGGATTAATTCACAATTTTCAAATCCAATCCAAACTCAAACTAAACCTAACTGTAATACGGATTTTATAGGAAAGATATTCAACAGCTGATTGTTATAATAAACGTAATATGTATAAACATTGTACTTATTTTATTATTTGGCCAACATATAAACACGTGATTTTAATCAGACAGAAATGAAAATATAAATACATAATCCCCCAAAACCGTAAACTATTAACGTGGTGAATAAAGCTGTTCATTTTTTACAGTACACATTTACTTCATAGTTTTACATTAATGAATGATTCAGATGGCGTTGGATAGTAAAGCATATTGCTAATGGAAAGTAAACCAATCAGCTGTAGCTAAGAAATCAAATGTTTTCATTGTAGACAATTTGTAAACAAACTTACTCTCCATAAGGTTAACATTAGAAATTTAAAACGCCATAAAATGGAAACTTATGGAGTTTTCGAAAATATTTTTTCACTAAAACCTTTCCGGACACATATAGAGCAATTTCCTGAAATTTCATGGCGATCGGATGAGTAGTTTGGCAACGCATAAAGGACATACATACATACATACATACATACATTCAATTTTATATATAGAGATAAAATAATACGCGCATACTCACGTTAACATTAACCCTGGGTCTAGCAATGATGAGGCGGCTTTAGTTTTGGATTTTATATTTTATGCAAATAATTTGCTGAGTCAGACCCAAATTTATTGTGGTTTCAGTTTAGCCCCTGTAATTGCTAAAACGAACTATGCGGTATTATTGTCATTGTAGGCTAAGCCATCCATGGTATAAATAGGTTCTTATGCCGATATTTTTCTTGCAGGGGGAAAAATACGTCATGAACCACTATGAACAATTACTAATTAACCTTTATAGAAACCATATCAAACATTTTACATTCTAGGATAAGTAAAATATTTATGAGCGACACAAAATCGCGAAAATTTTAGGTTTCGATCGATATAGTTTCAACCTTAAACAAATAAACATGTAGGTAAGTATAATATATGATGAAATCAGTTTAAGGTAAAGTAAAATCTAAAATTCCTTGATTTAGCTTAAATACTTATTGCCTTGTTACTACAATCACACAACAACATAGTTTAAAGTAAACTAAACGTTCTACTGTGTGTTGTGCATATTATATAGTACAGGAAGTAATAACAAGCACCTGAAGTCATTTAGAATCTGAATAGTTGCTTGAGGCTAGCAAAGTTTATACAGCAAACCAGACTCACAACATAAACAGGATGAATGAATGAATTACTTATTAGACAAACCTCCTCAGGGGTGGAACAATATTTAGGTTGGTTTAAACATTTTAATCCTTTACTTATGTAACTAAATAAGGAAATGAATATGTATGATGAAACAAACGAATAAAACATTTGAAATGAACGCTTCCACTCCACTATTTAAACAATCCTTAATAAATTTATGTGAATTATTCCAAATTTTAAGTTTGGCACAAAATACAGGATAAAGGGGACGGCATAGGTGCAAAGTGTGGTTCACATAAAAAGTGGTTAAAATAGGTTAAAACTAAAACGAAAATTAATACTAGCTGGGTGGATAGTGGTTATATAAATGTTAGGTTAAAGAACTCTCTTCGCAATAATTGGAAGGACGTTGGAATGATCCTCAGCTCAGCAGCATTGTTCACTTGAATACTACATATTTGTCCTGAGATACTACATAACGAATAATGAAAAATATTCTGAACTTCAAAAAAATCTTCAATAGAAGTCCCATAGAGTTATAGTCCATTTTGTGAGACTTTCTTTAAAGAAAATAACTATGGAAGCTCGTTTATTATTTCCAGTGGAACCTTATACACAGTGGGTGTAGTGTTCTCTTGTGTGGATTAACGTCCGAACTATTGAATACTACGTTAATCTGCAAATATCATCCTCATAATTAGACCAGTTCGTAATTCAGAGGCCGTGGTTCGGATTCCACGCTAAACTGTAGGTCCCTTAGTTGCCATCGGCTGTTGGGCTATTAGTTAACAGTCCTGTCTAAGGAACATGTCAGCCTTAGTCAGTAACAAGACTAAAATATCGCGCCACAATCATCCCACAATTATTTCTCATTCATACTTGGCTTAAAATGCCTACCTGGGTAGGTCACCATTTCAAATAGTAATCTAATCTAATCTAATCTTAATATTATTTATTAATTAGTCTTTAACTTTTAAAAAAGGTTATTCTTACAGATTATGAATTTTTCTAAGGATATACGTCTGTACCTTTGGGGGTGAAAATAGATTATATTCAAGAATACAAAATTGCACCAGTGGTGTTTGGTTCCATTCTCGCTTAACGACACAGAGGCCCGTGCCCCGCGCGTTTAATTGGCCCATGTTAAGCAACTGGCCTCTCTCCAAATGAAGCTGTGTGAACACTTAGGTCGTCTTGGAGCTGGTTAACAGTCCCAACAAAGTTTTTCAAGAATTTTATCTTCTGAATCCTTATGTCTTAACCATTTTTGTGGAACTATCTTAATGACTAATTTGAAATCTGCACCGGTAAACTACGAGTACATTTAGTAGCTAAGCTAAGTAGTTATAACTTATCTTCGACGCAAGATAAAATCAGTTTACTGTATTTCATATAACATATCAAAAATTCATAAAAATGCTAAAATAAGAATTATTTACTTTTTTTAACTCTGTGTGTTTTGAACGTAGAAATATTATTATTTTGAAATCATGGAATTATAATTACACCGTTATATACTAAAAGAGTACTTGCTAAAGCTAGAGAAGCTTTTGTTACGAAAAACTACCATTTAAACCATTATGTGATACTCAAATGAAAAAAAAATTTCTTACCTTGTAGGAAATAGTTTAGATCATGGATATGTCTAAAGGGAATGTTTTCAGTACTTCTAAACAACTGTTCTTATAGCCATATGACGGCACTTCCGTTACAAATTTTGGTCTCGCGGATTTTCGATACCTCTCAGAGCTAACACATATTCATGTGAATATATAATTACAATATAACGATACTGAGGTGTTTAAAAATTAATGCAAACAAACGTGTGTGTATACATCTAGCATGGGCACCTAGTTTAATTAGTTCATTTTTGTAAATAACTATCTTTCATACGGTTTAAATTATCCTTATTGAAACTTAAAACAAATTCTATCTAATTAATATTGAAAGGATACCTTAACGAGTATGTGTAGCCTAATTAATAATAATATTTAAAAAGTTCCGTGCAACATAAAATTAGTTTTTCTATAACGACGTTCATCATTAAAGTTCCAGGAATTTTATTTTAGTCAAATCAATTCACGAAGCAGAAACGAGAAAATCCCGAGTGAGCATCCCCATCAGCTTTAAGCTATGCTATGAATTTAAATCAGATTTAAAAGTAGTGAAGCTCAGATTTCTTTACTACAAGAACTGATCGACGCCAACTCTATTATAGACTGTTTTAAGTGTTAGAATAGATTTTTTTATAAAATGCAATTATGTTTTACAATTATTTGTAATTTTCAAATCTCATTTTTCTTCTTTCTTAAAAAAATCATTGTAATTATTATCCAAAAAAGTCACCAAATAAAATTACGTACTGTATTTAGTTTTAATCGTAAAAGCTTAAAAAATGTTCTAAAGCGAATGAGTTAAATTCTTTATTGCTCACATTACATAATATTACAACATATTCACAATAAACTAATAAAATACATGTTTCAAATGTTTACATCCACAATACACACTTCAGAAGAATAAAGTCTGCGTTCTTTTTACTCTTGTTTCAATTTACGTTTTTACACTCCTAATATGGGAGTTAAATTTTAACTATTGAATAGCTGGCGATTGAGATACACCTTTTTATATACATAGAATTTAATACACCCCCTGCTTATTCAATTGTCTGAGATGCCAGTTTCAACAACAGAACACTCCAGAACAATATTTGTATTAACTTTACGTTTAAAGAAAATACGGTGAATTCACGTACTGGAGTACTGGCTTTTACTCGAGTTATTGGTTTTATGTTAGATAATAATCTGTACAGGGATAGATGTTAGATGATAAAGTATATTTAAATCTCGGGAGTTAGGAAAGGTGTTGATTAGTAAGGTGTTTATGCCAGACAAGAGATAATGCAACTCTTCAATAAAATTATCTACATAATATTCAAATAATCTTTACACAGAACTAATTTCGATAAGAATGTCGTAAATATATGCGACTCGTATCCACAAAAATCAGAAAATTTTAAGTTATCGTTATCTATACAATCAAAAGACACATAATTCTCTGAATTTACCATAACCCCGACTGCTCTTATTCTAGAATTGCATTTAAAAACATGAAATAAACCGGAATATGATTCTTTTTGACATTGGAATATTCAATCAGAATTTAACTTAAATTTACTATATCAGGGGTCTGTTATTATTTTGTAAAATCATCAAAAGATTTTAAATTTCTTCCTGACTCTTCTTATATTTTGATAATTGATTACGTAATAGTATCAACTACAGGCAAATTTGTTTAAATATTTAAGAACCAGCACTAATGAAATAAAATTAACGATTTTTGATGTATTATTGAAAACAGAAAATTAATTTAAACTATGCATGAACGATTTTTCTTCTTACCAGTATCCTTGATTCTGCTAGACACTATTTGTTACCTGAAACATAAAATTAGATAGAAGAGAAATTTTTACAAAAAATAATATGGATGTGAAATGTCATTTTTATCTACAAATAACTACATTACTACTTACATAAACTAACAATAACTATTTACATTTTACATGATAAATAAATGTTTGAACAGAGCTGTTTATCAAATAATGGGATTTACATAAAACATATAGAATCACAAACGTGTTTCAGTTTAATTAGGTGTATTAGGTGTAATTAAGTGTATTATGTTTTATAACGAAATGCAATTACTAGTACCTAGCTCCTAGCTCCTGTGATATTGCAATAGAAAAGTTATACATTATTTATTGGTTTTATTATAAATTATAAGTATGAATTTTTCACGTTTTATATTATTATCATATCATTTCCAACATATTAGTTTGACTTTAAAAATATATTCTTAGGAAAACTATTTTCTATGCAGGAGATACATGCAATCTTTACCATTTGCTTCGCTTTTTAATTCAAAGGCAAGGTAAAAGTAAATAATTTACACTTTTTTTAAGTACAAGGCTTGGTTATTATTATATGGCAAATATAGCTTTAATATTAAATTATATATGAGGCCAGTTAAAATTAAACATTAGAAAAGAGATGGAAAATGACTGTTAAAAATAAGAAAAGTAAACAAATTTGATTTATCAAATGTTTGAAATAATTATGATTCACCATATAATACATTTGTATTCGTGAAAATAAACAGTTATTTCTAAACCTATCCAAAAAGACGTTGTGAATTTAAGAATTGGCACTATCCAGAAAGCATTCTACGTTTCTTGGAAGACAAACAGTTGTGGTAGGAGTTGTAACGGATAACATCTGCTAAGAAACATCAAAAGTCAGTCTGGGTCTAAAACTTGTGTCGCAGCAACTTTACAATCTCATAATGTTAGTTACAAAACTTGGGGTGGAACGCACTTACGAGAGATTCAGCAAATGTCAACTTTTGAAATAATGACAACTTGGAATTTGCCCAACGTTGATTGTATTGAAAATCTGCGTGTCCTATGTCAGTGGTATGAAATGATTATATTCCGTATTGAAAGTGTTTTACGTAAGATCAAATTACACAGAATTAGTTTTTAATGATTATACTTTAGCTTTAAAAAGTCATTTTGAAAAAAAATCATCAGCCAAATTTGATTCAGCACTTTGAATTTCTGATAAGTAAGGTTTTATGTAAATTAGGTGGTAAGTTCATGTATATTGCTATATAGCTGTAGTGTAATCAAAGAATATAGAGTTAAATACATTCCTCGTTCCCTCTTTACTTCCTAGTAATGATTTGTTTGTAAGTTACAGTTAGTTAGGGTATACGCTATGCCAACTGAAATTGTGACCATTGTTTATTTGCTCATTTCTAGAAAAATATTCAACAACTTGTAATGCACCATCAAAATGTTAGGAAGTTATATGTTACTAAACCACCATTGTTTTACTAAATTAAAATTGTAATTGGAAACGGTCCAAACCCCAGTCTTGTTAAACCCTTACGTTGACCTGTTTTTTGGGATGCATAATTAATAATAGCTAGATAACAAAATTGCAACTGGATGCAGATTTAACCCTTGCGGTATTTGATCCGGCAACCTTCAGATTTAAAGGCGGCATTTATAACTTACTTGGTCACCACGTTATCCCTGAGCTGCCGAGTCAGTATTTAACTTTTGTATTTTGTCGTACGTCGGTTCAAACCGTGGTTATGCGCTCAACTGCGTGCGGCAAAAGATATAAGTGAAATAATAGCATCAGACGTTTTATTGGACATTTTTTCGTTCGTTGTTTATTGACTGGATTCTGTGTTGTATTATGTGTTTTTGATCTGCTCCAGTCATATTACAGGGTTAACTATACAACAAATAATAGATAATACGGCCTTTGCCTTATATGGACTTCTAGCCATGCTCAGTGCCTGCCTCTATATTCAATAGTTAATATTTGAATAGTAAAGTAATGAATAATTAATATTTCATGTCTTCGTATTGATTTTAAAAACTTATAAGTTATAACCTTGGTCATAAAACTCGCCATGGGTGTATTTTAGCCGTTCCAAGAATGAGTGTCTGCCATGCCCTGTGTACCACGTGTCGTCCACGCTCTCACATTGTCGAGGCGGGATGAACACCATCATAAACCCGAGGAGTTATCTCCCGGCAACCACCGACCACTTGCTACGGTGATGTACAATAGTAAACAACCAGTAAACGGTTACTGGCACCGCTCCATAACGGCGTCACTTAACAAGGAACTGGTTTCGCGAGAGGAACCTGTTTGCTGTAACTAGTTCCAACACCTTTCTCGTACTCAAAACCCTATTTTTGGCCACAGAATACCGGCTATTATAATAATCAGCAAAACCATACAAATATGATTTAGTTCCTCCAATGTATTCCTAATGGTTCGACACTAACCAATAGGGTGTGCGTTCTACCCCGCCTAAAATTTTTAAAGATCTAGTAAGTGTAAGTACGAGCGCTTTTGGCATGTAAATAGTTATATTCAATGGATGTACTGTGTTTGTTAACTTTTAGAGGAGGAATTTATGTATCAGTTCATTTATGTAGTTTATTCAAGAATAAAAATCAAATTTATAACCATGACAACCAAGAGTAAATATTTATTACTTGCTACAAAATCTGTCACGTAATTTTAAATTCAAAATTAAACCATTAATTTCGTGAAACTGTAATCAAATGGACACACGTAAAACCTGAGACATTGTAACATAAATTACCGCGAGTACCAGAGCGGCATCGGGTCCTAAATTCTTCAGCAACCACAGCCAGTGAGTACCGGAGTGGCATCGGGTCCTAAATTCTTCAGCAACCACAGCCAGTGAGTACCGGAGTGGCATCGGGTCCTAAATTCTTCAGCAACCACAGCCAGTGAGTACCGGAGTGGCATCGGGTCCTAAATTCTTCAGCAACCACAGCCAGTGAGTACCGGAGTGGCATCGGGTCCTAAATTCTTCAGCAACCACAGCCAGTGAGTACCGGAGTGGCATCGGGTCCTAAATTCTTCAGCAACCACAGCCAGTGAGTACCGGAGTGGCATCGGGTCCTAAATTCTTCAGCAACCACAGCCAGTGAGTACCGGAGTGGCATCGGGTCCTAAATTCTTCAGCAACCACAGCCAGTGAGTACCGGAGTGGCATCGGGTCCTAAATTTTTCAGCAACCACAGCCAGTGAGTACCAGAGCGGTATCGGGTCCTAAATTCTTCAGCAACCACAGCCAGTGAGTACCGGAGTGGCATCGGGTCCTAAATTCTTCAGCAACCACAGCCAGTGAGTACCGGAGTGGCATCGGGTCCTAAATTCTTCAGCAACCACAGCCAGTGAGTACCGGAGTGGCATCGGGTCCTAAATTCTTCAGCAACCACAGCCAGTGAGTACCGGAGTGGCATCGGGTCCTAAATTCTTCAGCAACCACAGCCAGTGAGTACCGGAGTGGCATCGGGTCCTAAATTCTTCAGCAACCACAGCCAGTGAGTACCGGAGTGGCATCGGGTCCTAAATTCTTCAGCAACCACAGCCAGTGAGTACCGGAGTGGCATCGGTCCTAAATCTTCAGCAACCACAGCCAGTGAGTACCGGAGTGGCATCGGGTCCTAAATTCTTCAGCAACCACAGCCAGTGAGTACCGGAGTGGCATCGGTCCTAAATTCTTCAGCAACCACAGCCAGTGAGTACCGAGTGGCATCCTAAATTCTTCAGCAACCACAGCCAGTGAGTATATACGAAATTCTTCAGCAACCACAGCCAGTAGTAATGGCATCGGGTCCTAATTTTCAGCAATAAATACCAGTTAATAAATTAGTCGTCGTGCATCTGCATTCTAATACCATTGTTCCGTAATCAAGTTCTTCAAGCGACACCAACTATTATAATACAACTCACAAATACATAACCGGTTAAGCGTGTAATGTCCAATCAAACACAAATAATGTTAGTGGGAATTACTGTATGCATTATTCATAATTTAAATAAATACAGATATTTAAAAAAATACTTTTTTCTCATGTCTCAAAAATAATTTTCCCTATCTTAATCAACCGTTACGATAGTGCAAGAGGGATTTTTGTACATTTTCCAAAATGTTACATTTTTTATATTTAGTGAATATATTTGTTGTGTTCTCTGAACTTCAAATTACCTTAGTAATTTAAGTAATGTCTGTTTGTGTGGGTGATATTTCAAAATACTCTATAGTTGTATTTTAACAGGAGAAGTTCTGAATCAGTAGAATAATTATCATTTTCAGAATAGTTTAGGAGCGTAGTCGTTCTACAAAAAGTATACTTAAATAACTAGAAAATTATACACCAGTTTTTTTAGGGGTCCATTGCTAGAGTGAACTTACAAGAGGATTGATTTTCAATAAAATTAGACACTTTACGCTCAGGGAAGTGTAACCATGAATGGTGTTTCTTCTTACACTAATCACAGACCCTTTTGGATTTGCATTTGTTTACAAAATGAGCAGAACCTAAACAGTTGAAATAAAAATTATTTAGTTTTACAAACTCAAATTTATCTTGTGTCAACAACTCCTTGAAAACTGGGCAACCATAAATGGAGTACCCTTCCTTGGAACAATATTTACATTTCATTTTTGGAGAAGAGATTAGTACAGTGAGGTTTTCTTTATAATCTTCATCAATCTTTGAAATTCTAGGTTTTGGATTAGAATGTTGCGTGGGACTTGCATAAGACGAAAGAATAGCTGCCTCCAACCGATTACATTCTTTTTCCAAAAACACTATTAGTTCTTAGGTCGTTTCTTAGGTTCGCTAGGAAACGTCTGAGAATCTGCCCTATCATCTTCAGATCTTTTTCGCGTTTGATTGTCTAGATTTCTTATAAGGAGAGACGATAGTATAATATTAGACGGTTTTACCTCATGTTTCAAATCGATAAGAGCCTGGTCACTTTCATGGAACCGCGAGATGAACGTTAAGTTACTAGCCGTTGGGGTTTGAATTTGAGGCAAATCAATTATGTTATTAACATGAAAACTAACAATTTTTCTATTATTCTCATACCTCTTTTTGAGGATTTTCCATGCTACCTCATAGTTCTCTGGAGTGATCTGAAGATTTTTTTAACAAGATGAGTCGCTCGCCTTGAAGTGACAACAAAAGATACTGCATTTTTTGAGATTCATTAATGTCAGAGTTTTTATTGACTGAGACATCAAACATATTTAAAAAATTTAACCATTGATCTGGAGATCCATTAGGTAAGTCGAGGTAGTTTTAAATTCAATGGTGAAACATTAGACTTTCTTGGAGAAACAAGCCGTGTGTTGTTACCTTGATACTGCTTCGTCAGTAGTTCAATCAATTTGTAAATCTCAGTTATATCCTCTTGTATTGTCAGAACATGATCAATATTAAATTCCTCATCTTCCTCGGCCATTAACTGAGTTAAGGAGTTGCTAAAGTCCGTAACGTGGGTTTTAGCGACATTGTGGTAAAAGTTGAGCTCATAAATGGATGGATCTCAACCACATGAAGCTAAATATCAGGTTTTATCCAAAAATATTGATTGATAAGTGAAATATTAATTTTTCCTTATCCTCCATAAGATTAATATTGGAGCACCAAAATACAATGTACTGTGTTTAGATTTTTAAATATCTTGGTAACCGTTGGAGATAGAGAAAAACTTAAAGGAACTGAATTGTGTAGTTTTTTAAGCTGATTTTAATGGTTAACGATAAATTTTTAAAGCTTTTCAAATTACATATGAAAAACGCAAAAAACCCAATTTTTGAGGTCAAACCCCCCACCCAAACTACCCGTTCCGATTGACCGATATCTCTGGTTTACGAACTCGTCCGAGCAAATGTAGGAATACACCAAATTTGGTCTTGATCGGACCATTTTTACGAGAGTTATCGTGTTCACACACACGCACACACACACACACACACACACACACACACACATGTATATGTATATAACCAATTGCTTTCATTGAACGAGGCTACCCACAAAAGCTACTATCAAACCAATTGAAGAGACCAAAAAATGTGAATCAAGACAAACAAAGTTAACAGCATCATGAAAGTAGCATTCAATATTTTAAAATCCTCTCCCACAACAGAAAATTTATTTTCCAGACCACCTCGTGTTATTTTTAAAAGGCCACAAAATTAAAAAAATATGTTGGTGAGACCCAAAATTCAAAATTCTAGGCTCAATGAACTTTGTAATGTCAAGAATAGTTGTAAACCATGCCACAAACCTCGATGTGGTATTTGCAAAATTATGTGTGAATCTACTGAATTTAAAAGTAGAGTGACAAATAAAGTTTACCCGATAGTTGGTGGATCAACTTGTGAATCCCATAATGTGGTTTACCAACTGACATGTCATAAAAATAATATTTAAAATTTTTAATGTAAATTTTCCGAATTTATTTATGTTTTTATTTTGTTTTCATGTGTTACACAGTCACTATTTCTATTTGCTTGAAAACGTTTTTTATAATTAAAACGAAAATTTGCAAAACTAACACTCATTCATTCAGTACACAACTATACAATTTTTAAAGTAGTTATATATAGATACATATAAATATATAAATTTTAACGACTATTGTTTTTGGTCTCTGGGCACCTAAAGAAGACAAAATAACATGGTCCCGGGCTTAACTCTTGCCATGAGACCTATGGTAATAGCTTCTTCTCCATGGAAAATTCGCTAAAAGAGAGAGATTTCACGAATAGATCATGAACTAGGAGATTTTAGGGTTCTTGCCAAAACTTTAGCTTTAGTCCATCCGGTTTGTTCAGGACCATGTACTTTTTTACCTTTTTTAATTGCCATAAAAATAATACTACACACATAATAAAAATTACTTTTAACTTGCCAACCTTTTTAATACATTTTTATAATAACATTTTTTATAATATATTATAGTATTTTTATAATCCAATACTATAATACGAGCAAGGTTTGTATATATATTTGCACACGGATCTCGAAAACGGCACCGAGGATTTTCTTTAAATTTTGGAAATAACTAATTTCCGAGTAGAAAATAAGTTCTAGATAGGTCTAATGTCCAGGAAAATTCGTTTTTTCTTGTAATATTAAGTTTAAAATCTAAAAATTTAACATTACGCTTATGGAGGATAAAATGTAAACAATACAAACCAAAACAGCTGTTTAGAAAGACTGCGGGGAACAATATAGAGGTTATGCATTAATATTTATTTTATGAATTAAATAAATGCAAAATTATCAGGTTACTAAACAATTTGTAAAAACTAATGATATTAAAGCAGAAAAAAGCAGAAAAAGTATTTGCAAAATCTTCCGTGTTTTATAGAAAACGTATTCGTTGTATTGCTTGAAGCCACTGTAACAAACCAATAAATTGATGTAAATTAAATTTCTCTTTTGCTTTTCAATCCTCATTCCGTTTATAACAAAAATCAGTTGATCACAGGCTAATAATAACGGTATGGATAATTAAACAGTAAATGTTCGGCTTTGGCTAAAAGACGTTAAACGGCATCGCTCAATTGACTAACGTCGTAGCCGAGTTGTAGCATGTCGGCCTCAAGAACTATAGGCCGCGAGTTCCATACCCACCAGGGGCGATACTTTTTGTTCAGTGCTGTATTAATTATGGTGTATTAAATCGGTTTTATTTTAACCACATAAATGTTTTCATTGAGTAATAGATGTGTTTTAATTTTTCTAATTAATTTTTATGATACATGTCTTATTCTATACGAGCAAAGCTCGGTCACCAGGTACTATTTTTTTAATAACAAAATCATATGATTCAAATATTAACTATTGAATCATATTAAATATAGAGGCAGGTACTGAGCATGGCTTTAAGTCCATATAAGTCCAAGGCCGTAACAATAGATAATACACCATAGTACCTTTCATTAGGGATAAGTCTCAAAATAATGTATCCACAACCTTGTATAATACCATACAAGCTGGTATTCAAATTAGGAAACGAACATGTTCATTAAGTACAGTACTTAATAAAAAAGCTAATGCGAAGCTTTAATGCACTCTTAAGCTAAGTGTGCTCTTGACTCCCAACGAGTGGTGTTGGTGTTGACTCACTTAAAATACTTTCTGACTCCAAATATAGATTCTCAGAAAAATGAAGCTACATTACTTTATAAAATATTTTATATTAACCATTTTTATTGCAAAATACATTGTGCGATGACTAAAAATATTTATACAACTTTGAATATAATCAAAAAACTATTTCTGACAGTCAAAGTATAATTTAGTAATATGCACGTTTTAGATACATTTAAGCAACTTTCCTAGAGTGTTTAAGTCTCAAATGTGAAATATTATTTTTTAGAAGAAAAGAGTAGATTCATGGATGTAATAAATATTGGATTATATTTACTATGACTAGAATCCTGTTAGGAACAAGAATAGATGAGAATTAGATAGCTTTTTAAGTATTATTCAATATGCATATTTAATATAAAATATATTAAACCGCATTCTCCAAAAAAAGAAAAAAATTAATCCCATAGCTTATCATTTGACCCAATCCCCCTCTATATAAACAAACAAACTTTATTATTACGTCCCTTTAAATTTACAAATATTTTCAATTTTATATGCCAGCCAGATTATTATTTTACAATAAATAAATAATTAAATTATCTATTAGCTATTATATAATTAAATGCATTAATAATTATTATTTAATAGCAGGTAATTAAAGCATTTCTTTATTGTCTGTCAAATATGAAAACTGTGCCAATGGAGGGTATTTATTATTATTGTATTAGCTCGCTCAAAAAGCAGGAATCAATTAGTTTCATTCATAGCTATAGTGTAAAAGAACATATGTGAAAGAAAATATATGATAATAAAAAACACGTTTAGAATCTAGTATTCCTGAACATATTTTGTGATAGGTAGGCAATACACTATGTTAAAACATTTATTTACTACTAACAACATATATTGCAGGGTGGCTTGTACCATCTCCAAACGCACAGTTTAAATTGCAACCACATTTCCCCTCCCCGTTATTTATTAACATCTCATGAAAGTATTTTCATTAGCACAGAACAAGATCAACAGTGGAACTTGCTATCCGCTGAACCTCGATTTGCATTTAATTAATCGTCAACACAGCTACATGAAGAGACTTGGGGTTGGGAAACTAACTACGCAAAAGCCATGAACTATGGCGAACAATAAATACGTTTTCCTAACATAGAAATAATGTAAACTTTATTCATGTCAAGCAAACATATTTTTATACCACACCGTGCAAAAATCGATAATTTTAAGGGCTATTGTTTTTTATGGATAAATCTGCATAACTAGCTGTAATTAATTAATAAATTGAGAAAAAAACTCTGCGTGTTCTCATAGTAGATTTCTTAGAAAATACTTTACTTACCAAAAATAAAAAAATATGGCTGCCATTTTGATATGTAATATAAAACTAAACTGGTTGTTTTTGACATGGACATGTCTTAGTTCGGGGGTGGTGTTGGTGATTTTTAAGATGGAAAATATGTAATAGGTTTCTATAGAAATCTCCAGAGTTACTGTATTGAATTTGTAATATAAAAGAATAAGAACAGCTGTTTAGATTATCTTAAAACATACCCTTTAGACATATCTATAATCTAACCTATTTCCCACAGGGAAGTAAATACAAATTATTAATTAGGTATTAAGGGTAATTGACTAAAGTAGGAGCCATACTGAGTATGAATGCAATCGGTCAAACTGTTCTTGAGGTATAGATTAGTTTGTAAAAAAATACAAAATGGTGGATATTTCGTAAACAAAGCGTTTTTCAAACAAATGTAGTTCTTGATTTTATTGTTATTTTTACCCATAAAACCATTTAACAGAATATGACACTTAACGTATGGCACACCTGTAGTAACAGGAATATTGAACGATACTTAAATAAAATTCTGATACTTCGATATAATATTAGGTGTAAATGTTCTGGATATGTAATGTATACCATTATGATATATATATTTATTGACGGATATCTGGTAAACTAGGTCATGACTTTATTTTTATTTTGAGCCATAAACCCACGTAACAGAGTTTGGTGCTTTACGTATGTGAGACTCTGTATGGCATTTGAAAATAATATAGCTTCTCAGTTGGTTTATTTTTATATTTACCGAAACCCGCCAGTATCCTCATATTAAGCCGTAACATTTAGACATATCTGAGCCAGGAAGTTTATCCACAGCCTCATGAGGAAAGGCGGGCCCATATTGAAAAGCTGCTGAACAATCTTTGACCAGCCAATGTCTTGGGTAGTCTGTTCACGTACTGTATTAGGGTCGGAGTCATCTACTTGTTTAGCCTGTCTCGACTCAACCAACGGCTCAACCTATAGTTGAACTGTTACTACTTAAGTTAAGAGTCTGCATCAGTGGTAGCCATCTTGAATTTTAGTCCCGTAAGAGCAATGTTAAATACTGGCGGAACATACTTTCACTTTGGCGTATGTAGTGGCGTTAATTATCAAAGTATCAATGTAAAACTTTGGAAGTATATTGATAAGATGTGGCTCAAGGGCATGACCTTTTAATATGTTCAAAAATTTAACTTGGTATAAAAACAAAAATCCAGGAATATTTTACAAAATAAATCATTATTTTTTTATTGAGAGCGAACATAAGAAGTTCTGCAAGGTGGTGCCCTGGAGGACTGTAATACCTTTAATTTGACACCCATTCCGTTAACTTATGACAATAGGTCTAGGAGATATAGGTGCCAGAATTTAACTTTGTTCTTACGGGACTAAAATCCAAGATGGCTACCACTGATGCAGACTCTTAAGGGCCTAATACACAACAAAATCAGCTCCTAATTCTCTTTATTATATGAAACAATATTTTAATAATTTGTTTTATATAAGGACGATGCTTTCTCTTAAATTAGTCAATAAGTTCTATCGTTCATAATTTTCATAATATTTTTCCCGTCGCATCAGACTCGCATACTCAGCGAATTTCCAAATCAAAAACACGACAGGTTTGATAAATAATGTCAATAAATAAGAGAGTTGGTGGCTATGGCTATTTTCCATAAGATTGCCATGGGGAAGAGTATGAAGGTTTGCTTCTGTGAGGAACATTGAAAGACATTTGAACCACACACGAATTTGAATTTGACCGTATACCAAATTTATTAACATCTGTTCATAAAATAAATGAGTTTGACTATTCTCTATATTATGATTAACATGGAAAAAACTTGTGCAGCTTAGCTGCCATCATGGGCCTTTAAACTGTGGTTTTTAAGCATAAATGGATGGATCTTAACCAAATGAAGCCAAATACCAAGTGTAAACCGAAAATATTGACCAATAAATGAAATGTCATTTTTTTCTCAAATAATAATAAAAAACGAACGCATATTTTCAAGTATGTTTGAAAGAATAATTTATACTTTTCGCAACTATGGTAAAAATGTATTACAATATGCAAAAATACTTATGAAAATGGATTAATAAGAGTTTATGAGGTATTGTAGATGTAGATATCTTGTTCAATTTTAGGTATAATTTAACACAGTTTTTTTCAATATAAGAAACGTTATTAGCTTTCTGAAACGGTGACCGATTCAGATAGGTATATAAATCCAAGTATGAATGATAAATGAGTGTAAGAAGATTGTGGTGTGATATTGTAGTATTGTTACTAACTAAAGCTGGCATGTTCCTTAGACAGACTTTAATTAATATCACAGCAGCTTATGGTATCTAAGGAACCTATATTTTAAAACATAATCCGAACAACTTTTGTTTCTGAACTACGAACTGCTCTAACAAAGAGGATGGTCTTTGTGGATTAACTTTGTACAATGGTGCAGACGTTAACACACCCAACAAGAGATTTTAAGTTACAGGTTAAAGAATTTTAAATGTTCACTGAAACTTGGACATTTTTAGTGTAATAGCGCCAGTAAAAATAAATCCTAGTAGGAATATAAGAATCATAACTGAATAAGTGTTATTTGGACCTATTACACTGTTCGTTAATGGTTATTGGATGTCTGTTGACTGGGGCAGTGGCTACGTCCTGTAATCCAGCTACTTGGAGGTCACGAATTGTGGATAGTTGTGAGCGATGGTCGGTGGGTGAGGTGTTCTCTTGTGTGGATTAACGTCCGCACTGTTGAAAACTACGTTAATCCGCAAATACCATCCTCATAATTAGACCAATTCGTAACGTAATTCAGAGGCAGTGGTTTGTATTCCACGTAAAAATCTAGGTCCCTTAGATATGTCATTTATTGTAGGGCTATTAATTAACAGTTCTGTCTAAGAACATGTCAGCCTTAGTCAGTAACAAGACTACAAGAAATTATTATTTCTCATCGTTCGTTGCTTGTTTAAAGGTAGGTTTATACTGTAGCTGTTTATATTACGCATCTTGTTTCTCATGTCTTGTTGTGTATGGAACTGCATTGTACTTGTGCTGTTTTATTTTACTCGTTATTATATTATTATTTAAGACTTATTGCGTACTCAACTACTATCGTTGCATCATATGTCTACCTGCATGTTATAATTGTAGTGCTTTGTTGTTCTTGTTTATTAACTGGTATCATGTTTGCATTATTATAACTTGTACGATTTCTGAATTAGTATCATGTTAATCTATTGCTGAAATTTGTTTCAATAGTATGATGTAACCATCCTGAAAATTGTAATTGGTAAAATGACCGCTACCGTTGATAAATAAATAAACAAGGTTGCGCCACAATCATCCTAAAATACCTACCTGGGTAGGTTGCCATTTAAATAATCTAATCTAATCAGCAATCTTTTTTTCTAATAAACTACTTTGTCACGTTATTGTAGTACACCTTAAAGGGAAAATGCTTTAGTAAATTAGTCTCCACTAAAGTTTTATTTTCTGCAGACATTTTGTCGTCCATAACATCCGTTAATACACGAGCCCAATTTATGAAAAACACAAACCTCTAGTTTATAACTATTCCATTAGAGCTATAACTATCGTTATAGTTTTGAATGAAATCCATTCTGCAGAGAGAAGCTTATCGTAGATTTATGTAGCATAATCCCACCTGGATTAAGTGGCCATATCATCAGTTGCCGGCGGCTCCCGAAGTTACGACAACCAAGTTATCCATCGTAAACTTGAAATACCTAGTTACAAACATATTGGCCATTAATTTCTCTCGTGATCTCTGCATCTAGTGAAATGATATGTTTGTAAATATAAACGTTATATCAATATACATTATTGATTAAAAACATTGAAATAAATTTTTATTTATTAAAAACAGATATTAATTTATATTTATATTATATCATAAACTATTATGTCAATTATAAGCCTCCACAGGTTTAGACTTCGTAAAGTATTACCGTTATGTATTTTGAAACGGTATTATTCACGAAAATTAGTAGCTTCCTATTTCAACCATATTGTAACTTTTATAACACTAATGTAACATGAATATCATCAATCTTCAACTGACTAGTCATCTTGTTTGTACAGAGTTTCCAAAAAGTAAAGTGCCAAACTCTGGAAAAATATTTCATAAGTAAAAAAGGATAATCAAAAATAATTTTTTTCTAAAAAACAGACATCCGCCATTGCGTATTTTAACAAAATATTAGTTATCTTCAAACATTTTCAACTAAACTTTATAAAAAACAATTTTAAAATGGAGACCATTTCAAATTCTAATCTGAAATGGCGGAAAAACTATAAAAGTACAAAAAATTCATCAGAACAATTTTTTGAAAATGTAATTTTCAATCTTTTCAATCAACACTAAAGCATAAGATCCATAGAATATACAACCGAGATTTACTCAAAAAGTTGTTATTTTAATGCATAATTATGTAATGTTTTTGAAAATGAAGGCTATAGTTAATTTGTATGTTTCTAACTAACATTACAATATATCTCGGTTGAATTTTGTTCGAATATTATGTTTTCGGTGTTAATAGATTGAAAATAAAATTTCCCCAAAGTAATTGTTCCGAGTATAGTCTTGATTTTTTAACTATATTCTACTATTTTAGATGTAACGTTAAAATGACCGCCATTTGAAAATGCTGAAATTGGACCAAGCCAAATTTTACAGTAGTTCTCTTTTCTTTGAACATACTAACCAAATTTTATAAGGCTCGATTAAAAATCTTTTGAAATAACAAATATTTTGTAAACAAATACAAAATACAATATATGGTAAAGGTTACGTTTTTATAAAAATAATTATCTTAATATTCTTTTTAATTTGTCACGTATTACTTTTTCTCAGTTTGGACCTTCATTTATCGGACATGTTACATATAAGTATTTTCAAACATTTTACTTATCCTTTTAATATTTATATTCTTTACTGACAGTAGTTACTTAAATTAAAGAATAAATAGATACAAATAATAATAATAGTCAGTGCAAGCTGCTTCAAGGTGGGTGCACAACCGTTAAATTACTTGTATGGTAGCACCTCTCTGATTTCCTCACCACCCACGCAGACCACGTCCAAACCATAACTAATTAACAACACCTTCACTCGTTCTTTAGCTATGTCGTTTTTGTTTTAAACTATTTTTATCGTGTTTGGAATATAGCCATAAGTATTGAAATGTTGTATTTGTTTTATTTAAAAGAAATCATTCACAATGTTATGTTATCTATATCTATAAAAGAGGATGTTTGTAAGTATGTATATTTGTATATTTGAAGTTTATACGCTCGAACACCGTTGTACAATTAGCCATGAAAATGGTACACGTAGATATAATTTAATAGAGAAGGTTTTGTGGATCATCAATTTTGTTGTAGCTCAATTGTGTTTCACCCAAGAAGCCCAAAAAGGATCCCATACTGTGGTACCATAACTTTGTTTACATTATAACTATTTTCTTTTCAATAGTTGATTGCTTTACTATATCTATTAGTTGAGGATATACTCCACAGATGGAAGCACTTGCATTTGTTTATGTTTTTTACTTTGTTTACATTTTGGTTTTAAGGTTATGCGAGTGACTAAATAGATTACATTTTTTAACTGGAACTTCTTCTTGCACAATTTGCTAATGTGTTACGTTATTTTAATTTATAATGGTATGGAATTTCACACGCAAATTCCCTACACTGCCATTAACTGTATTCTAATTAGGCCTTTTAAGGACTGCCGACCAAAACCACGGGGACCAGCTAGCAAAGCTAGTACATTATTAAATATAAATTTGTTTGAACCTTAAGCCTCCTCAACACTTAAATCCGGATTCTAAAGTTAGTTTTTTCATACTTCCTATAATAGCTGTTTTGCGGGTTTGTTTTTTTGTAGATAGTTTTTTATTTGCCATGCAATAAACTGCAAATTACCTACTAAAATTTAGTTACCTTGCAGGAGTTTGTAAATCGGAAATACCTCCGTCACAGTTTATTGTTTATTCAATATCACATTAACAGTATTTAATAAAAAAATATTATGTCCAAAATCTATTTAAAATTTATCAATGTGTACATAAAACATAAACGTTTAATAACTACTAATTTATTGAACTATCGAAGAATAGTGTTATATGATACAACGTACTAATATAATACGGTCTCAGTAAAATACAACATGAACAAGTGAGTGTCTAAAGTTTCTCAAACGAGAACACGGTGCTAACATATAACTTTACTCCTTGTTGCGAGATTAAACAACTACCAACTGTGTATAATTAAAGCACCCGTACATGTATGTATGTTGTACCATATTAACCTCTGACAATAAAAATCTTTTCATCTGTTCAATAAAATCCAAAAGTATATACAATCATCATATTTATATATATTTCAAATGATTTATATATTTCTCATTCAAATAAAGTTATAATAACACGTAATGCGTTTGCCACAGACAGTTCTTCTAGCACAGACATATATGATTCTGGGACAGACGTTAGACTAATGATTCATAATACAAATTCATTTACCTTTTTTAAGTGATTTTAATGGAGATTGTCTAATTATTATCAATGTTTTGTTTTGCCTGAAAATGTGTCTAAGAAAATTTCCAATAGGGAGACGCTATTAAATTAAGTCTCTGGTAAGGCCTAAGCCCGGGACCATGTGACTTTTTCGTTTTGAGGTGCCTAGAGACCAAAAACTAGTGTACGTGTGTGCGTGCGTATGTGTGTGTGTGTGTGTGTGTGTGTGTGTGTGTGTGTGTGTGTGTGTGTGTGTGTGTGTGTGTGTGTGTGTGTGCATGTCGGTGAACAAAACTCTCGTAAAAAGGTGTATAACATGTGTATCTCACTACATTTAGCGGTTTTATACTTTTTATATTTTTTCACAGCAGCAAACCTGCGTACTCATTCCCATATAAATTTTACGGATAAAAGGCAAACTGTCTTAATTTTTCGACAGACATTAATGAAAATCGTCATATAGATTCAACTCAACAAATTCAAATTATTTATATTAGCAATGCAACATTTTAGTATTCCTTATGGAAGGAAACTGCATACTTGTAATTCCGTAAGGAAAATATCCCCCAGAAAGTTGTGGGCGTTTGGATTGATGTAATTATGGCTGATGGCTTAAAGTTACAGGCTTAACACCGTGCATGCTGGACAAATACTTTGACGATCTCAAACAACGTAAATAATTACACCAAATTGATATGGCATATTCCCGTTTCAAAGAAATATTTAAAGTTTTGTACTTTAATGGTACAAATATTTAAATTTTTGTAATCTTTTACTTTTACTTTAACTAACTTATGATATCGATTTAGTCATTCACTGAGTATGAAGGTCCACGAGGGTATTTTTATTTGTTTATTAACCTATTGATTTGAAAAGTCCTAATTTTAATTCTTGAATGCAAAAACATAAATGGTGACAGGTATTTGCTCAAAGAACTTGAATTTAAGTTAACAAAATCTTGAGAAACCATAACTGTTTAGTATATAAAACATTAAAGGAATGAAAAATGGATTAACACCTATGTTACACTATGCTAAAATAATTTAAAATCAAATTTTAAGTGTTATTGACAAACATCATTTGAAAATTTAATAAATTAGAATAGAAGTCACAATCGAATTTAATTTATTGGGGCATTTGAGATGACTCCGGCACTGGATACTTCTATAAGTAGGAAGTTTATTTCAAACAAAAGTTAATAATCTGAAATAAAGTAAAATAACAATAAATATAATAGAGTAGGAATTCACTGAGGAATATTTATAAGTACTAAAATGAGAATACTAAAATGGAGCACTGACTCCTGAAATCACACTCCTAGAACTTTTAACATGAAAATCTTCTTTTCTAGTCAACGAAAGTAATGTTTAAAGTACATTATGTGGTATTTTACTACGTTTTGGTTAGATGTTTTGCGAAACATATTTCGACTTCAAGACTGTCAACAAAAGTACAAAAGTACAAGTACAAGTAAAAAACTAACAGTTTAATTGAAACAGTGAGTTTTGTGTAAAACATTCCAACCATAAGGGACTTATTTTAATTAAATATGTATGACACTGATGCAGACAACACAGCTCTTCTCACCACAACCTTTGTCACCAGCTACCTTTCTCTTTGTATTAAGTATTTTGAGAAGCCCTTTGGTAAAATATTCAACATAGCAATTACCTTAGTCACTACGATAAATTCTGATCCAATTCCTTGATACGTCATTCTGGTCCATTTCTTAGACCATTGTAACCTTAACCATTTCGTAAAATGTTTTTAGACTGTGTTGATATTTTATTTGAGCTCTCTTGAGAAATTCCCAAGAGCAAAGGTTAATGCCATTTACTTTGTCAAGTTAAAAGTTATGCAATAGCAAGTTCCCTCCCAAGAGTTTCCAACAGCTAATCCTATTATTTTGTTGATGCACGCCAAGTTTTAATAAAAGTCTTCTTACTTGAAATGGTTCTAATCTGTTTACTTTGGAAAGTGTCAATATTTCACATTTGATTGCTAAATTACTAAGCGCTCCTAAAAGTATAAATAATTCCAATACGTTTACTATCACAATTTTCTAATTTCACAAAAAAACATAAAAATTTACCAAATGAAAGAAAATAACAATGATTGTATTACAAATAAAGAACTACCTTATTTTAATTTGATTAGATTTAGATTTTTTTGATGTAAAAAGTGCTTTAAATGGAAGGCCGAAATAAATTAACAAGTATACAAAGTGACTAAATAACAAATGATGAAAGAGATGTGAAATGGAAGCAAATGATTCTGGGAGGAAATATTGAGTTATGCCGTCTCATGGCAACTCAATTTGTGGCTTAGAAATGTTGTAGTATTAGATTATATCACACAACCTGAGACATTTAAAGTCAGTATAACTCAAATGGTATTTTTAGTTTCATGTGAAGCTCTACTTCAATTTCATTCAAGTGAACCTTATTATTCCTCAGAGAATAGAAAGAGTTAACCATATTGGTCTCACTGTTCTATATTGATGTATTTTCAACTAATTGGTTTTTAATTCTTTGTACTTGATGGTAGTTATGTTAAAAATCATTATTACCGCCAAAAAATTCTTCTAGTAATTTCATAAATGCTAAAGTATTTTTGTATTTGTTTATACACATAAGAAATATAAACTTACATCTAGTTTAGGGTTATGTAAAGTAAAGTTGAAGAAAAACTGGGAAGAATAATTCGTTCATTTCACGCATTTTATAGAATAGTAAAATATAATTTTGCATTTCACACTGTGTTTCTCTCATGGTAAAAATTTCATAAAACATTTATATTTTGAACATTTACAAAATAAAACAAGATAACGTGAACATTTATAATATCATTTAGATCGTTATTAACTATTTTATATTTATAATAAAAATATTACCTCAACAAACAATATTTATCACGTTACAAAATTTTCACATTTAATTTGGTCATTATTTTTCACTAATATAGTAAAATATTTATCTGTTTAACATTTCTCATTTATTGTATTTATTTAAAAATATGAATAAAAATAATAAAATGTTTCATTGAATTGATTTTATACTTGTTAATTCATATAATTAACACTCTATTATAAATATAATTTATTCGTAGAATATTAAGATTTATCATACCTAAGCATTGCCTGGAGTCTCAACTTTATTACTTTAGAAAAATTAATATATCAAACATGGATCGGAAAACCCCTCAATATAAAAAGTCCAATGTTGGGTTCTCTGAGCCTTTTAAATGTCTTCGACTGCTCCAACTTGCCCGATTACTTCTATTAAATATAAAATTGTTCAATGTGTGTTGTTAAACTTTGTATCTCTTTCTTGTATATTCTGTCGATTTTCTAAATTTAACTTATTTAAAACTTAAAACCCTTAATTGAAATCAAAGTGCAATATAAATTTAGATTTAAGGGAATGGGAGTCTGCGATTTTTTTAATAATTCGAATATTTTTCAAAAGTTCTCTTAAATTGGATCAAATTAAGGTTAAGTAAAAAATCCTTCCTCTCCCTCAAGAAATTCTCTTAGTTCTTAAGTTTTGGACATACGTTAATAAGCTTGACTTTTGAGCTGGTCCCTGGCTACATTATCCATAATGTAAAGTATGGGTTTCTTAAAAATAAAATAAAATTTAACAATCCAAAAACAATAACCAAAATCAACTAAAAAATTTATCAATTTTTACCGGTTGGTAAAAATATTTTAACTGTTAATAAAAAAACAACTATTTGCGTTTTTGTTATTTAGAACCAACCAATTTTAAAACCTATACTCCATAACATAGATAGTGGTTTTTATGTTTAAAACAAAAGAACATGGAAATATCTCTTAAAAAATGTTTGTATTACTTCCCTGTGGGAAATAGGTTAGATCATGGATATATCTAAAGGGAATGTTTTCAGTTCATCTAAACAGCTGTTCATATTCTTTTATACTAAAAATTCAACATAATAGCTCTAGTAGTTTCTACCGAAACCTGTTACATATTTCCATCTTAAAAATCCACAACACCCCTCCAGAGCTAAGACATATCCATGTCAAAATGTTTGAAATATCCATTGCGTGGGAAATAGGTTAGATCATGGATATGTCTAAAATGAATGTTTTTAGTTAATCTGAACAACTAACCGTTCTTATTCTTTTATATTAAAAATTCAATACAATTGCTCTAGTAGTTTCTATGGAAACCTATTACATATTTTCCATCTTAAAAATCATCAATCCCCCCTCCCCAGAGCTAAGACATATCCATGTTAAACTTAATATAAAACCTTTCTTGTCATAAAAGACCATACTTAGGAAAACACGAAAAACAGAAGTTCACTGAAAAACAGCTACTGAGTGCAGAAAATTTGTATTGGTGTTCAAAATCAAAACCAAACAAAATTGTTGGTGAGCTGGAAGCAAAGGCACTTATTTACTACATGTAGTACTATATGAGGTAATGAAATAATAAGATTGAGAATAAAAGACCTAATACCGTGCACGCTCAAGCTAAAATCACTAGGAGCAATGTTATCTTTAAACGATATTTTAGGGGTGAAACCACACTATGGCATGTTTCATATATTTATACTTTTGAAGGTAAATTTAAAATGGAATAAACAAATATATTTGGGAAAGTTGAAAAACGATCTGCCATTTTATCCCTCCTTAACTTACATTAAATATTGTGTAAGTCTTTTAGTGGTACGTAAGTTAATCACCTAGTAATTTATAAAATTAACGTGAATTATAACAAGTTACAAATATTTTAAAATCTTCATACATATATTTTAAATAGGTATTGAGTTAAATCATGTCCATATCTCATCAAAAGCTAATGTTTTGTTCAAATTTAACTGCAGAACCGTTAATTCCGACAATGGATGAGTTATCTCATATTTTAAAGAATTTAATTTCAGTCGCGTTAAATCACTGCGGCAGAAGCGAGGGAATCCCAAGTGAGCATTCCAGGATTTGCTCTTTCCTTTGAATTTAAAACAGCGTCTAAAATATTTTATATTATACCTTCTTTCAGTTTTAATTTGTGGTTTTGTATTCGGTTAAATTTTTAGCCCTCTACATGCAGATGTTTACTTTACACTTTTATTTTAGCTTAACCGGAAGTTTAATTTAAACTACTATGTAAGAGTTCAGGAATAATGGTTAAAGGTTATAGAACTGATATTTTTTATTTGATCTATTTAATTTTATTTGACGTTCATTTTATTTAATTTGTCGTTTCCCTTTCAAAAACGTTCAACAATTTTATTGGGACAAATATTTAAGTTAAAAATCACTCCATATTATCATGACAAGATGTTTTTTAATACTTAAAATAATGTAACGAAGATAACAGTTTAGTATTTTTGTGACGAAATACTAGTTTATTCTTCAGTTTTCACATAATTTTATAGTTTTGATTCAATATAGTAAATAGTAGGTAGATTTTTTGTTTCGAAAATAAATACTAAACACACACACATTTAGTCGAATAATTTTACTTGAATAACAGTAACTGGACACAGCACAGTATACTATAATGACGAATTATAACAATTAATTAAACAAATTAATCACGAAATCCACCGACCAATATGCCAATTAGTTAGTCCGACTAATCCAATACCAATATAATCTAATCCGATCCCTTGTCTTCCTACATTATGAGCAAAACTACAACAGGATGATGTTCACTGAATTAAAAAAACATTTTACCCAAATGCAATTCCCTTTTTCTTGATACCTTCTGTATGTATAAGAATCCTCTTTGCATCAGTTATGAAAGCCCACGTCCAGGCGGGCCTGCGATACAGTCAGCTTGGGAAGAGAGCCACAAGTGCCAGGGCAAAAGTAATAATTCAAAAATAAATGTAATAATTCAGTAATAAATTTATAAATCTTTAAATAACTAAGGACTACTAGTAAGCTTTCAAAATATCTTTTTGAAAGCTATGTGTAGCTTACCTTTAAACATTATATTGTACTATATCCATTTATCGAACAAATATATGATAGACACATATCACTTTATATTATATATATACCTAAGTATATATACTATATATACTTTATATTATATCATGGGTGTCCATGAAAAACGTTTCAGGACTTAGGCGAGTGATTGAGTAAATTAAAAGGAAGAAAAGAGTTCTAATAGAGGTATGGCCTAAAACGCTTATTTTCTCAGATTTTTTAAACCATTTTCATAAACTATTTTTTTAATTCAAACACTTTTTTAAGGATTATTTTGAAAAGTGGTGTGTTTTACAATAGTAGATTAGTATTATTTAAAAAAAACTAGCATAATCTAAGTTCAAAATACGAAATAGCGGCCATTTTAAATTTTACCGTTAACAAAGTATTAAAAGTTTTAAAAATTTAAATAGCCGCCATTTTGGATTTTTAGCTTGGATCATGCTAGTTATTTTTTTACTAATAGTAATCTAATATTTTAAAAAAACGTACCAAATTTTGAAGTAATGCGTTAAAAAATGTCTGAAATATTGAAATATGAAAAATATTTTTGTAAAATACAAAATGGCGGATATCTGAGAAAATATGCGTTTTAGGCCATACCTCTATTGGAACTTTCTTCTTTTTAATGTACCTAATCACTCACCGAAGTCCTGAAACGTTTTTCATGGACACCCTGTAAATTTGCAAAGAATGAAATGTTTTCACAAAATTTAATAGCCTATATACCTACGAATCACTAGCACTTACCCGACAGTCCGATGACCGACTTTAGGACACAACTCGGAAGTTTGTACAACGAACAAAGTGTTCAGGGGGAGGGGCGTCTAACAAAATCTTGCCTCGGGCGCCAATAAACCAGATGACGGCCCTATCTAGAGGTATTGTTCAGATTTGTAACCATAACCTCTTTCTTATTCTATCTACCGTAGTTTGTTAAATATGTTCAAACAGTAAAAGTATTATTTTCGGAATTAAAATGTGTACTACGTTGTACAGATGTTAATCAGGCCCAGAATAGATTCTTGAATAATTCCACACCATGCCGCTTCACAGCCACACAGCGCCACCGTCGCGTCGACACGTAGACACCGGAAGTACAAGAGTCTGTCTGGCGCCGCGCTTCCGCTGAATCAGCGACTATAGCATAATCCAAATTGGAACTCTTTATATTTCCTTCGCGAGGTGGCCGTGAATGTACTAAAATCTCGTGTTAAGGCAAACGAATGTGTGTAACGTTTAAATAAACCAAATTTGTGTAATGCTTAGTAAATAAATAAAAAAAATTGATAAATCCAAGACCATTATTTTAGACTAATATACAATGGGTTGTAGCATGGTGCTACTATTTTAGAAACAAAAAATGATTACTTATATAAAATGATTATAAGTGTAGAAGATACAATCGTACTACATATTTCCCTATTAAATCCTTTCTTTCAAAAATGTGCATTGGAATAATCAAAGTTGAAGGTACTGACTTACTAGAGTACCGTTTCAACGTGGAAGGTCTTGAATTTTCGTTGTTTTTACAATGATAACTTAATTGTTATTATTCCTTTCTAGTATATTTACGATGGTAGCTAAAAGTGTACAATATAATTCATGTTGTTGTGTAGAGTTAAATTCATCATCCACATAAAAATCGTATTTTGTATGATAATTGTATTTACATTGAAATATATATAACGAAGTTGAAATAATCTGATATTATCTAATATCCTTAAGGAAAGATGAGCTATTATTATATTTCTTGTGGTAAGACCTAGGCCGGGACTAATAAGATATGGAAACTAGTAAATACAATAGATTTTGTCTTTTGGAACGCCAATATTAAAAGCTAAGGTAAAAATACATGTCTAGCTTACTATTTGAAATATTTTTATTAAACTTAAGAGACGGCTTTTTTGTATCTATTGCAGGTTAGTTACCATAACCTATGTAGACAAATCTAAATTATTTTTATCCTTATGGCAATAAACCTACTTACTATTATCTCTTGTTATTGTTATAGTGATTCAGTAAATGTGGCTTAGTCTAATTAGCGATAGTTTGTATCATGACCAGTAATTTCTATGTCAATGGAAATTTGCTAAGTATGCTGGTGTGCTGCAACGGGTTTCTTTATTTAGTTCAAAGATTGTTCCACAAAAATATTAGTCAAATCAATCAGTCAATCAATTTATTTATTCTCACAAACGCAAAGTATGACACAGCAGAGCTCATTGTTTTGACTCTCTAGCTCAAGCTATTTTAGAGGCATCTCAGATTGTTTACATAATTTTCAAAAATAACAGTACTACAATGTCCTTTCTCATTGATGGAAATAGCCTACTGTAAAACAATTTAATAACAAATACAATAATAAATAGATAAACTACAAAGAATACAACAACTTTAACAGAACGAAGGATAGTATTATGAGTCAAACTTAATCCAAATATTAGTATGCATATAATATATAACCGCGTATGTTAACAAATAATTCTGGCTTTACATAAAGGAATATTCTTTGTATAACCATTTTTTCTATATAGTGCATGTATATTATACATGCACTATGGTTTGGTAACTTTCACTTTCTGCCAAACCTCCACGTAACCTCAAAGTCGTCTAGCAATATGCAACACGTTGCCAACGTCGACTTATTGGCCTAATTCCTAATAAAAATAAAATTACAAAAATGTGCAATACATATTATTCTCTGATTTTCTTTTCTTATAATTAACAAATGTAAGGGTGTTTTATATATGTGTATTAGTGTAGTTTTTAGAAATTTAAATAACAGAGTACTAACTTCAACTAACCTAACATACCAACTTTAGTTAGGGTAAGTCGAGAAGATGAAATAATTAATAATATTCAAATGAATGAATTAATGTATTGTATTGCGTTTTTCGTTTTAGTTATTGAACCGAGTAGAACAACGTATAAACGACAGGACGGTAATATTAAACCTTGCTAGTGGTTTACGAAGTTGTGTCAGTCTATGTACCTAACTACTAACCAACAAGGTTCCACAGCTCTTGTAATCTACCGGCTACCTTGCCTAATCAAAATTGCTTCTATCGTATCTCGGAAGCCGTTGTTTGCTTCTGACACTAAATTATTTCGTGTACTTTATCCCTACTACTTTTGCCTATTTTGCTTCTTATTTCTATAATCAATTTTTATTCTTTCACGGCAATATACTTTAATGTGTTTATTCGTTATTTCTACTTAAAGGAATATTATTCTTAATTTTATGTTATGTGATGTATTTAAAATAAATTTATATTTCCTAAAAGTTTTTGTAATATCAGATCAATTGACGAATTGTAAATTAAGGAAATAATAAAATTACAATAATTCATTCTCTTATATAGTAATACAAACTATTAGGTATTACACTACCATGGTACAATGTTACCATACTGCACGGGAAAACTTAAAAATCAATGTTCAATCTGTAAAAAACTAATTGCTAATCAAAATTATAGTTCCAATTAAAAGTTCTAACATTATTTTCGTACGTTATATTTACAACCATAGAATCGTACCTTTTCGATGGAAATATAGCTTTTAAATTGGCAAAGACAGGCGGGAGAAACCTTTACATTAAAGTTGAAAAGTCAGCATCACAAGAAGAAGCATATTAATAATAGCTTAGAAGTAGGATTTTGAAATGTCAAACCACAATGATGGTTAAAAGTACTCAAATATAAAATAAATATAGTTTGTGCATTTATACATAGAAGGTTGTGTAATAATGTAATAACAAAATAATTAATATTACTTAAATTTAAATCTCATGAAATGACACTCACAAAGTTGGTCAATGTCTTAGAAGGCTAAACCACTTCCCAAGGACCCAGGTTTTAACTTTGCTCTTTCAACTTTCAAAAGTTTATAATATAGAGATGCTTTTGAAATGTAAATATTTGTTAGTAAGCTGCAAAAACATATTTTCTACATTATTTATTTTATTTGACACAAGATTTTTTTATCTGGATTGATAATCAAATGAAAAGGTTGATTTAGGTCGGTAAATTTCTGCACAAAATATACGTGGTAAGAAATAATTAATAACGCATTATATTACTCATGACATTAATTATTTTAAATAATAATTTCCTTATTTTATTATTTATTCATCATATAAATTATATTTGGTTAACGATACAAAATAAAGGCTTGTACAGATTATTTATGATACCAATACAGGGTGTATTTTGAAAATAATGTTCCACTTTTAAGTAATTGTATTCTAAAATAGTGTAGATTACATTAGTGTTGGTTGGATGGGTTTAAAATCTAAAAAAGTTTTGCTTAGATTTATCATAGTTCAACGAATACCACTAGTCACTTAACAGAGGTCTAAACGGTATTTAATTTATCCTCCAACATTCAGCGAAACATTTGATGAAACTGTATTTACGTAAGTTTGATCATTTGTTTTAGTCATTGATATCTTGAGTCGTTTCATTGTAAACAAAGCTTGTTTATGGTACATGACTCCTCAAAACATATACGAGATGAGGGTCAAGAACGATGACCCTGAAGGCCAAACCACCAACCCAGCTCTGGGGAAGAGTTCTGTCAGAAAATTACAAACGATCCTTAGATTGGCCGTAAGCGACTTGCCCTGTTGAAAGATAACATTTTCACTACCATTTTGTAGATAAAATATAGAGCTCCAACATTTCAAGGTGGGTAAGTAAGCTTTCTCCGAAGAAAATTGCCCAAAACACCAAAAGACTCATGTTAAGGTATTATACGAGACCCAAAGTGAACATCTCATCGCTCGACATGCTTCAATCCATCACATTTTGATACGGTATTTATTTTAGGAAATTATAAGCAAAACATAAAATCCCATCAAATATGCAGCAGTAATTCCAATTTATAACAGAAAACCTAGGTTTTTTATTTAAAACACGATGAGTTGTGTAGTTTAACATATGTAATTCAATATCATATTCATATACGAACTTCTTTGGACTTTTTATAAAACTGCGATGTGTACCTGCAGTCAGCACCATCTTATTTTATGACTTCCTATTTCTCTTTTTGTTTAACAAGCTACTTGTTTACATAAACCTTTAAAACCGACGGTAAATTTAATATAATTCACTAGCACACGTTTTCCGTCACAGTAAAAAATAGACAAAAAGGTAAATAGATGAATGATAACTAGATAGAAATTTATAATATCACAGAAAACACTGACTCTTTCCTTGCAAAGTTGTCAGAATAGTATTAATGTATTTATAAGAAATCTCACTCAACCCTAATGACAACAGCCGTTGTTCAGTGTCAATGAACAACATTTTGTTATTAGATTTTTAAGCTAGAATGCATTTCACTACCTTTTTAATTGTTAGTGAGCAATTAAAACTGCGATATTAGTTTTGGGACACGATATATAGGCGTTATAATCAATTTTGGTTTGGAATTAGTGGTCGGTTAGTTATTTGAGTTTTTATCACATCTGTTTATCCTAATCTACCTGTTTTAACATTTAAATAGCCTATTACGAAATACTTTTACTGTCATTTTAACTAATTATAATATACGCATGATCTATGTAGATTTTTTTAACCTGTTTACTATTATTCAGTATTATTCACAAGCTAAAAATGTTTGCGTGGATAAGTACAAATGTTTAAAATTCATTAACGTTACTATGAACTAAAATAACTATGTGAATGTTAGGTCTGTGAAATATACCAATATACCACTGTGAAATTGTAATATCTGATATCAATAAGAGTAAATATGACATCATTGGTAACAAATTGAGTATCACACAGTCCCTGTCAATTCTTATCTCAATATTGATATCGAATCCAATTTGTAACTGTGGAGTATATTTCTTCATATTCTTTCTTATCCATACAAAAATTATCCAAAATAAAACAAAATTAAAATTTTTTAACAGTGTAGAGATGTTTTATTTCCTTATATCTTTCCCAGATTATCGTGTACTAAAGTATACTAAATAATGTCTCAATATTAAAATTATTTTCTCTTTTACAGTCGAAGAAGTCTAAGTATGTTTTAGGTAGTAAGTATGTTTTACACATAAAACACAGGTTTATTTAAACATGCAAAACTTAATTTTTTCTAATTAGTTCAAAACACTTCACGGGAGAAAGATTTTAATGTTTGAATTAAAAATGTAAACTGCACAAAGAAAATTGCCTTTACACACTTTGGGAACAAAATTAGTTATCATTTCATTTTTATTTCAGAATAAAATCAAGGACTTGAGGCGAAATTCCGTAAAAGTATAAGACTAGCGAAGTAAGTTGTAAAGAGGCCACAAAGTAAAGAATCCAATTTCAAAGAAGAAAAGTTAACTCCTTGACTTGAGAGGAAATTGAGTTACACGGATGTCTAAAGCACTCACAGGAAGATAGGTAAAACTTCATATTGCGTGGTTCTCAAATTATATTATTTTATTTTTATTTATCGATAACTTTAATTTAACTATATAAATTATCATATAAAACATACAGTTACTTCCATTCTGCTACATTTATAGGCTACATCATATGTAATCCTCTTAATTATGCACAATTGTTAATTAATCCTGATAAAACTGTAGCGAATTATAATTTTTGTAAAAACATTGTGAGAATTTTTTACTTTACACCTGCAAAAATGCTATGAAATGGTGTTGCGTGGATATTTATCGACGTATTTCATTTATAAAATGAATTTCAATTTTTTAAGTTATGTTTAGTTAAAATCTGAAAGACATAAAATGTATATAACAAAATATTTTACTTGGAAATAAAAACCTGCTTGAGATTGGATTGTATTGTATTGGTAGGTTTTATTATAGGTTTTTTGTTCTTCATAAGTTATTGTAAATTATAATAACCCAATGTTTGAGTGGCTTTGAAAAGTCAAATGAAAACGATAAAAACAAGTGTAGATAAGTATAAGTTTGGATATCGTGGTAAGAAGTTGGAATGTCGAAGCCGATCAAACTTTCCCGATTATTTCCAGCTCAATTTCAAACTTGTATATGTTGTTTTTGTCCCTTGTTTGATTTGTTTTTAAGTGGTTCAAAATCAGAAACAAGATGATTTCTTTATGGAACTGTACTGGATGAATTATATAAAGAATCTGATACTTTTAAGGTGTTAAATTATCGAAGGAAGTAAAACATTTATATCCACAACCATAAAGAACTTTAAAAATCCTGTTAACTGTATGGGCGATAAAGACTAATTTGTTTTATAAGTATAAACAGACTACATAAAATATATTCTTTGATTTAATATTGATTGGTACATAAAACTAGTTCCTTTTATATTTCGTACTTGAGATAAGTAGAGATGATAAAAAACTTAACATATGTTGGATAAAATTAGGTCGGGTAAAAAAATGTTTTGCATAGATTTCTCATGTGAAAGAAAAACTATTTGTAATTACAAAATTCATCAGAAATATTTTATCTATACAATATGTTTCAACTTTTACCGTGTTCACGTGTTTTCGGGCTATTTAGGTTTAATTTAAAGACTGATATAGTTTTTTATTTCAATTGATATACATTTACCTCATTGAATTGCCCACTATTGCCATAGAAATGACATTATGTCAATATAATTTAATCAATATTTAAAACAAAATGATCGACGAAACCATGAGGAAAAAATTGTAAATCCAGGAGTTAAGAAAATTTTAAAAACAAGGTGGCAAAAGAACAAAGATGAACACCAGCACCTCTAGAGGGTTAAGCAGGAAAGTTATTCAATTAACAGTTTTCCACTGAAAGGATTCTCTGAGAAACTCAACAAACTTTTTTGGTTTTAACGAAGCAGCAAAATGCTAATAAGAGGTGTATTTACTTACTTAAACTATTTTAAAACTTTAATGGTAAATTTAAAATGTAGGAAAACTAGTTAAATATTCAGAAAATATTGATAGGTTGTATGGTTTGGTTTACTGCATAGAATTTAAATTCAAAACTGTCTCAATACCTTGGTCCTTGGCAGGTTTAATTAAATGTAACTAATGTTGTCTTGGTAATGGAAAGCAAAGTTTTCCATTTACTTCCTTGTACCTTTAACTTTTCACTTTATCTATCTGAGACTATGACCCCTTTAACTATAAAATCTAGTGTGAACTGCTCTGTTGGATGGGTTTGTAGCGTTGCATGATTTCCAAGGGACTGACCCATGATATTACCTACTAGGGTTAAGCTTGTGAGAAGTCATTTTTGCAGTCGTAACTTCTTCCTAGGTAGACCTTACCTTAGTCTGTCAGCTGCTTCATGTTATTCCCTTCAAATACACTATTCAAGAGGACTACTACTACCTTCACCTTCACTAGAAGCTTAAACATCTGTCAAGAACAGTCATATTGGCTGTACTATGATTATTTCTTAAAACATTACACTTCTATGCACAAATTAACTTTAAAATTATCTTATATAATTTATGCACAATGTATTTTGCGATATTATAATCAGAATATTAATAAAATATGCATTTTTTACTTAATGTCACAATTTTGGATGTAGTTTAGTAAACAGCATTGTTTAGAATTAACTCTTTAATATAAATGAAGTCGCACAAATAAATAAAAGTTTTCCCCTTCTAGTAAAATTAATATCTCCCCAAAAAATTTTAATTAGTCTAAAATAGACAAAGGTAATTTCCATTAAACTAAGTTTTATTTTTGGCCAAATTTAAGGTATAAGACATGATGTAGATCAAGCCTGAAGGGCTACACTGAATAATTAAATAGCTGCGAAATTGAATGTTTAACAATGACCAGAAGGGCAGAATATTTTTTAGATCTACACTCGTTTACTCTCATGAATATCGCTTAATAAACAGAAGGTTGGCTCTTACAAAACAGATAACAATTTAAACATAACAGTTTAACATTTAAGTTTAACAGTTTAAGAGTTTAACATAACTTGTTTTAATTTGTTTTTTTTAAGACTTTAGCACGAATTTAATATTTTAATGCATCTGTTTTGTGTAAAACACGCAATAATTTCGACTTATACCAGTTTCCGCTACCTCTAACGCTGCATTTTCCGAAATTAGCAGTAAATATACCCCTGCCACAAGACAAGTACACATGGTGACCTAGCTAGAAGTCAGTGAGGTTGTAGCAGCTACCCCCACCTTCATATTGTATGTTCAATGTTGTCATCTTAGTTTAAAATCTGATCAGCCACAAATCTTACCTAAAGGCCGCAGGATTTTTCATAATGACAGCATTTAATCGTCCTTAAAAATGATAAATGTTGTAAGAATCCTCAGCGGTACCCCTAAGGCAATTTTGACTTATAAATGGTCCAATATAATGTAAATAATTACTAGCACCAACTTAAATCAGTTAAAAGAATGTGAAGAGAGAGAAAGAGACAGTAAGATTTGATTGTTTTAATAGCACAAAATGAACCAAAGTATAACAAAATCTTTGATTAAAATGTTGGCCCGATCTTTAATTACGATATAAAGTCCAGCCTGTAAGATTACTACTTGCTATAACCTCAACATAAATTCTCGGATCTCAACTTAACAGATTTTGAATTATTCCCTTTTTGGAATTAGATTTATATCGCGGTAACAAGTGAATCTGTGAAAATTGGCCAATCAATCACCTACTGACACTAAGTTTGACACCCGATAAAATTAAAACATAATGAATCAACTGTTGATTATGAAGGTTGATAATCTGAAGAGCCGTTGCGCAGCCAAGCTCAGTTAATCAACTGTTTGAGAAGTTTTGTTTACCAAGCGGTCTAAGATCCATTGTTCAGGATTAATCAGAATGAACTCAGATATGAAGGTCTGTATTCATTGTGATTGTGATTTCCTGCCATCTTCACGGAGTTAAAATCGCATACAGTGTGTTCAAAACTCTCTACCAACCTTGCAAAGGCATATTCACTGGGTCAGTATGAAATCTAAATATTGCATTTAAATTCCCCAAAAGTTTTTGTGGCATCCTAAAACCCTAAAACTTCTAATCGTTTTTATGTAAATGTTTGGAAAACATATGATTTGCTTAAACCTTTTAAAGCATACAAACTCTTATCCAAACGAGCTTTATATCATTAAGTGTTCACTAACATCTAAAATATCTCTATACTCCCAAAATGATTTTTTGTTGGATTTTCTCAAAAAACATTAAACGTATTATTATTATTACAAAGACAGACTCCGTTTGGGCCTGATGATATCCGGTGTGACTACACGAAATCAATCGCTAATTTAACATATTTGTATATATTTTACCGTTTTGTTACAATATGCAAAATATAAGTGTAAATATATTAAGAATTTTTACTTTATCATGTAGTAAAACCAATATGTTTAATGCTAATCAAGAAGTTATTAGTGATGTTGTAGATCTCAAAACTTATACGTTGTACGCACATCTGGAGTTTTGACATGAATATGTCTTAGCTCTGGGAGTGTTGGCAATTTTTCAGACCAAAATTTGAAACCTTTACGCCATTTGGTTGGTGTCGTAATATGGTTAGTGACGTCATAGTTTAGTTATAAAAACAGCTGTTTGGATGAACTGAAGCCATTTTCTATAGACTTATTCATTATCTAACATATTCCTCACAGGTAAGTAAATACAAACATATTTTCCGGTTGGTTAGAAGTAAAAAAAGGCTCCCACCTTTAAACAAAAATTAAAAAATCCAATTTACATTTAAAGCTAATTACGAATAAAACAATCGTTTATGGCGTCTTATTGTATTACAATCAGGTGAAAACAAGTTAGAATTATTCAGTAAGGGTTATTCTTATTTAAGTGTCTATTACAAAACAATGAGATCCAAAGTAATTACCTTGTTTATCTGAGTAGTTTAAGGATTAAATATACCTTATGAAGCATAATTTTATTAATTAAAATAAGAAACAAATTGAATCAGAACAATACTGCAACTGTGATACTAGCAAGGCATAAGTTGAGCATTTGTAATGACCTACTCGACCTCTGAGTGTTCTTGACTCAAGGAACAAAGGTTCTTAGCAACAACATCAATTTTCAAATAAGATACGGTTGAAAACCCCGAGTGGTTGGGACTCATTATTCTTCTCTTTACTTCAACGCCAATTAGACAAAATTGTTAAGTTTTCCTCATTTATTAAACGTTTTATTCTATTTTTAATTTTATTAATTAAGTTTAATGTGTATAAGCTGTGCCTTGAAATCAGATGGTGAATTTAGAAATTGTTGAATACTGTTACGAATTTTGTAACAATAAACTGTCATTAGCTTTGTTTAAAAACTAATCGATAAAAACCCGTGCCATTTCTGTGATTCGGTCATTCGGTTGTTAGTTTAATGAATTATGATTGAACTCAAACATATGTCTGGTTCAGGACTATGTTTTCTATTTAATTTTCATTAGCCATGTACACCTTATCCTATGTTGGCTAGTCCCTATATTTGCTACACATATCTTTAGAACACATCTGTTTATACATTTCCAGGTAATCTATGTATAAAAAGGCAGTCGATTTAAAAAGGATATTTTTTAATTGAATTTAACGTGTTTCAGTAATTTAAAGTTTAGATATTATTTACCCAAACTACCTTTTAACATGAAGTATTAACTATTAACTAACATATAGGTAAATTTTCATCATCTGTAATTTTAACTATTACATAAAATATTTGTTACTTGACTATAAAGTTACTTGCTGATTAATTTTCTTTAGAGTAAAATATCTAATTCCATGTGTTTTTTCATATCAAAATACCTCGTTTAAATTATATATATGTAATCAAAAATATATGTTCAAAGTTACTCAATTTTAAAGAGTGAAAAACTCTAGAGTTTTCGTGTAAATTCTATTAAGCTATAAATCTTGAAGTGAGGGCAGTTTATTAAATTAACTGCCTGAGAGGGAAGGTTAAAATCTTTGACTTAAGTGGCTTAACCTACAAGTTTTGCCGTTACCGAGTTCACACTTACAGTCTTTTCTTTGATAGAAAAGTGCAGGATTTTAATTTATTTTCCCAGAATTAATTGAACATTACTCTATATTCCTAATATTGGGGTTTTTATCTCTATAATTATATGTTTTACAACGTAAATGCATGGTCACTGTTTATTTTTATATCTAAAGAACTAATTAAATTATAATTTATACCACTTGCTTTATAAAACATTGCTATAGTTTGTACTTTGAAACATAAACCTTTCCCAATTTTCTTTATAAAAGTATGTTTAATTTATATGTTTTATGGCTTAAGTAAAAGAAAAGTTAATATAAGGTTGGAATGGAGTAGTCTTGATCGATCGATTAATCCAAGAGAAATATCGTAGAGCAATTAGTTAGTTATTATACAATTTGAGACTATTCAGCGTTTAGTTTTCATTTTAGTTAATATATAGACACATTAACTGTTGCTTTACTAGTGGCTGTGTCATGGATATCATACAAGATATCATTAATTTGCAACTTTAGTTAACCATTTTATCTTCTCCATGTTAAATTTGACAATGTAATATCTTTCTCTAAGAAACCATGAAAGCTATAGACTTATTATTTAAGTAATTGTTTAAAATACATGCTTTTGTCTTCAAGCAGCAGTTGGGTTTTTCGAAATACATTATACTAATGTTTTTTCTTTAAATTTTACTTGTATACTATGTTTTGTATATCAAACGATAGAAATACATCTTAAAACATCGTACACTCGGTAGAAAGCTTATTACTTGAGAATCAGATTTGTTTTTCATTGAGATATCTCTTCCTGAGAGAAAGGTACATATTTAAACAAAGACCTCATTTTTCAGGAGACGTGTTTAAAGTCAGACATAGGCTAAAGATCAATCCATATAACAAAAAGGCTATAACAATTTTTCTGGTAATCAGAACTTATTAAACAAAATTTTAAATTAAAGCTCAATATGTTTTTAATAAAATTAGATAAAAATTTAAAATAGACCATCAATTTTTTTAAGCGCTCAATGCCCTATTAGACATTTATGATTTCCTTAAATTATAATTTTATTTCTCAGTACTAAGGTTTTCAAATTATAAGATAAAATTCTTGATTTTTATGAGAATATTTTTATTTTAAGCTTCCAGTAAAGGTTTCAACGCAAAATTATGTGTAAGTTCTCATAATATTCCAATTTCACCTCGTAGTCACTATAAAGTACAGTAGCACTGTAGGAACGGAACAGTTATTGCTATCCGACAAAAAAATAGGTTCATAATCCTGTATTATATAATTGATTGTGGTGGTTCACGTGAGTTTGAAGTAAAATATCAGTAATTTACTAACTGGTAAACAATAGCTTTAATGTTCTGTAGGATGTGTGTCACTTAATTCCCAAAGCCTACCTTCAACAACGAATTTATTTTTTCATTCAGAACATAAAGCTTTTTCAGAACATAAAACTATAAATATAATTTATAATAATATACCTTTAATTTTTATAAGCATGATAGAGAAACATGCATGATCTTACCGAAAATTTCGTACTACTACGATATAATCTTTGTATATTACTTGTAAAAAATAAAACAAAATATGTTAACTACAAAAGCATTGTTTTCTAATTACAACTATAATTCAAGATTGATGGAATGAGTTTGAGATATCCAATAGTTGTTATTAATTATGCTAAATATCTTTCAATTACGGCTGTCAAGCGTCTAACAATAAATCAAAGGCGTTGTTCAAATAAAGTGCGCTCCAATGAGCCCATTTATTAACTGAGATAGCAAATATCTTGACTCCATTGCCTTTGGGCGCATTCTTGTATCTGAGTTAATTTATAGATTGTCTCGTCCCAGCTATTTCACGATGGATTTATCTTTGTAGCGCAATAGCTTTTCATCAACTTTACGAAGTTTAACTTTGCAAATTATGTTTATAACTTTAACGACCTCTAGTCTTATAAAACTTCAACTGTGTTATGAGTAATTTCTTTATAATTTGTTTATTTAAATATCATTTCTATTTCCAGATAAATTAGAAACTAAATGTAATTTGTATCTTCGATAAATAAACATTTAAACACTAATTTGGTATACTTATGGTCTGTAGTCTTCAATAAATGACTAGATATTCTAAAATAGAGTATAAAATTGATGGTAATCAATAATTTTTAAGAAATTTACCGACAGAAAATTTACTTAATTTTTTTAACATACAAAATGTTCGTGAGACGAATCAAACAATGTCGTTTGTGTGCCAACAAAGTACAAGATGAACAGTTTCGACGATTGATTATCGATAAAAACTAGTTAGCTCAGAGTCTGTAACAGTACGAACTACAACGACTCAAATAATTTGAACTATATTATGAATTTAGTTAATACCAGGTGAGTTTTTTTTATGATCCGATAACTAACTTTTTAATTACACTACTTAGCACTCACTACACTTTAAATTTGGAACTTGCTTAGTTTTAAGTTTCTCTCAAGAGTACAATTTAAAAGTTTGTTAATATGGGTGAATTTTGTAATTTTCCAAAATTGTGGCTGACTTAAAAATGTCTCATGGAACACCATGTATTCCATTTTGTTTTTGGATTTAACTCTCTAAAATAAAACATTTTTGTAATTAAAAGTTTTTCAATATCTCTAATGGTTTAGAAGCTTCAAGGACTAACGGTATAACTCCTTTGATATGAGATTTTTAACACTATTCAAGTACTTAACATCTTAATGTCGTGATTTGGCAACTGATTATGAAAACTTCCTGTATTCTTAGCTCTAAACCATTAGAGCTATTGAATGAGAATATATTACAAAATGTTTTGTCTTAAAGATTTCAATAAAAAAAGTGATATACAGGTTGTTTCATAAGACATTTTTAAGTTAGTCGCCATATTATAAAATGACAGCCATAATGAAAAAATTGTATTTCTGAGTGAAACTTAAAGTTGGGCAAGTTCCAAATTTAAAGTATGGTACTAGGTCGTTTAACAAAAAAGTTAGCTATTGTACCACTTTAAAAAAACTCACCTGGATATGAAAGTCAAATAGGATAAGTCAAATAGGTTAATATAAGTTTCTGTACATTCGACTATCGAATATTTTGCAGTCACATATGACTATAGCTTAAATGTTGATTATCTTGTATAAGGGAATAGCATAACGTAAAGTGCATAAGGCCTAACACTTTCATATCTGAATATCGCAAAGAAACAGCCAGTCACGTTTAATTTCTCTGTGTAAAATCTTTATATCGGTGGCTCACGACTTCTTATCTCATCCGAAATAGAGGAAGAAGGCTTTAAATGCTTAATTGGCCTGTGTTGGGCCTCTGGATAAGCTCCAAACGGGCTTATTAAAACCAAGGACTTGTCGTAAAGCTGTTACTGTTTGTTTACTATGTGAACACCAACAAAGGAAAAAATCGATAAAAATCGTAATTACTTCTTAAAACCTAGGATTTATATCTACGTAATACATAATTATAACCATTTCAAAATTTATAGATTAAAATTGGTAAATATTTCGAACACAGTACTCTTCCAATCTATATGAAATCGATCTTAGACTTACTTTTTGAACTTTCTCAAACAATTTTTACAATGTTTCTGTCCGCGGAAGAACCCATTTTGACGTTTCGTACGATTTTAGGCTGAATTATGACAGTCTCAAACCATACCGTCTAGCTAGGAATTGGGGTTCTGGGCGGGGAAAAAATCACTCAAATACACTTATTTCATTCCTTAATAACATAATTAAGAATAAAAACGCCACGGAACACAGTTTTTCCGACTTTTGTTAAGTTTTCTGGACCGAAATAAGGCACCCTCCAAACACCAGTCATCCTCGATGGTCATTTACCTTATAATTAAATTTATCTAATGATGTAAACTCTTCATAGTCACACAACAATACCATTATCAAAGGAGGAGATACGTTAACAATTAATTGTAATTATTCAGTTATATTCTTGATAAGAAATTAGCTTTGGTTCTTAAAGTAAACAATGATTTACTGTACGATTTCAAGTATTATAAAAGGGATTTTCTAATTTACATTGTTGCAAAACATTGTTTAATCTTGGAGATATTTATGAAGTTTTGACCCCCTGGTTTGTTGGTTATTCACTAACGGTAAAAGTTCTGGTGTCTAAGATGTTCTTTCTACTAACTGCAGTTTTCCATATTTCGTTGGTGTTGGTTTTAAGATATGAAAGATAACAATAATCATATAATCACTGAACTTAAAGTTCTTAAAAGAAAGAAAAATACAAAATATTCAGATCGGGAAGTATAGCTCAAAAACAATTGGTAGAATTGTTTTAAAACTAATGAAAAAAATGAAATGATTAATGAAAACAAATTTATAAAAAGAAGGGATTGAAGTCTTTGTACTTCAGAAACCATGGAATCAAAAGTGCTAAAGTTTTACAGCACTTAGAACTTATACTCTTTGACTCGTTCACTTTTCACCTAAACCCAAACTCGACTTTACCTTCATCAAAGATCTGCACAAAATTTAAAGACTTATTGTTAAAAATATTTAATGTACTGAATATTTATGACCTAGAATATTACTACATATTCAGTCCTATTAAAATCTAACAACTTATTTTTGTTCTAAATTCAATTCAGGACAAATAAACCGGAAATCATGAGTCATGTATATAGTATATAACAAAAATAAAAAGTTTAAACACAACAAAAAATTAAAAAGCAGTATATTTAGTTATGTTATATAGAGATGTCTCCTAGTTGGTTATAACATTTTTCTTTATATAAAAATACATATAGCGTTTTATATTATTGTTTTTTTAAGTAATTACTAATCCTAAGATATTTATCATTGAAATAGATCAAACAAGTATATTAATTATTATGTTTGTTGAAATTAAGAATGTTTTTAATTTTAACAAGTGTTTAAATGAAAATCGTTTAATTACTATCATCGTTTTGTCGCCAATAAAAATTACAAATACATTTCGTTAGTCCTGAGGTCTTACATGTATGTAACTCCATAACACTGTTATGGTAAACAAGTTAAGTTTTCGTTTCCCACTAAGGATGATGAGGTTCAGTGTCTCAGACTAGCCTCATGCGACTCAGTAGCAATTTAGCGGGACCATAACGGTGAACCTCGTTTGTTGTTATTGGTCTCTGGAATCCCTAAGTTTACACCGACAGACAAGCCGAGTAGTTAGGTGAAGCTGAAACTTGTACTGCAATACTCCTTCAGCTCTCATGTCGGAGATAACTACATGATACAGCGCTCAAACACTTATCCTTATGTTGTGTTTATTTTTTAATCAAGTTTTGAATAAATTTTTATGTTTATGTAGTAGACATTCTTGAACACAGAGTTTTCATTGACCATACGTAAAATTTCTCGACAGCAGTTTTTAGCGAATTTCCTATGGATAGTTGAGCTATTCACATGACCCGCATGGTATCAGTTAAGCCCGGGACCATGATAATAGTTCATAACTTAACCTGCTAAACACGATTTGGGGGGTCATTCAAAATAGTATATATTTATCTATAATATAGATGTTTACATATTGTTTAAATATATAGGGTGTCCCATGTGTAAAGCGCCAAACTCTGATAAATGGTTTGATGGGTCAAAATAAACAGAAATTCCAGAATAACATTTATTCTAAAAACTCTTCGTTTTCCAGATATATGCCATTTTTGTATTTTCGCAAAATAATTTAAATGGTAAATAAATTCACCTACCTAATTACCACCTCGTTTTTCAGAAGCATTTGAAATACTCCGCTATAAAATTGTTTAACAGTCTGTCACTGTGTCTAAAAAAGAAGCACGATTATGACATGTTTATAAAGAAACTAAGAAATGCACTTACTGGTATGTCGTGTTACAGTGTTGAGGATTTTATTTTTAGATAGATGTAAGACGGATATGTTTGTTATTATGCAAACTGTTTTTTAAGAAATTAATTCTTTATTTACTATTTTGTATGACGTAGCATATACATTGTACCATGTCAACATGCTCAATAAAAAACTTGAACTTGAAATCTCAAGGACGATTTCACCGATTGGGTTCGTACTAGGTATGGTTTCGAGTACTATGAAATGAATATGTTCTATGAAATTCTCACTACTCGTGCCAGTGTGCTACTGTACGTAGCACATCTGTTTTGACTTCTAAAAAAATATCTTTTTGGATATTACACAAAATCTACATGTATAACATAAGATTGATGCAAACGTTTCAAAATAATTCCAAACAAAAGCAAATATTCCAAAATCTTACTTTTTACGTGATAGTTCAACTGGTACATTTGAGGGTTTCAGGACGTTTCCTATCTCACAAAAACAGACGCGGAAGTCTTAACGTTAATTGGTCCACGTTAGACAGCTGGAACCTCTCCAAACAGGATTGTACGAACACATAAACTTGTCTTAGAGATTAAGAGCTTGTCTTGTTCTTTTTGTTTTGAAGTCAACTACAGTTTATGGTGTTTTAACATATTAAAATTAAATTTAATTTATGAATATATTTTGTACTGGTTTGCACCTGTCATACTTTTTAATGAATTACAAACTGTGAATTACTTTTCGTATTACATTACGTAAATCATTTTCATCCAAACAAATAAAGTTATATTAAAATTCATATTTTTGTGTATTTAGTTACAATCTTTATTATCAAAATGTTCCCTCGAAAGGTTTACCGTCGATTAGTCAAAGGTAGGTAAGCTTTTACAAAAAGCAATGTTGCGAATACATTTTCGGTTAAAACTACATTGAATATAGTGTCGTTGTACTCTACAGGCTATACGCTTTCCAACGATATTTTTCTCGTGTGGCTAACTCTATGCGTCAGATTTCAGTGTGAGTTAAATTATCTGTCTTTTGTTGCACGGTTATGTTTTTACAATGGTTGCGTTACACGTTCTCGTCGCGTTTGTATGTTGTTCTGATGTTAGTTTCACAATTTTAAAATGGATAGCAGTGACTCAAGTTTGTAAAACTATATATTTTTATTTTCCTTATGAAACTCTATAAAAAATTTGCTATATTCAATTTATGAGTGTTTTTTATTTGCTGTCCTTTGTGGGGGAGCGAATTTTGAGGAATTATTTGAAATTTTTTATCAATATCAAGTTGATATACCCGTCAAAACCTAATTAAAGATAAAACATATTATTATTTTATAACAGATAATTTAATGTAGATTAAAATAGTATACTATATTATAGTTTTGTATATTTACTATTTTATGTGAATTTTTAATAAAAGTCCGCAAAAGTGCCAAAAAGGGTGAACCACAAGGGGTCCAATAGTGAACCGTTGGAGAGTTAAACAGTTTTTAACCAAAGATGATCCAAAGACGATAGTATGGTGACTGGCCTTAACATATTAATATGGTGTAATAATCAAGTTAAACGAAAACGGTTCACTTCTAGGAGGTTAAAAAATTGTAACCTCCTGTTGGGGGGTATTGTCAATCCGTCAGACTAAAATTTGCAACGATAACGCCATAAGCTTAGTGACGTCATATGATTAGAATTATATTTAGAGGAGATGTTTATAGATATTTATGTTTATAGGAGCTAAAAAATTCTTTTTAGATCCATCCATAGTCTATCCTATTTCCCACAGGAACGAAAAAAATAATATTTTTTGAACTACTTATACGAAATGGTATTTAACCTTTACCACAGCTTTAACGTTTACCTCGGCAAATATTATGTGAACTAAAGATGAATATATTTTATAAATACTCTAACATGGGTTTTTATGTTTGCTAGTAGATATATTAGCTCAAGGGACAATAAACACGGTGTTTCTGAACAACCTTGTCCCCTTTTGTAGGTTTGTTACTTGTACCAAGACAAACATGTTTTACAAAATAAACATAGGTTACGGTTCCTTGAGTTTTCTTGTTTTGTAACTGTCTTCTTGCATTTTTAACAATTTCGTAATACATTGCTATCTCTTTTACATAGAAACTTGAAATTCTGTATAAACCTGTAAACTAGCTCCACAAATTCAACTAAAACTTCTTTATTTCATATATAAATAAATTTACATGAAACAGTGTCAGGTAAATTACATACATCACACGTCTTAAAAAGTTAAACAAGCAATGTTCTTACTATGTATTTACATTGAGTAAACATCAGCATTTCCCCAATAATAATACTGAACGTAATTGAAGACACCCTCTAGAAGATAACTTTTTACCCTCCTCTCAAACGCCCGGGCACAGTTTTCCTTCTCAAAGGCAGAGTGTTGAATAATTTTATGCCAGAACGATTCAGGTGTTTTCCGAAAAATTTTGTTCTGTGTCGTGGAATAGATATTATCTTTTTTGTCTCAAGTTGTAGGATTGAGTAAAACTTTACTATTGAAGAAATTGATATGTTTTTTTCACGAATGTTAAACACTGAAAGATGTACAGATAAGGAAATGTGGATATTTTATTATTTTTGAAATTCTCTTTGCAAGAAAGAAAAAAAGTTAAATTATTATACTAGATTTTATTTCAAAATGACGGTTCTTTAATAAAAAGGCATATCTGGAAAATGGCTGACTTAAAAAAGCCAAGATATTATAAAAGTTGCATCTTTTGATGAAAATCTAATGATAACTTAATTAAGACAGGACTGTAATTAACAAAGTTATTGCACTTTTTACGTATTCATTTGTACAAATGCATGTAATTTGGTACTATTAAAATAACAATTATGTGAAAAACAGTATTAATATAAAAGTTTTTTTTTTCAAAATATCTTGAAAATGAAAAAAATTAAATGGTGGTTGTTGAGTCACTGGATGTAAACAGTAACGAACGCAAAACATCCGAGCGTCGCGTCTATCGAGGCGAAATTCAACGGAATATCCGACTCCAAAACAGAGCTGTTTACAGAAGTTGTGCTAAATATTTAGCTGATTTGTAAGCTCAATTTATGCTATTGGTTTCTTTTAATTGGTTGAATAAACTATTTACTTTGACAAATTGTAAAAACGTTTTAGTTTACTTGTTCCATTTATAACCAAACCTTTTTAAATGGCTTTTACGTTATGACATTACGACTGTGGTATAGGTTTAACCTTTTTTAAAAATAAATTTAAAAATATTAAATTGACTTAAGATGTAATATCCACTAGGCTAACGGTTGAGCTATGCCAAAGACAACTAGTATTACGGAATAACATAGTTTTATTTACTTGTTTTACCATCGGCAACCAAATGTGGTACGATCCGTTTGAGATGTCTTTTGATGTCTTATCAGCTACGTTAGTTTCTGAAGTAGAACGATCAAGTCACACTAGATATTTCGTATTTTCTCCAGTTTGAAAAGTCGTAATAGATAATTGTAAGTGATTTACCTGTAATATTATTACTATTATTACCTTTCTGTAATGGCGACCTACACAGATGTTTCAGCAAAGTACCAGTGAGAAATGAGTGTATGATGATTTTCCCCCCAGACAAATGTTGGAATATACCAACATATTAAACTTATTATACTTTTTTAATGCTGGATTTAGAGATTTTTTTCGAATGGCATCATAATATGATTTAGAAAATTGGCTGAGGATGGACGTATGAATATTTCCAGACAAGGTGTCTACTGCTTGTCTCGCCACCACTTCAGCTAAGTTACACTAGACTTCCCACTCGGTTTCCTCTGATCCGGGCCGACAACTTGTCGGTTTGTCAAGGACAGAACGCGACACAAGAGGATTACTTGTCCACACTTGCCAATCACCATTTAATTTGACCATTGTAGCCTCCAGATCACTGATTTTACTAAAATTAAAGGTAAAAATACCTGCAGTACTATCGGTGATCTTAAGTTAGGGTGCTGACGACCAAGGTTTCGGACTTAAAAGTCCATTATCAAGTAAAAATACCACATTTAAAATTTATCCTCAACACTCCATCGAAGAAACATTGAATATATTAAAGAAAAACCTTGATACAAATTCCACATTACCACAACCTGCTAGGGAGGAATTGTTGAACTTAACAAAAGTAGTACTAAAACAGAACTATTTTATGTTTAAGAATAATTATTACATTCAGAATGAGGGCATGGCTATGGGCTCCCCACTGTCAAGTGTGTTGACTTAGTTGACTTAGTTTAGGCATGTGAATTAAGTATTGACATACGCGTAATGTAAACGTGAAAAACTCCAGACAACGACAGTAAACTTAAATTTAAGTATTACATTTAAGTAATAAAGTTTATCATTCATTAATGCAGTTTATACAAATAGTTTTTGTCTAGATGAGAATCACTCGATTAAAATACATTATCATTGTTTAATAAAAGTAGATAAATTATCGCAAACATTGCGATGCAATATTTAAGTAACTGACAAATAAATGATTGTATTATTATTAGAAAATTCGACAAACATTTTTAAAAATCCTAAGAAATATAAAGGAAGGGCTATAAAAGAAGTTCAAACAGCTTTACATAGAGAAAAATACCATGATGGACGCAAGTTTCATTTAATTTAGGAATACAATATTATTCCAAGTAAAACTTCAAATTTAGTTAAAATGATTGGGAACTGTAAGGGAATTTGTACACGAACAAATACTGAATACATTTTATCAGTTATTTATATATTTATGTTTTTATCGATCATATATTAATATTTTAATATATAAAATCTGTTTATGCAATATATTAGATACTGGTTTTTAAGTAATTAGGAAACTGAATAAATTAGAAAGACACAATATTTCATGTAGGTCTAAAACTAATTTTGGGTTTTAATAAAATATATTGAATTTGTAGGTGGATTTTATAGAATAGTTACGTATTTATTGTATACTTAAATGAATCACCTAATACAATACAGCGCTTACACAAAACCCCCTCATTAGATTAGATTATTTTTTTGAAATTCATTATTGGTGATGGTGGATTGATATTATTTAGATTTTTATTGCGGACATTTTCCATCACGATATTATGTAAAACAAGGTTTTACTATTAGATTCAGATTAGATTATTGAAATGCTGACCACTCGACAGGGTAGGTATTTTAAGGCAAGTATGAATGAGAATTGAGTGAATGATGATTTTTGCGCGAACTAATGAACCTCACGGGTAAATGTAAGGAATAATGTATGTATGTAATGTATTCCCTATGTATGTGCATAGAGAATAATGGGTTATTACAAACAGTATTGTTCATATTTAATCAATAACAGATTCCAGTTTAACATTCTCTAAAGATATGAATAGTATTGAAAGTTTAAGTTTTATTTTTTATTGTTTATTTCTGAATAACCTCTGTTGATTTCGTTTAAACTAATTAAATTGCTTATTCATTCAACTCGCTTCCGGTCTATTTCATTTCATTGTATCACAAGTGCAATATGGTTATAGGTCAGTCAATTCAGCTTCATGGACAACCCCGGAACTGACGGAAACCAATTTATCCCTCCTAATACAACCTCTCTGATAAATCGGGTTGGGAAATATATGAGAGGTCGAATGTGCAAACCCTCCCCTATCAATCTGAAAATCATCGCTCGACAATTTAATTTAGGAACATGCTCCATTCCTTGTTACCGTTTAAAACAGTTGAAAACTTTTAAACTGTACTAGACCTTTTACATTACATGACATTACTTGATTGTAAACATGCTTTACATTTATTTGTGTTAATTAATTAATTATAAACAAAAATATAATATAAAACAAAAACTTATGTGTCTTAAATCTGAAACAGTCATGTCAGTCTTTTTTATGAGTGTTCATCGGGTACTTTATAAATGATTTTAGTCGAATTATTACTACGTTTGCCAAATGCTTTAGCATTAACAGTAATTTCTAGAGGCCAATTGTTTGTTTACGTTTAGTGACATTAGTTAATTTAGAAGCCTTAAGTAACTTATTCAACGTCATTTGAACATTTAACTAGTAATGTTCACAAAAATATGATATACATAATCCATGGGTTGTTAGATTTTTTTTCAAACAATAAAGTAACAATCTTTACTCATTTCTGGGACACTACTACTTATTTATTTTAACGGTACAGCTAGTCCTTTATTACTAAGTTGTAACAATTGTAAAATAATGATTTTATTCCTTCATTGATACATACACATAAAACACATGTAAAAAACTTACGAATTATCACTGATCTATTGCAAGTATTTCGCCAGTAATGTTCTTATCAACTTGATAGTGAAATAAAAAAAGTCTAGAGTTCGGACGGCACCCCTTCTTTGGTCACTGATATGGCGTTATGCTCCACAGTGTCTGCACATCCATGATACTAAACAGTTTTGAGGCACACCGGACACTAGAAACTTTAGGAGGATCATGAGTATTTTTCTGGGACAAAATCCAAAACAACACCAGCATTAGAATAACCTTTAAGTGCTATTCTCAATAATCACCCAAATTAAACACACAAAGGTGAAATTAAATGTTATGGCAAAGAGTTTAGGGAGAAGGAAACAAATTGTTGTAATTTAGCAGATGCATGCATGTTAGGTTAAATCAGTATCGAGGACCAGAACCAGCTTAATATACTCTTCATATAACATGTTTTTTTATAAAGCATGCACTAATCCATGTCCATGCACCAAATAAGGGTCTGATAAAAAATGTGTTGATTTCCGGCTGATTTAAAGTAGTTATAACTATGGTTTAAATATGTAAGCTAAACTACGGGGGCTCCAGGACCTCGTAGTTGTTGTCGGCAGTCCTTAGTAATCAGAAGACTTTTTAATCGCCTTTTCCCTTAAAATCGTATAGGAGTGACGGTTAAGTTGTTATTTACTATATCCTACTGTCTCGTTTAAGTTCTTGTGAAGTAGATCTTAAAAGTTAGAAGGAAACATTCCCTATTGTTCTTACCCTAGGATCTGCCGTTTGGGCGCTAGAGCTGAAAATCCATTTGGTTCCAGGAAAACTAATTAAAAGGTGAACACAGAAAGATAGGAAATAAGGGCAAATAATTACGATTTTAAGAGGTAAAGTTTATGTTCCCATAGATCTTTTCGTTTTCTTGTAAACCATTCCGTTAGGTCAACAGAGCCTAATAAGTACTACATTATCACCGTTTGAAAGGTTCGCTGTACTTCAAAATGTCTATATCTAGACCAGGACTCAAAATCATTCCGTAAAACTCCTTTATCAGAAATAGACTTATATTTTAATTATTGTAATTTGTAGGGCATGTGCGTGTGAAGCTTCAGACCATTATATACTAAAATAACACATCACAGTAGCGATGTGTGCAAGAAGAAGTTACAGTTAAAAATTTAAAGTGTTTAGTCATTCGCATAACCTTAAAACCAAAATGTAAACAAAATAAAAAACATTAACAAATGTTTCAATCTACGGAGTAAATCTTCAACTAACAGAGTAGAGCAATCACCTAATGAAAAGTAAATAGCTATAATATAAACAAAGTTCTGGTTCCACAGTATGGGATCTTTCTTGGGTTTCTAGGGAGAAACCCAATTGAGCTAAAACAAAATTGATAAACCACAAATCTACTCCATGAAAGTTTATCTAAGTGTACCAATTTTCATGGCTAATCGGCCAACAGTGTCCGAGCGCATAAACTTTAAACATACACATATAAATTTATAAACATCCTCATTTATATCTATAAAAGAAAAGATATATTCCAAAGATGTTGTAGGGGAATCAATTGAATCAAGTTATATTGGTATGCCAGTGAACGTATTTAATTTAATCCTGAATTATTTGATTAGTATTTGATCTATCATTAATTTGATTGGACGTTGCTTTCAAGCAACGTTCAATCAAAGGAAAGCTGATGACAAAGGTAACATACAACAGATTATTGAGTTACATGCATCTTTGCCAGCGAGGACGAAGCACGGGTTTTTCAAAAGGATCTCCCTTGCATTGGTTTAAATTACCTTTGTCCTGATATTAATCTTGGAGAGGGGGCTCATTCTCTATTACGTCATCCTTCATTTAAAGCTATCAAAAGCTGAAACTATTTTGAGCTGATAAGTAATTAATACAAAAAGAATTAGCCAAATAAGTATTTTTACATTACTATAAATATGCTCACAAAGAACAGACTCGTTGAAAATACAAACATCTACGTATTCACGTGTCACAGTACCCATGACTGTAAAACATTCTGATGTTAATACTAATTAACTCTTACTGAGTTTAAATAATGTGTCAATTTGTATATTTTTCTTCCATTTATGCTGATATGATGTCTTATCTCACTTATTAAATACCTTCATAGGTGTGTTCATCTTAAATAACTATATTCTTTGTGAGTAATTTATAAGCTATGTGTATTTTATGTTATTTCATTTCTCAAATGATGCGTTTACCCTTATTTTTACTGTCCCTAACCATTTAAAATATAAAAATAATGTTTTCTCTAATAAGCTTTAACCTTAACTTATTGTCTCGTTTTTAAAAGATGGATGTCCCATATGAGCTCTGCCTACAGTACATATTTCTAATTTATTTTACATAATTGTTATAGCTTGTTTAACTAGCAGTTTTATGACTTTTAATGGGTTCGTAAATATAAGGTTAAACTTGCACATCAGGTTAGATTAGTTTAGATTAGATTATTGAAATAGAAACCATACAAGATATGTATTTTAAGCCAAGATAAATGAGGATACATGATTATTGTGGCGCGATCATGTAGTCTTGTTACTGACTAAGGCTGACATGTTCCTCAGACAGGACTGTTAATTAATATCCCAACAGCTGATGGCAAGGAATGGACCTACAGTTTAGTGTGGAATCCAAACCACAGCCTCTGAATTACGAATTGGTCTCGTTATGAGGATGGTCTTTGTGAATTAACGTAGTATTCGATAGTGCGAACGTTGATCCACACAAGAGAACATTACACTCACCGACCATCACTCACAACTATCCACAATTCATGACCTCCAAGTAGATCAATTACATGAAGTCGCCACCGTCCCAGTCATCTTATATATAGGAAAAATGTAGTTTAAAAACAAGCATTTGTTGTTCCTAATTTATTTATTTTAAGTTATCTGAATTTCTGTTTTCATATTAAGATTTGTGTATTTTTTGTTTTTTATAGAGGGAAATCGAAAACTATAATTATTGTATGATAAATTATTATGTTACAGTTTTTGCCGTATTCAATCCTAATATTGAAGACGGCAGGCACTGTAACCTTATAATTTAGTGAATACTAAATTCAGAAGGCAAAATGTTAAAAATATTGTATGTTGTTCATTTTGAAATAAATTACAATTTTTAATTTAATTTATAAAAATAAATCATATACGTAACTCTCTTTTTAGTTTACACATTGGATTTCTACGAGTATATGATTAATGACACTAGCAACGTTGAAACTATGATTGTAGAAATTAATTACTTTTGAACTGGGACATACCAGTAAAATATTTTTACTACAATATTTTTGTGTTCGTTTAGTTCTAAATTTTATTGAGGATACACATTTTACCACGACCTCTTTTGTGGCTTAACTAACGAGCTGTGTTAATTATTATGCTTAGAATTACTAAATATTGTTATACACTGACTTATAGAGGGACCTATTAAGTCCCTCTAAGCACGTGTAATGAATAAAAACACGAATGTAAAGAACGGTTTACTTATTCGTAGGAGTTACCAAGTACAATACGTATCCTAACATCCTCTTATATGATACTACACAGTATTAGAAGGTTATAATCCTATAGGGTCTAATCCTATAAAGGATATGAAACTACTTTATAAGATAGTCTTTGGTGAGTAAAATGAAAATTTTCCTCAACAAGGAACTGTTTTCGCCCGAGGAAATGCTGAGGGATGCAATATTACCGATAAAATCAACGTACTTAACACCCGTGTCACATGTACAGATTCTATCTTACCAGTTTTAAAAATTAAATACTCAATGAATAGACAATTGATAAATTAACACTAGTTTATTATTTTTTAATTTTAAATTGAACTAGCATTAGATTCAACATATACACATATACACCTGAATTCATAGGTCAAGCCTTTTATAGTTAAAAATACTAGTATACAATAATGTTTAAACTAGTTTTTGTTAAATTATACACTATTAACTATTTCTTAACTTAAAGTAAATATTATTGATACGCACTTATTCTTACCCATTGTACTTATGGCTTATTTTTGCTTTATTAAAAGTTATTTATTTTGGTTTGCTTTTCCAATTTATGTAGACTGCAGTGAAATTATATAGTTAGTAGAGAAAATAAATACGAAATTAAATTTTGAACTAACGATATCTAACTAATGTAACTATATTAAGTTGGTAAATACTGGTTTAAAATACATTTTAATTAATAAGTTTTATTTGTTGCCAAATAATTGAAGATTGGCACGATTTTTAATAAGTATTGGAGTATCATAATAAAAGTATAAAATTTTAACCAAATAATTTGTTTATATACTGACCTCATTAGAACTAAACAATTTTAATAACGTTATATTAGGCTTATTTAGGAGAAGTGCTGGATATTACATACATTACAAGTATTTTTTTTATATTAAGGTTTACCTGCAGTCTTCAATCCAATGTTTTTTTTGTACACAACTAGTTTCGGGAACAATATTACCGAAATATGTAAAATTATGTCCTTTCTTATTTTACTATTTTTTGTTTTCCACAGAGAAACTCATAGTTTTAATCTCCAGCGAATTTATACTTGGGCATCATGAAAGTCATGATTTTCAAGGAATGCAATTCCAAGCAGCAATAAATCAGCCCGGACGCAGCGTCGAAGATTAGGTGAATATTTCACTTAGATTTGCGTTTACCTATCTTGAATTTTTAAACGATAAAATAAATTTGCTTCTCCATTTTACCTTAAGTATTAAAACGCAAGTTTCATATTGCTCACTCTGGGACATAAAGTAAATATGTAATTATGATATTCTTTTATATTTTAATATTAAGAATAAATAGTGAGTTGCTGGCTTGGCCTCTACGGAGTCCAGGGTCTCTAGCTTGGCCTCTACGGAGTCCAGGGTCTCCAGCTTGGCCTCTACGGAGTCCAGGGTCTCTAGCTTCGCCTCTACGGAGTCCAGGGTCTCTAGCTTGGCCTCTACGGAGTCCAGGGTCTCTAGCTTGGCCTCTACGGAGTCCAGGGTCTCTAGCTTGGCCTCTACGGAGTCCAGGGTCTCTAGCTTGGCCTCTACGGAGTCCAGGGTCTCTAGCTTGGCCTCTAGGGAGTCCAGGGTCTCCAGCTTGGCCTCTACGGAGTCCAGGGTCTCTAGCTTGGCCTCTACGGAGTCCAGGGTCTCTAGCTTGGCCTCTACGGAGTCCAGGGTCTCTAGCTTGGCCTCTACGGAGTCCAGGGTCTCTAGCTTGGCCTCTACGGAGTCCAGGGTCTCTAGCTTGGCCTCTACGGGAGTCCAGGGTCTCTAGCTTGGCCTCTACGGAGTCCAGGGTCTCTAGCTTGGCCTCTACGGAGTCCAGGGTCTCTAGCTTGGCCTCTACGGAGTCCAGGGTCTCTAGCTTGGCCTCTACGGAGTCCAGGGTCTCTAGCTTGGCCTCTACGGAGTCCAGGGTCTCTAGCTTGGCCTCTAGGGAGTCCAGGGTCTCTAGCTTGGCCTCTACGGAGTCCAGGGTCTCCAGCTTGGCCTCTACGGAGTCCAGGGTCTCTAGCTTGGCCTCTACGGAGTCCAGGGTCTCTAGCTTGGCCTCTACGGAGTATGGCCTCTAGGGAGTCCAGGGTCTTGTGCTTGGCCTCTAGAGAGTCCAGGGTCTCTAGCTTGGCCTCTACGGAGTCCAGGGTCTCTAGCTTGGCCTCTACGGAGTCCAGGGTCTCTAGCTTGGCCTCTAGGGAGTCCAGGGTCTCTAGCTTGGCCTCTAGGGAGTCCAGGGTCTCTAGCTTGGCCTCTACGGAGTCCAGGGTCTCTAGCTTGGCCTCTACGGAGTCCAGGGTCTCTAGCTTCGCCTCTACGGAGTCCAGGGTCTCTAGCTTGACCTCTAGGGAGTCCAGGGTCTCTAGCTTCGCCTCTACGGAGTCCAGGGTCTCTAGCTTGGCCTCTAGTAAAAATTATTCGTGTTTTGTCCTCCTGCAATAGTGTCCTGTTCTTTTTTTGAAAGCAAGAAATACGTAGAGTACAACTATATGCCTGTATCTAACTGTGACAACATTTTATTTTACCTGTTAATAATATCCTGTGATCACTGATTATTTTTTACTAGCTGACCCGGCGAACTTTGTAACGCCCTACAGTAAATATGTGTTAATTTTAAGATTGGCCATGTACCGAAGTCAAAAAGCATTACGGCTTCGTTGTGAAAGATTAGATATTATGGGTCGTGGTATAGTTATGAGCCGTTCTCAAGTTATGAATGGTGTAACTAACACGACTTTGTTTTATTATTTAGATAGATAATAAAGATTGATCAACCAATATACAATATTATGTTTTTTATTATCATATGTCATTTAATTATACAGAAAATAAAATAAATAGGTACATAAACCACCGAAACTGTGAAGTATCAACGGGGCAAGTATTACTGTTCATTTTGTACAATATTTATTAACTTAATAGTTTTAAATTGACGATTGATACAGAATACATTGAAGGTAATTCACGTTGCTACTAGAAAGTAAACTAATAGCTGTAGTTTTAGAAATCAAATGTTTTGATCTCAGAACATTTTAAAACAAATTTACTCCCCATAAGGTCAACATGGGGACGTTGACCCTATGTAGAGCAGAGCCCTTTAGGAGTTTCGAAAAATCCTTTATTAGTACGCATCCTAGATCTTTAAATAGAATCTGTGTACCAAATTTGAAGCTCCAAAGCCTTGCAGTTTTTGAGAAACTGTGATTAGTCAATCAGTGAGTGACCGACTACTCAACAAACCTAGATTACCATATGGCAACGTATAAATATGATGGTATGTGTCGTGAATACAAGAAATACTGTTATCAATATCGTCAGAATATACTTTTATCGTGAAGTATTGGCACGGTGTGGTCAGTGTCCATATCTGTTTGAAGATTCAACAAAGTGTAAATTCTTAAAAATACAAATCCATGGAAATACATTTTATTAGTTCAACCTGACGAACCAGATCCGGATCGCCATATTGGGAAAAGGATTTTGACTGACAGAGGGCAGCTACAATCCCATTGAGAGACAGTAGTTTGTACATTTCGAAAATGAACTCATCATGATGGTTTTAATACAACTTAGTCACAACCTAACGGTCCATGGTTTCACATAGAATTTTTTATTTAAAGTTAAAATATAAGCTTGGTACGATCCGAAGCCGAAGGAGTCTAAATGGTTCTTATGCGTGTTAAAAATCATTCTGGACCAAAGTTAACCTGTGTAAAATTTATAAAGAACCAAATAATAGTAACCAACTAAATTTCACTCATTTAGAGTGAAGAAACAGCTTTGGTTATGTTAACTAAGTAAAAACACACCCATCTTAATTTGCATATAGTGCTTGCCCATTCTTGTTACTAATAATGCTCACGTTTTATTCCAAATGTTTGTAGTATTTGTCCCAATTTCATACATAGACACATCTTTCTAACTTTTAATATCGTCCGTTGAAGAAATCTAATATGTTTAAGAAACTCGTACCAAAAGTAAACACTATGTAAAGTACAAGAGGTGATCAGTATAGTCAAAATATTTAGATGATAAACTCGCTGTTTTACAAGGAATGTAATTTAGATAAGCAAATTTTAAGAGGGTGGAGCCCTGGGGTCTTTCGTTAATATTCCATTTTGAATTATCTCTTCGTTTACAACTTTGTTGCTATAAATAAATAATATTATTAAATACCTTTTACAAATATTATTAAGTTTAGCATTTTGATTACAAGAAAGTTTATACGTGACGTTTTTAATAGCATCAAAGTATAATGTAATAATAAAATGGTCGCCAATAGGTATATCCAGTAAATAATTTACTTTTTATTAAGTCAGTACACAATTTCACACGGTAGACCTTATGACACATATCGAGTGTCTCACCTAAAGTGAACCAATAGCTACCTTTTATACAATGCATATAACAGAAAACGCCTTTATTTATCTAGAGGATTTCAAAATTAATTTCGAATCCAAACAATATGGCAACCATTTTCCAATATGGCCGACAACTTGAAAATTTCTTATGGAACACCCTATATTTTATGGTGATTTTAAGTAGAATAGGTAATTTTAAGACGTTTTTACACCTGATAATTTTGGCGTAAATGTAACCGTTTTCAAAATACTCTTAATAATCTTCATAAAAACTACTGATTTATCAAATATGAATGCAATAAACACATACAGTAGTGGAAACAGCTGATCAACAAAGCAACATATATTTTTTAATTTAACAGCCCTTCCCCTCATCTAAATGTGTTGTTGCGTGTATATTTGTCGTTAAATCGTATTCACTACAATTTTACCTGTTTTGATATTTACTTATAAAATACTTTACATTTTTCATTGTGTTTACTATTTTTGCAAGTTAATTAGATATAGATATTTTGTTGCGTTATGGATTTCAAGTAAAAAGCGAAAAATATGTTGCATTGTTGATCAGCTGTTTTTCACCACTGTATGTGTTTATTGCATGCAAATCTGATAATCAGCAGTTTTCATGAAGGTTATTAACAGTAGCTTGCATACAGTTACATTTACGCCAAAATTACCAGTTCAATCCAGAAACATCATAAAATATAGAGTGTTCCGTAAGAAGTGTTCAAGTTTTTCGCCATATTAAAAAATAGTGGCCATATTTTTCCGATTAAAAATTTGTTAATTTTGAAAACCCCTAAAAAATAAAGGGGAGTCCCCAATAAGAGGTTTGCTGTGATTTGCATAGTATAAAATGTAGCTATTGGTTCACTTTAGGTTAGGTAACACACCCTGTATAGTTACGATTTAAAACTAAATAGTGAACGCAACAAAAACCGTTATAGCGGAAGTAAGGGTGGATGATATACCAAGCACAAATGAAGTCAGGAAATGCTTCTAATTCATTGTATTCGTAATTTATACTCCGTTTCATCAGTTCAGCTCTGGTAAGAAATTCTATTTAGCATAATTCATAAGAAATGTTGTGTCTTTCTTCGTAAGATCCCTTCCGGATGAGATCTGCTTTTTGGTTAAATTATATCTTGCGTAGTCACGTAAGATTTTGATTAATAAAACAAATTTTTAAATATTTTTGTACTACCCAGCTTTGAAACCTTTTTTATAAATAAATGATATCTAAACTTATTTTCTTAAAATAACTTTATTTAAATTTATTAACTATATGCCCTTTAAACTTTACACTCTTATAGATACCACAAACCCTGGCAAAATGTGCATCTAGTATATAACCTTTTTGGAATATGTAGACAATATTAAGTAAATAAACTTCATGATTTTAAATTAAATTATTGCTAATACGTCTTATATATTAGTGTGAACGTCACCAGTATCAAACCTTCATAAATTTCACATTAATTATAGTTATTTAATATTATTTATTGATGAATTGGAGAAAAAGTTTAAAAGATGAAATATAGGCTACATATGTTTTAAACAACTATAATGCAATACAACGTGTTATAATACAAAGTTAGAATTAAATGTACCGTGTTCATGTTTTAGGAACTGTGTCCAACGTGTAAACACATGATATTAGCTTTAGCAGAGATATTGTGGTCTATCGCATATCCCGGGGTTTTGATGTAAACAAGACAGAAACATTAATTAACATTGAATGCCGCAATTATCACTGATGAGATATTGGAGTTCTGTCATAAAATATTGATTATTAAAGTATATTTGATAAAATTGTGTCTTACGTTGTCATATAAAATCGTAATAAGGGGTTGATAGCTATTGTACTACACAATAATTGAATACGAAAATATTTCTTTAAAGTTTTGATATATGTTTTAGCTCTGGGGATGTCTTGGCGATTTTTAAAGTCTAAAATATGTAACAGATTTCCATAGAAATCATCAGAGCTATTGTATTGTATTGAGCCCTGGTATGGCCTCAAAATTTAGATTTGAATTCCATATGAAAACCTAGTGAACTTCGAGGCTGCATAGCTGACGCTGAGCCTGCCAATGGCAAAACAGAGAAAAAAAATAAAAAAGATCAGCTGTTTAGATGAAGTGAAAACATTCTCTTTAGACATACACACGAACCTATTTCCCACAGGAAAGTAATACAAATATTTTTATTAATCAGTTTACTTCCACAAAATAATATAGAAATACGGCCAGTTATTTGTACATCATATACAAATATGCATATATTTAACCAAACAAAAAATATTATTCTATTCAGTACCTATAAATATACAAACACGTGTACAATTAATATTTCAGTTTATATCAGTAAATATATCTTCGATATAAATATTGTTATTCTATATCTATATCAAATGTGTTATTATATTCCAGAGAAAATTGGGAGTGAAACCTTTTAGTGCGTAGTCACAAACGCACGTTATTATGGAGCAAACAAGAAATATTAAAACGGAAGAAAGAGATCCGCTTTATGAGTCTGTTTTTGTAGGGACAATCAAAATATATGTTGTTGACCTTCGATATTCCAGACTGCAATCTCTTTTAAATTGAATGATATGAAAATATACTTTTCTTTTCCAATTACACCACTAACATCTGGTGTAAAATTAAAACAAAATAAAATAATTTATTAGTCTAAATTTCAAGTTCTTGAATTTTACGTTCTTTTACGTAGAAAAACTAATTATTTCGGTGGACTGACAAATATTTTATCCATGTCAAAATATATAAAAATTAAAATATGGGATATGTGATTATCAAGTACAAAAGATATGTCTTCTTTAGTACTCAATTTAGTCATATTTAAAACAATCACGTCAAAACATTTTAACACATGAAACATAATTGAATGGACCACGAAGCGAGGGCTCCAACACTATGCCCGCTAACGTTACCACTAGATTACTATTTGATATGGTGACCTACCAAGGTAGGCATTTTAAGTATAAATGAGGATTGAGTGTAAAATGATTGTGGCGTGATTTTTTAGTCTTACTGATTAGGCCAACACGTTCCTCAGACAGAGCTGTTAATTAATAGCCCAACAGTCAATGTGGTCTATTGAGGGCCTACAGTTTAAAGTGGAGTCTGAACCACTGCCTTTGCATTACAAACTGGTCTAATTATGATGATGGTATTTGCAGATTAACGTAGTATTCAATAGTGCGGACGTTAATGCATAAGAGAACACTGCACCCACTTACTATCGCTCACAAATATACACAATTTTTTACCTCCAAGTATCTTGATTTCAGGACACACCACGGCCCCATTACACACGCCACATACACGCTGTTGTAATTTAAAATTACTTCAGTGTAATTGTTAATATGTGTTTGAGAAATAAAACTATTGAATCAACAATTTAATTTGTATACACTTTTTTGACATGGGTAAGCCTTAGCTGTGGGGGGGTGTTGGTGATTTTTAAGATGGAAAACATGTAACAGGTTTCCATAGAAACTACTAGAACTATTTTATTGAATTTTAAATATAAAAGAATAAGACCAGCTGTTTATATGAACTGAAAGCATTCCCTTTAGCATCCATGATCTAACCTATTTCCCACAGGGAAGTAAATACAAACATTTTAATTACGTAACCAACGTTTTAAATTTTTTAATATTGTTCTTACCAGGTTGCTACTCTTCTTACACAACAAAATTTTTATTTAAATGTGATGGTACAAATAACATATTATTATACCAGCCTGAGAACATTTACAGCAGGACATGTGAGGAAGGAGAGGACGAGGAGGGGAGGAACAGCTGTAGAGTGTAGAGTGTAAACGAGAGGTTCACGGATGGCTGGACTCTGGGAACACCGTGAAATGCCTTCCCCCGGGACCTTATGTCTCCCGTTACACACTTCCTACCTTCCTGGTATATTTCAATATTTTACACTCAATTTCAATCTAAAGTTATAATGAAATCTTATTCATTCATTGTTTGAATTTGTTCTCTTTAATTACCTACAAATGAATACCTTTATTTTTGTAAAAAAATATTATTAAGATTAAGGAAAGTTGAATTTTATTTCTTGTACGCAATGTTATTCAGTGAATTTTCTCTAAATCGTTCACCTTTGAAGAACTGAGCTGTGATTTGATTTTCATGTTCTCCCCTTGCAATGGACAAGATGGTGAGCCGCATCGGGTCAAATGTGCCTTTGACATTATCATCTTCATCAGCGATTAATTTCCCCTTTAAGCGAATTTCCCATGGGGAAAGAGCTATTACCGTAGGTCTCATGGCAAGACTCAAACCCGGGACCATGTTATTTTTCGTTTTGAGGTGCCCAGAGGCCAAAAACAATAGTCATAAAAAATGTATATATTTTATGTCTGTGTGCGTGAGTGTCCGTAACCACGATTACTCTCGTAAAAATGGTCCGATCGAGACCAAATTTTGTAATGACGTGTATTCCTACATTTACTCGGAAGATTTTGTAATACAGACATATCGGTTATCCAGAAGGGGTATATTTTGAGGGGTTTATACCCCAAAATTGAGGTTTTTGCGTTTTTCACATGTAATTTAAAAAAATTATTAAATCTTTTCTTTTACCGTTAGATCCAACATAAAAACTAAACAATTTAGTTGCTTAAAGTTTTGCTTTATCTCCAACGGTTACCGAGATATCAAAAAATCTAAACACACTACGTTGTCTTTTGAGGATCCAATGTTAGTCATATGGAGTATAAGAAAAAAATTAATATGTAACGTATTAATCAATATCAATATAATCAAGTCAGAGAGATTGTATAAAAAACGCTTTTTTTGGAAAGCGGTCAAAACCCAAACGGGCATACCGGGATTTGAACCCGTGACCTCTTGCACCGAAGCCTAAGACGATAACAACTAGGCTAGCAAGACACCAAAAATACGAAAAAAATAAATTAAACATTTAACGTTTAAATTAGGCAATTTAGGTAATTATAGATATAAACTAATATAAACGTTCAGTAATATCTTATGTATTTTACAAACAATGTCCTAGTTAAGTATGCTATTTTAAAATCCCTCACACAAAGACAATTTATTTATATTTTTACCAGTTATTTATTTATTTATTAAGTTTTTAGAATGCAACAGAACAGCTAATGCCTATTACAATATAGCATGAATAGCTATAACAATAGAAAAAAACACTATTAGACTGTATACAATAATATGGAGGTAGTTCTTAACTAGTTAAGATTCTAAATGAATTGTTAGAATTATAGATACCATTACTTTGACACGGTTAAAAACTTGATTAGTTGAGTAATATTTTTTTGAATTTTTTCATGCTTAAAGAGAAATATATTTTGAAAATTCTTTGAAATCACAAAAAATGTTAACATTCAACAACAAGGTGAAGTAGCCAAGTAGGTTGTGGCTGTCAGAGCATGCCACTCGGGGGGAAGCGCTTTAAAAATGCAAACGGTCATTAGGGGAATCTCTGGGTAAAAGACTCACATTCTGTCTCCGCAACGGCCCCATGCACCATTGTCCTCATGTTTTAAGTAGGATTCCCTATTAAGAAGCTTCCATTTTTATTCCAATCTACGTATAAATTACTTTTTTGTATGGCATTATAGTATAGGTATACTTGGTAATTATGTATACACTGAGTTTTAGCTGCTAGTTGATTCTGTAAAACATCTTTCATTTGTTAAAGTAGTTTTACAATACCTTGTAAAAACTCTTATGAAAAACTCTATGTAAAACTCTTTTAGCATTTTTTATATTTTTAATAAATTTATATTTGTAAAAGAGATACTAGGTAGCGAAAGTTTTACGAAGGTTATAATAATATTTTAATACAGAAGGTAATAATTTAAATAATTTTTTATTAATTCGTCAAAAGTCAATTTTCTTTAAATTTTGAAATAACTAATTTAATAAATAAAATCAAATAGGTCTAATGTCACCTACGAAAATCTTTTTCCTTGAATATTAATAAATCTAAAAATTTAAATACGCTATGTAATCAATGTAAACAATTGCAAAACCAAAACATTAATTTTACTTTAATACTTATAATACGGCAAAGAACAATATGTAATATATATACATAAAATATTTATTTTTGTGTAATAAATTTAATATACATACTATAAACTATTGTAAATACTGTAAAACAACATACTGTGCGAAATAAAACAAAAAAGTATCCAAAATTTTGTTTTTGATATAAAACTTCGTGTATTGCTTGAAAGTAAAAATAATTAATTGATAAATTAAATTTTTTTGTTCAATTGAGTTGCTTTATAAAAAAATATTATCACAGCTAATATTAATATGGTAAAAAACAGTAAATGATGTTTGCTTTTAAAAATTAAATAACTTCAATTGATAATGCTAAGGTTGTAATGTCGGTAAGAATATAAGTTTCATAAATGTTTTCATTGAGATAAATTGAGATTTCAAATTAATTTTTATAATAAATGTTTATTTAAGAGCAAATGACATTTATATTTTAATACAGAAGGTAATAATTTAAATCACCTTTTAATTCGTCAATCATATTCGTTTATTACTTAATTATTGCTACATTTGGTTTGAGTTCAAAAGTCATACTTGGTGAATAAACAAATAAAATCGAAATATTAAATGGGTTTAGGCGCCACGAGACTGTTTTGATGCAAGCAATATAGAATTGTTTTTCTTCCTCTCACTGACCCTGTTCGCTTATTGCTCTCACGTCCTACGATAATCTTCTTTCCATCCATGAATGCACTTCCACCATTTAGCTTTTAAATTAGTTCAGTAGTAATTTAAATAGATTAAAAATACAGAATAAAATATTTATTTTATGTTTATTATTCGATATGCTATAAGTTTGCATCACAAAATACATAATCATGAATACCATTTACTTAACGTATTGTATAATATGAATTATACTTAGTTCATGAGATATTGATTCAAGTCATTAATTAGTTTCCTTTTTTGTCGTCATTGAATAAATTTAAAAATAAATTAATATAGAGCAAACGTTTACATATTATGACAGTACCCAACAACATGGGCTGTATTATGACAGTATATAAAAAGTTTAGTTTTGCTCTAAAACTTATTTAAACCCTAAATGATAATTAACACATATGATTTCGTAAATATTTTACTGTCAGACTATACAGTTTCATTAAATTTTATATTCGGCAGTATGTTTAAATATAATAAAATAATATTGATAAATATTATGACATTATTTTTGTTGTTTCAATTGAGTTAACCCAGCTTAATATAATATTTCCATGTATTCACATCTATATTTATTCCAATATATCAAATTGAGAGGTAAAATTTGAGTAGCTTTTAAGAGGTTTAAATTGTAATGTTTTGCATATTTAAACAATTATATGTTAGTAACTGAATCATATGATTAATGCTATAAGGTTATAGCGCAAGATAGAGTGCCTGTGGCGGTCCAATATAAGTTTGCTCTTATGAGATCGGATGGAGATTTCCCCTAGGAAGGTAGATTGGTTGGCCATTGTCCTCGTAACAGCCAAGCCTATTGCTGCCTATACATTTATAAGAACTCAAATAAGGTGCTTTGGAGTTTTTTTTTATAAGAACACATTCTTAAAGTTATAGTTATTTAAGAAATTAATATATTTATATAAGTTTTAAATTTGACTACAATCTCCTTTCAGAAAGCACCAACAAATTTACCCTAAGTGTTCGCAAATAAGGCATTTATCTAAACCACTACTAAGAGACTTGTTTGAAGGTATCCGTTGCTATAATATTAATTATAGTGTTTTTATAATACCTTTTATCATTCCAGTTAAATATGAGTTGTTAAAACTACAACCATGATTTCAGCTCTGTTCAGTGGCATACTACAATAATGAGTATTAATATTAAAATGTCGATTCTTAACAAATAAAGTATTAATGTATCTAAAAATCATGTGTGGAATTCAATATCTATAAATTAAAGATGAACTGTGGTTTCTTTTTTCATGAGAAATGACTTTCATAAAAGGGTTTCATAGGAATCATATACTCCTGAGTTCTAGAATATAATCATCGTTCAGTGGGGTTTTGATGTAGAACATAATGAATTCAAGATAACTGGGATCTAGTGATAGTCAATTGTCTAATATGCTTCAAATATATGACTAGAATATAGATATGATTAATATATGCCAATATGCTTAAAAAATTAGGTGGCACATTAAACATATAAACCAAAGTCGTGCTAGTTACAACATTTATAACTAAAGAACGGCTGGACCAATTTTAATGATCTTTGATTTTTTATTATTATGTTATGCTCCGAGTAGGCTATAGGCATGTTTAATTTTATATTTAACCAGTAGGGCTAAGCCCCACTGGCCTGTAAAGTTGTATTTTTTAAACTTATGAAGAAAACACGTGATGCATTTTGTAGATATGAATACATAAATAATTTAAATATATTATTAACAGCTGATTTTGTGTTGGTTAATTTTCACCAATCGACAGCTAACATTATTGTGCGTCATTTTCAGCGAATTTTTGTGATTGTTTTGAAAACAAATTGTCTGGTTATTTTGGTTATCAGAGTGTATTTTTTTGTGTGGGAGTAGTTATTGAATGTTAGGTTATGCGAGTATTATTATTAACAGAGTCACCATTTAGAAGATTTAATCCTTCTTAAAAACGTATTGCAGTTAGGTATGGTTTGGGTTTAGGTTGGATTTAAACACTGTGAATTAATCCTCTTAGATATGTTTTTTATTGATATATTTTCGTATCTGGATTTTTACTAACCATACAGCAACTCAGAAAATCTTATCTTTTACAGCAAAGCCGGCATACTATTCTACTTCGGAACATGACGATTTTATTAACAAAAGAAGAACTTGTTAGGCAGTACGAAGTTCACCGGGTCTGCTAGAGAAACATAAAATGAACTGAATTAAAGTAAATAGTAGATTTTTTAGGTTGGTATTTTAAATTGTTTAATCAATTTGTACGATATTCTGATATTCAATATCAATAACAATATTAAACAGTATCAATATCTTGACACTTTTTAGATGTTTTGATACTGGTCCCAGTTGCCTTTTAATCCGTTTGAAAATAATGTCTCTAGCTAATAAATGAGCCAGTCATGGTCAGTAGTAACGCTGCAGAACTTCAAAGTACATAACGCTTAATCGCCACTAATATTCACATTAAAATACCTACTTTGTATTTGGACGGGTATCTCGTGAATAACGATAAGAATAAATCAACTCACTAAAGTGCAGATTATGGACGTCATACACAGTGTTCCGTATCTTTGTCAGTAAATTAGCACAGTAACACACAAATTGTGTGAGAACAATGTCGTAAAAACATCGTAAAACGGGATAACGTGCAACTGTTTCAACGGGAAATGAAGCTCACCTTTATTGCGTAAGACCGACATTTATCACCCGTATTTTAGTACAGCTACTCACGAGCTTTCGGGCTCATACTGACGATCTGCTTTCAGCGTGGTCAGGAAATTGCGTCACACATATATTGTAAGAACGTGTTTTAACTGAAAGTAGTTTTGAATTGAATTTTTATTTTAAAATGTACAAGAAAATATAATTTTATATTTACAAAAAGGGTGTATTGATTTTACAACATCCTTATCAAACATTTTATAATTTAGTAAAATAATTGTTAGTTTTGTCATCATGTTTTTAGTCTGCTGGACAAACACATAGGAGTATTTTTCCAGCAAAAAACTGACCTGATGGCTGATCTTAAGGGTTTTTTTATCATTGGCCTATTAATTCTTGATTCGTCTTAAAAAAGATTAAGGTTAGGTAGTAATAAGACCAGGGTTTGGACTGTTCCTCATAAAAACAGTAAAAAATCCAAAAGGTGTAGACAATTCACAAAATACATAAACAGTTTGGTACACAATATAGAATATATTGATTTGATATTTAGTTTTGAACTTCCTGAAGATGCAAAGTTTACTGAAAGAGAACCTCAATTCATTCAAGACTAAACTGAAACTGCCCAGCCATTTGGATTAATATTTGAAGATTATTTAAAATGATTAATATACTAATGGAACATCATGTAAGAAAAGTATTTCTCTTAAATGAATATGCGTGGCTATAGTTATATTATACAGTTTAATTATGCTTTAATAACTTTAAACATGCCTGTTTTCAGGAAAAAAATCCAACAGGGAGAAAATAACATGTATTTTTATATTATTGTATTTAATTTATGTAATGAATAAATGTTATTTTCTAAATAGTCTGTTAGCTATTGTTTGTATAAATTATTGCATTATTTCTCTTATTTATTTATTGGCTTGAGTTCTCTATAAAATCAGTTTTGTAAATGAGGACCGCTAAAAAATAAAGGCATTTTTATTACTTTATATATTTATTATTGTTTTACTAACCGAGAGGTATAGGGAAAATATTATAAAAATAGGCTAACATAATTTCAAGCTGAGATTCAAATAGCCGTTAGGTTTTTTATGAAACTGGTTATATTTAGTTACTTTTAAGTATTACGTTTTAGTTGCTGTGTTTTTTTTTATTTATGAAGTTAGTATGCCGTATTTCCTTTCTTAATTTCGTTACTATAAACGTGTTACAGCAGGAAATAAGCTGACATCAAACCAATTAGATATTATTATATTTTTCAACATGTAACAAGCATCCACGTTTAAAAAAATAAATATGTTTACTTACATGAAACACTATGTGTAGACAAGACACGGCTGTCTGTGGAATATACAAGTAACAAGCTCGCTAAACCGCGTATGACGGGTGTTCCGGCATACCACTTCCGCTGTGTGTTAGCATTCATCTACCACCACCACAGTGTGCTATCATCGTAAACGAACACATTCTTGAACACGAGCATACAAATTTGATACCAAAACTACACATTAATGTAGTGGGTGTTTCCGTAAACGACTTTTTTACTATTATTACTAACAGAACCATTTTTACTAATGATTACAAATATGAATTTTTGAACACTAAAATGAAAGCGGTTGCCCTATGACAGCATATTTTTCTCAAAGTATGTAATTTTATGTTGTATTATACTAATATAATAGTCAACTTAATCCTTAAAGTTAGGGTTACGTTTTGGATTTTGCTATACCGATATAATTTATTCCAAAGAAACATTCTCTGTCATGCTGGGTAACACCTTTCCGAAAAATACAAAATTTATTATCGGGGGAAAAATTGATCTGGCTGAGAGAATTTGACTCAAATTAAGTTAAAAAAATTACGTTCTCTCAGCTGTATTCTGAACGAATGAGATATAGGGAACGTATATCTCCGACATGTTGTGGACTGCTGGTTTTTAGTTTCACGAATTAAAATTCATTGTGTATTTTACTTTTATATCTGGTTTTATACGGTTTTAGGAAAATTAGTTACTGTTACTCTAAACACAACGCATATTTAGATATTCTGAAATCTATTATTATACATTTTGAATAGTAATGTTTCGTAAATTTAATGTCAAGAGAGAACCCACGTTGTTACTGATAGAACTATTAATAAGCTGTTTAAAATTGTATAGTATTTGTTTTTAAGCTATAATTTAGACAACAAATATGTCACCTTAACCATTTGGAAAATTTTCACATGTTTTGGGAGTCCCTTTTATAATAAACGTACTAAAACACCACTGGTGTAAATAGTGATAACAGTGTAAGATTATTTTTATAAGGGTCCTTAGACAATCTTTAATAATAACATTTATTATATTCTTATTTCCTTTTTATACTTTTATCATTAAGTATTTAATATTTGCTTAGAGTAATATTTTAATAATATTAGAAATAAATATTTTACATTGGCAAGGCATGAGCAGGTCAAAGACAAAAGGATTTCTGTGGACGTTCATGTAGATATGAGGGGTCCAGTGAATGTTCGTGCTTTTCAACTGTAAGTGGCTGTTAAAAATATAATATCCCCGACGAAATACCTGCGTACTTAGCGAATTTACAAATCAGTAGTATGACAGTATTTATATACTCGTATGGTAAGATCAATTAATATCTGTCGATAAATAAGGAGATTTGCCTATTCTCCTTAAGCCTAACATGGTAAAGAGTGTGTAGGTTTTCTGCTGTAAAGAACATTGAAAGTAGGCATTTTTACCTTAAATGATTTTCATATCGGCCATATACCTAGTGTTATTGACATCTGTTAATAAATAAAGAAGTTTGCCAAATCTCTGGTCAAGTGTTTAGCTGCCATGATTAACACATAAAATATGATTTTTAAGCATAAATGGATGGATCCCAACGACATTAAGCTATATATTAAGTATTATTAAATAATATCAATAATATGTAAAAAGTGAAATATGAATTTTTTCTTATGCTCCATAAGATTACCATTGGAACCCCAAAGCACAACCTACTGTGTTTAGATTTTTTAATATCTTGGTAACCATTTTAGATACAGCAAAAACTTTAAATATCTAAATAATGTTTTTTGTAAACGATGTAGAGTTAATTCTAATGGTAAAAATAAAATATAAAATTACTTTAATTACATATTTTGGGCACAAACCACCATCCCAAACTACCCGTTCCGATTTACCGATATGTATCTGGATTAAGAACTCATCCAAGTACATATATATACACACATCTATACTAAATCTCGAACGGACCATTATATGAGAGTCATCGTAATGATACACAGTATAACCAATGAGTATACGATACAAGTATGTATACATACGATAGAGTATGACCATTGTTTTTGGTCTCTAGGCTCATCAAAAAAGTAACATGGTCCCGAGCTTAGGTTCTTATCATGAGACCTACGGTAGTAGCTTCTTCCCTAAGAAAAATTCGCTATAAAGTTTTTTTATAATCATCCGTAATAATTTACCGAGTCAAACTGTAAAGGAATTCTACGTAAACTAGGCTTGAACAGTAACATGCAAGGTTGGATAAGCAAGAAAAACATCAGAGCAATTACAAGTCCTTGGGGACAGCCGTTGGGCCGATCTATTCACTCACTGTGAATTTTTTGTCACTTTTAAAGCATGTATATTTTGTAAAACCATATAAATTATCCATAGATGAGGTATTATAGTTTTTTTTCAATAAAATAACATTTTTAGTTTATTGAATACAAGTGCTGTATTTAATATTTATTTAATAATAGGTCAAAATTGTACTTATTAAATAGAAAATCCAGTTTTTGTTTTATTTGAATATTTAGTCCTCAGAAACAAAGGTTTAGGCTTTACTGTCCAACTATTATAGTTCGATATATACAGGCTGTGTACCGTATCTGAAGTTACTCAGCGTGATGCATAAAAAATACAGAATACCCTATATTTTTAGCATCTCAATTTTTCGCGTGATTAATCATTTTACTGAAAACTTGATTAATCACGTTGATTCTTTAAACAAAATATATTTTTTTTATATTTTAACTGAAATAATTTCCCTTACTTATACTTGAAATAATATCAACGATCAATTAGTTTTATAAAATAAATATTGGGTTTGCTTAGGACCAACACGTCATTAGTCATTTTTACAGTGGGCAGTTTTTCTTCTTTGAAAAGCAACTAAGTAACTTATGTGGAATATAATTTAACTTTAAATTAAATGGTGAGACACCGGCCTGGCGATTTCTAGTTAATATTGTGCTTTAAATTATTGTTTATGCTTTAGATATTTAAATGTGTAATTTTTTGTATTTAAGCATAAATACGTACCGTTCTGCAAAAAACTCCTATATCAATGAAATTTACTCATATATACGTTATTTTAGATCGAGTCCTATTTTATCTATAGTTTGCTTACATATACTGTGCGTGATGGTACTTCTGAAGGAAATATAGAAGTAAGTCGATCTTATGCTTTGTTAAAAGTACCTATTTACACTGAATAGTATCTTGACTCCTTCACAACCAGCTGAAACGGTAATACAGTAAAGTACTCATTTTTATTCTTAGTACAGTTATTTTAATGTTCAATGTAAGTGTTTCCCATAAGCGTGAGAGTATCATCATACAGCTATACTGTCTTCTTGTTAATTAAATATACAAAAAATCACCACTTTGCGTATTTTTAAAATATGAATCTTTATTTTAAGCTACAATATTTATTTTTGTTGAATATTTATTTGTTTATGTATGTTATTGACAACGCTCTAAAATTCATTCCTCATCAACCATATTATAATATTGGAAAATTAATTAAAAATGTTTGTTCTACTTTACTTTAAATATACTTTATTATAACCAATATAGTTTATGATAGGTTTGAGGCACACAAGCTATCAAAAATAGAATAATAAACTTACACTATTCTTATAACTTAATAAATTCATCTTCCACGAATTATTTAATTCTTGTAGGTCTACTATCATCGGATCATCGGTCTCCAACATTTTGATGGCAACAAACAGTAGATTTTTAAATAAACTGTTTTATTACTGTGCAAATACAACGAAATAATAAATATTAAAGTAACTAAAAGTATTTGGCTGTCAGTTGATTGTTTATCATTTTACCTTCTAATATGTTTTGTTTACCCTCAACGTTAAATTTAAAAAGAGAATCAACATATTCACTCATAGTACTCTGGTTAATTGATAATTTGACCATTTGTAATCAAAATCAATGTGGCGTTTTATCATCTTCTTCACTTCCAAAAATTTTGTGTTTTATGTCTGAAAATCTTAAAATAAAATAGCTATTTCTCCGCAGAATTTTAATTAAAAATGTGACTTAAAGACTATGATGTTTCTTATGTTCCAGGTGAATAAGAACAAAGTGGGATCCATTGGAGGTGGCATGGATCACCCCCTGGGGAGCCTCAAGAGAGCGATTCAAGATTTCTTTACCCGTAGGACAACCCTTGTGTCCCTTAAAGGCAACAGTTTTGTCTCGGCCAAACCTGATTTTACAACACGCAAAGTAAGTGAGTGTTCTATATGCATAAAAATATACATAATATAACTCACGGAATTGAATATTATATATGTATTAATAATTTAATTACCAAGCAAATATTATACAGATTATATAAAAGAAACAGTAACATATTTTATCCAGGGTATTTTAGTAACTTTAAGTTACGTCAGTTTTTTTAGAAAAAAGTGTAGGTAACAGATACGTTATTTCATTCTTTAATTTTTATGTCGGACAAGATAAATACATACTCGTCATAAAACTGGATATAAATACTGGTACCGTGAGATTTGCATAAAAATCCTGTGGATCTTAAGTTACATTAAAGTGTTGGGGTAGAAAAAACTGTGATATTGAACATTTAAGTTCAAATATATACAATTTTGTTTTAAAATATACAGGTAATAGTTCAATCAAACCCTTTAAATGATATGTTATTATAGGAATAAAATAAATTCCCTTTATTCAAGAGAACTTTATGAGACATAATAAGACTAAGTCATCACCGGCTCATAAACAAGGAGGTCGAAAGATGAGATGGGTGTAGGCGCCTTGAGCCTGTTTTTATGTAAGCAATATAGCATTGTTGTCTTGCTCTCTCTCTGACCTTCCCCTTTCTCTTATTGCTTTTGCGTCTCACTAGTTCCATTTTTATTCGTGAATAAGCTCTTTCACGTATTTGAAAATAAAATTAAACCGATACAAAGGAATCACGATATCTTACTATGCCAATTTAACTTTTATTCCGATATTTTCTACTTTAATATTTTTTATTTATTTTATTTTAAATGGAAATGAAAATTTTAATCAGTTAACTTCAACTTTTACCTATAGTTTTTCCACTATACAGTGCGTTGTTAAACCATATAACAAAATAACATAAATAAATTAAACAAATAACTGTAATTTCGATTACAAAATGCATTTGCAAAAAATTGATTTTTTAAGTGTTTATTGTTTTATTTTACTATCCATTTTTATTAATTATGTTATCAATAGGTACAATTTTGAGCTAAGAACAACTAAAAATATTTTACTATCGTACACCCATTTGTAAAGTTAATTTACAGCTGTATACAGAATTTCAAGTTTCATTGTCAAAGATATTACGATATATTACAAAATTTGTAAAACACACATTAGACAAGTGGATGAAAAATAGAGCACCGTACACCTATGTTTATATTGCTAAATATTTTCGTCTTGATACAAGTAAATCTACAAAAGGGAGTCTGGTAGTTCATAAACACGCTTTTAATGTAAAATAGTTAAACAAGACGGTCTCGAATAGATTTCCAACTTGAAGAGGCAAACTTCCAACGGATCTTTTTGAAGTATTTCACCTCAACTTGGCGTCCTTCTTCATTTTCTACAGTGTGACGTGACGGACAAAGTCTATTTACTTTAACCTTAGAAAGTTCGGTCGAGACAGGAAACTGTTGGAAAGTACTTTGAAAAGGATCCAATTTAAAATTTCTACTCAGTTCTCATGGAATGTATACAATTTATATAGAAATGCATATAATTTAATACAAGTTACCAAAAAAATTAGAAAAAGGCATAAATATCAGTACAAATCACACATAAAGCATGTTAGGGACAATCTGGTTTGTAAAAATATTTTAATTCTCTCGAAAAATTAACCGATTGTCAGTTTTATATCATTTTTATTACATTTACGTTGACCTTTAACCCTTCAAATCCAACCATGAGATTAAATTTCAAAATTGAAAATGGTAGTATACACCAAATGTAAAATATCAAACATATCTGGCATTAAAATATCATCAATGGATTTGATGACAAAGTATTAAAATAAAGTAAATTTACTTCTAATAAATGTAAAAACCCAGTATTATATTGAAGCCAAGTAACTTAAAAGACAAAAGGATGAAAATCAATGCTTTAACTATCTTTATTTAGCTCGGTTAATTAGTTATTTATGTTATTCTACTGCTTCTGCTATCATCCAAAAGGCAGAAATACATGTCAAGGCTACTTGTGTGGTAATTAATCGTGTTGTGGAATTGACTAGTTTCCCTGTAATTTATTTTAAGGGTAAAGCTTTAAACCCCCTAACAATTAATTACATTTACATTGAGTTTCAAAGTGAAAATGTTTTCACTTCAAATGAGGCTATACACGATCACCATTACTAAAAGATTTTTATTTATATTATACCTAATATTTTATTATTATTCGTTATGTTGTGTAATATTTATAATTATTTTCTTTCAAGCTTACCATTTTAACTTATTTAGGAAAATTACTCCTAAAATCATGCCAACTGTAGCAAAAAAGCAGCATTATTAACTAAGGTCGCGTAAGAACTGTACCTTAAGTCCTCACAAACTCACTCTCACTAATTCTCCCACATCCCGACTAGCTAGAGAGCTAAAACTGTGGATATATATTCCTTAGGCCTAAAATGGGAAATTCTATAGTTGTTGTGACGATTTTTTCATAAATTTCCATCCTATTTAGCTTTCAAAGTTCCCAAGTTAATCGTTGGAAAAATAATTTGGTTTTGGATTCCAACAAATGTTTTCATAAAGTATAAGGAGAAGCTATTTTTATCTAAACCATTGAGCAAGACAAAGAAGCAAGCATAAAAGACCACTCAATGGCATCTAATTACTGTATAAATATAATATTTCTCAGTACAAGTTTTGGGATTATGTTTTATAATTTTAAAATCAAATGTTTATATGTTGGCCAAATAAAAAATGCAATGTTTATACATATGATAATCAGCTATTGTATATTTGTTAGTTTCCTTTTTCTATCTGAAATATAAATGGTTAATATTGTGTATTATTATTGGATATTTGATTTTGTGTGTGTGTGTGTGTGTGTGTGTACGCGTTCAAGAATGTGTATTTACCGGGCTGTAAAATGATCAAAGGTACCTTGGTGTAAGATGCTATAGCCTCTCTCAATTTTTCATACATGTTTTTATGTTTCATGTCCACACTCATTTCTTACAAATATAGTTATATTATAGCTATACAAATATAGTTTTATTATATGTATATTTAGTAGTTTTACTACAGTTTTTACTTATTAGTAAGTCATATAAAACGGGTAAACAGAACTGTGTTTTGATTTAAAAGATTACCTGACATATTATGCATCATTTAGTTTATAAAAAAATCTAGATGTAAAGTTTTTATTTGAGTATAAACGTGTTTTTAAATATTAAAATTCCTAATACATATTTTTTTCTTCGATTTAATATAAGTATTTCACCACTTTATTAAAGGCACTTAAACATGATAAAACACGTTTTTTCATTCCTTCAAATGGATATAAATAATATGTAAAGACGTTTGAGTAAATAATAATTCTTCATAAATTTATCCGTAGTCTGTTTCAAATATTTTATTACAACACTCCATACAAAGACTTTTTGTAACCTTTTTTTAAATGTTTGAACCCAAAAAATTAAACAAAAAAATATATTTTTGTAATGATACAGATGAAAATACTATCCAGATATAATAATCAAAATGAAAGATATACGTAGCGAGCTGGTGCCTTGGCGAGTCAGGGGACAGACCCTGCCGCGCATAGTTTAGCGTCTCACTTGAGAAACACCACTTTGTGCCAATACATTCACATAGTTGAAAACATGTGGTGAGCCTGAACATGACAATGTTTGAACTGTAAAATATATTGAACTCTTAAATAAATACATTGAAAATAGTTTTTACCTTTATAAATTCGTTTATAAGAAATTATTTCACTGCCAAAAATGGCGAAAACATTTTGAAAAATGTTTAAATAATGGCAGAAAAGTGAGAAAACACATTTAGTGGTTTTTAATTTTGACATATAATTATTCATTCTTTTGGAACAAAAAACAATCACTATATATTGTGATTGTGATATAATGTGAATATACAAAGGGAGGGTGTAGTAATTTAGGAAAATAATATACTTATTTATTTTCAATTTATCCATTTTACGTGTTTGATCACTTTTGCTTATCTAACTTATACTTACTTACTGATAAAGACCACAGATTTATTTAATTAATAGCTCAAGCAACTGGGTCTAGTATTGAACTATCAAGATTTAAATCATAAAATCTAAAATATGTTATATTTAAAATATATTTATCTAAATGTATAAAACAAAGTCGAGTTAGTTACAACATTTATAACTCAAGAACGGCTAGGCAGATTTTAATGATCTTTGATATTTTGGATTTGTCTCTGCTCCGAGTAAGCTATAGGCATATTCAGTTTTGTATTTAACCTTAGGGCTAAGCCCCACTGGCCTGTATAGTTTGTATATGTTAAGTTTATAAGGAAAACACGTGATTTTGATCAAATGCATACATTAATAATGTGAATTTATTATTAACAGCTGATTTTCTGTTGCTTTATTTTCACCAGTCGAGAGCTAATGTCATTGTGCGTCATTTTCAGTGAATGTTGTGATTGTTTAAAAAATGTAGGCTTAAGATTACTGGTTGATTTGTTTGTCCCAGAATAATTATTAGTTTTTTGTTTTATATGAGTTTATGTGAGTGCAATTAATGAATATTAGATTATGCGAGTATTATTAAAAACAATGCTGTTATTCAGAAAATCCAATCTTTCCCATAGAATCCGTACTTCAGTTAGGTTTGGTTTAGGTTAAATTGGGAAATTGCGAATAAATCCATTTAGATTTATTTGTTTTGTGGGAATGTAATTAATACGTCTTATCGTGTCATTATTGTTAATAACTATGCCGCGACCCAGAATATCTAATCTTTCATAGAGAAACTTTATTGCTATTCGACTTAAGAACATGGCTTATCTTAAAGTTAACACGTATTTACTGTTGCGAAGTTCGCCGGGTCAGATAGTATGTAATAAGGAAATATAGAATTACTATACTAAAATGCTCTTGGCGTTCAATAATAATAAAGGAAGTATTTACTTTCATAAGTTATTTCACCCGTTTCTGGTTAAAAAAAATTGGATCTCACATTGATATCTCATTAGGGATTTCAAAATTTCTAAATCGTAGTTTTATACTAATTAAATTTCACTTACAGATTTAAGTTTATAATATTTGATTTACTTTTTACAAAGTTCTACTTCTCGATGTAATATGCAAACGCAACAAAACTGTCGACAACGGAAAAATTGTTATGGAAAAGAAATGACTAGAAATACAATATACATACTTGAGATACCTCGATAATCTAATTTGGAATTTAATGGAAAGTCAGAGAAGCGATTGAGATATGGTAAAACGTACACATATTTGTGAATATTACAGATCAAAGCTCACAGAATATTGTAGTTTAAGGAAACTTGTCTGTGACGGTTTGGAAAATAAAACTCTTATCACCAACCTTCCAGTGGTGACTTTAATAGAGTCGTTAAAACACCTGTTCCGTTTTAATGCTTTGCCTCTTTTTATGACCTTATTTCGAACGTCAATATTAAATTGGTGTTAGTATATCGACTGTAAAAAGATGAATGGTATAACCAATCTCGATCATTAGAAGACCTCACTATAATGCTCTTTATCACGGACTAGGTGACATTCCATAGATAGAAAGAGAGTTTTAATAATTGAAAGAATTTCTCGTTTTTCAAAAGGATTAGAAAGTTTTTTTTTAATCTGCCAAAATCGGATTAGTAGGTACGTGATCGAAACTAATGCCATTGCTCAGGTTCGGAGACCGTTACGCTGCCAACTGGTCCACAGATGCACCAGTCTTGTTCAATATATTTGCGCGAACGATATTATTTCAAGGCTATACTTAAACGAAGCTACATTAAATCATTTAATACGATAAGTAGCAATATAGTATAATATATAACACATATGTTCTAATAAAACAACGTTTTCAATTAACAAAAATTACTAAGGCTGTTCAATTAAAGGAGGAATGGAGAAAGAGAGTAAAAAAGAATGGCCATATTTGGTATTTAGAAACAGTATGACGTTTTTGAGGATAACGTTAGGAAAAAGCCACTGAGCTTCTTTGAAGACACAGAGATTTGCTTACCCTTCTAGCTCACCGTAGGGAAGGAACCTAATAAGAATAAGGTATAACTTAGGGGTTGTGTCTAGAGTCCGAACTTGTTGCAATTACATGCAATCAATCTACACTCAATCAACCAATTAAGCGAATAAAAATGTAGTAATAGTAATTATAGTCAGAAATTACTCCCAAGTATTACTCCCAATTACTCCCAAGATGGACTCTAATTTTAGAGTTATTTAAAAAGGGTGCAAGAAATAATTAGTTTGAGTTGTTTCACATGAATGTGCAATTCTGTACTTCGGTTACTAGAAGTATAACAAATTATATTTCGCTTATTCTGAACCTTATCTCACCTTTATAAAAATACATTAAAAACTCATTTAAAATGAAAATAATCACATATACATGACAAACAAAAACATTTTTTTATTATTTACAGTATTGATACTTGAATAACTCATGGATAAAATAATCCTGTTGCTATGATGCAATGAGTCGTTACAAAAGCTCTTAAAAATTTATATTCTTAACACTATTTTACCATGGACTTCGTTGGTTTTATTATTGCAAACAATTCCAATATTTTCATTCGTGAAAATGTATATTAACTCTTATACCTTAAACAAAAGTGTTAAGCTATTTAATTTTTATTGCGGACATTTACCATCACGATTTTATGTAAAACAAAGTTTCACGACGTTTCGGGGTTTGGAATCCGATCCGTCCTCAGGTTTCCAGATCTCGAAACGTCGTGATACTTTGTTTTACATAAAATCGTGATGGAAAATGTCCGTAATAAAAATCTATATAACGTAAATCCACCATCACCAATAATGAGTTTCAAATAAAGAAAAGTGTTATACATAAAAGTTTTAAGCTTATGAGATAAAATCGTGATTAAGTAATCATAGCTTATGGGTGGATCACTTTCAAACGTATTCGTTGAATGGAACACAATTTTACATTATGGTCTCTACCTGTGTTTGTCACGTTATACCACACACTATGCAGTAACGAGAGAGCCAGGTCAGGGATCACAGGAAGGGATATATATCCCAAGAGGAGATAACCAGTGCTCCCGACCGTTGTAAAGATCGGCTCCCGCACTTTATCACCCTATTACAAGGAAACGCTTATCGTTGTCATTCCTACAGTATTCTAACAGTAGTCTCCCCAGATGCAAATATTCTGTCTCAGACAGATCACTGAACATATTCGATTGTTATTATTCAAGAATCATTGAACATTAAAATGGGTTTCGTTCCCTACTTAAAAAACAGATACGTTAATCCACAAAGCCTATCCTCATAACTAGACCTATTCGTAATTCAGAGACCGAGGTTCGGATTTCACGTTGAACTGTAGGTTCCTTAGTTGCCATCGGCTGTTGGACTATTAATTAACAGTCTTGACTAAGGAACATGTCAGCCTTAGTCAGTAACAAGACTACAAGATCGCGCCACAATCATCCTACACTCAATCCTCGTTCATACTTGGCTTAAAACACCTACATTGTAGTATGGTTGCCATTTCAATGATCCTATCTGATGTATTAAATTAATGTTTAGCTGGGTAGAGGTTGCTATTTTTCTCCCTGGGGAGGAAGAGAATCTGTTTATCTAAACGTTTCATTAAAGAAATGTGTTTAAATTTAAACTGTTCCTATTTATGCTTGTCAGTTACAGTTTAAATCTCATTTATTAAGCTGGTTAAAGATATGTTTCTAGTCTACCAACATAAATTTCCTATTTTTGTTTTTAAAATCGATTTTGTCCAATTTACTCGTAAGAAAATTGAATAATATTTCAACACTTGATATAAACAATAAATAAACAAACACAGTAGTTCATCATGTGAGCTGACCTCGTTTATCATTTATTTTTAAACTCGGCCTTCACCTCAGTGATAAAGTTGAGTTCGAATGAAAATTGTCACTTTTGAGTTTGGTGATGCAATATAGTGATTAAAATAAAATGTTCTTATAACCACAATCTATTCTAAGATGCATTGTATTTACTTTTCTGTAGTAAATAGATTAGCATATGCACAATATGTCCGAAGGGGGAATGTTTTTAGTTCCTGTAAACAGCTGTTCTTGCAACCAAATGTAGTAACACTTTTGCATTCGCAAATTACTAACGCTCCCCCGGTACTTTGATTATATATACATATAATATCGCCGGATATATGTCCTAAGCTCAGCTAAGTGGATCAATAAGATGAAATTGTTTACCTTATCCGTGTCAAAATGTTAAAAGTTTTAAGTAGCATGAATAGTACCTGTATAATGTACCTGGATAATGATAAAAACCCTTAACAAAATAGCCTGAGTTAGGAAAGATACTCAAGAATTTGCAAAAGAAAATACTATAAAATGTGTGAATATATAGATGAGTCAACTCTGGATCATTGGCATCACACCGATTTGATAGAACGTAAGCAACGAAGATATAAAACTTTGTGTAGGTATACTAATAATAAATAGCATCAACAAACTAGTCACAGCTACCCTATCAAGAAGAATAATTATCAACTCAGGCCATGATCTGCTGATAAAAGCTTGGTCGTGGCCAGCCACCTGATTCAGGAGAACATTGGCTGAACCTTGGCTGAAACATGTAATATCATCTAAAGCGATGACTACATAAAGCTTAACGGTGGCCAGCCTCTTTATCCAGAAGAGAATTGGCTGGAACCCTTAGTATCATCTCAAGCGATGATCAAGTAAAGCTTGACTATGGCCAGCCTCTTCATCCAGAAGAGCATCGACTGAACCTTATCATCTCAAGCGATAACCAAATAAAGCTTGACAGTGGCCAGCTCTTTATCCAGAAGAGCATTGGCTGAACCTTGGCTGGAATCTTTAGTGTCATCTCAAGCGATGACCAAATAAAGCCTAACGGTGGCCAGCCTCTTGATCCAGAAGAGCATTGGCTGAACCTTGCCTGGAATCTTTAGTGTCATCTCAAGCGATGACCAAATAAAGCCTAACGGTGGCCAGCCTCTTGATCCAGAAGAGCATTGGCTGAACCTTGGCTGGAATCTTTAGTGTCATCTCAAGCGATGACCAAATAAAGCCTAACGGTGGCCAGCCTCTTGATCCAGAAGAGCACCTGCTCAATATTATCATATCGAGCAATTTGTAATAACTTGTAATAAAGGCTAGAATGTGTCACTAATTAAGTATAGTTTTATACGTATTTAAAAAACCAATGATATGTGACGGACGGATTTGAAAACAAAGATTTAGACAGATAGTTATTAAATTTGTCACCTAAACTTTCATATTTTATGGATAATACAACTGAAAATATATAACCTAGTTTATGATTTATAATACGTAACTTACTAGGTTAATGACAACAATTTAAAAATAATATATAATATTGTAGTTTTCAAATAACAATTATAGAATTTTTTTTAAACCGTTTACTCTATCGATAAATTAAATTAAATGTAATGAGCTTACTGGCTTAGTGAAAATGAAAACCCATCACGTCATCAATCAGACTTATTTAACTAAGTATAATTAATGTGTATTTCATCTCGATATTCAAAGTCAATATGCCGTAATGCACGATTAATTTACTACTGTTTTCACTGCGGGCTTCTGGGAATTTATAGCCGTGACCAATTAATTTATATTTTCCTTTTGTAATTCCCTTTATGTAAGTTAAAGTGATTAGTTTTACTTTTTTATTACTGATGATAAACAGTATCATAGTCAATGTGAAAACAACTAATATAATTTATTTTATTGTTTTATGTAAAAATACATATGTTTCAACACAATAATAATCATTCATGTTTTAATATAAATTAAATTTTAATGATGGAAAAAGGCGTACTTTTAGTAACTACATGAGTTACACTCCATAAATGTTAAACCACATTTATGCGAATTAAAACGTTATTTTTTAATGGTTTGCTCTTTTTAATGCATTCTTGATGAGAACAGAAAAATGTATATTGGATGGCATTAAAATATAAATTTAAAGTAAAATATAGTAGGATGAACAGCTATAGTTTCTAATACCTATTTAGTGCTTCAGTTTAATTAAACTTATTGTCATTTCTTATCCAGCTACTTTCCTCCTGTATTGAGGGAACTGACTATGTGTATATAACCCATAACATCCTAGACTTTTGGGATTTTAAGCTTTATTTACAGTTTAGTCTTTAATGGACTAAATCTTATACGTAATATTCATAGAATTTGCTTAAAACTAATTATCATATCTGAAACTATTGATAAAAGCATGAAGTTACCCAACATAAACTTACTGTGATCAGACCATAGGACTGTGATTATTTCACATGCGACTTCCTCCAGACTGCTGCCTGACATTTGATTTGATTAGCCTCAACATTGCTTTTGTTTGACTTTTGGTAATAGCATCATTTTAATTTCTTCGCCTCTCACCTCCTCCCCCTAACTCAACCACCATTGAGTAAAGGGAGAAATTGTTATCAGATCTACTGTATCGCACTATTACATCGACGTCTTCTTCAAAACTGCCCTGACGTATTTCAATTCGTTAAATGAACTGGAGCATATATTTGTTCAAATTAACTGTGTAATTCAGTAAAATGTTGTATCAGTGACATTTCTTAATAAACAAGCCTTTTGACATGGATATGTCTTAGCTCTAGGGGGGGGTGTTGACAATTTGTAGGATGAAAATTTGAAACAGGTTTCCATAGAAACTACTAGAGCTATTTTATTAAATTTCAATGTATAAGAATGATAACAGCTGTTTAGAGAAATTTAAAACATTCCCTTAGGAAATATCCATGATCTAACCTTTTTTCCCTAATTTCCCACAGGGAAGTTAGTACAAACGTCTTTTTATAAACTTAGACTGAATACCTGCTAAAATGTCGGTCCGTTTAATTCATATCTTTTTTACGAAACAAGCAATCTAGTAGGAGAAATATTGTTTTAAATTAATTTTCAACTAAATAATTCAATAAATAAATAAACTAAATGAACTAAACAACCAAAAAATGTGAGATGACTTTCGGTGGAGTAAACACCTGATTAAGTTTATCCATGTCAGGTTATTGTGAATTTTCATGTTCCGTGTTAGTAAATTTCAATAATCATTTGCAAAATGAGTTATTGAATTATGCTCGCTATTGAGAATCACAACGCATAGCGAACATTTTAACAAATATGAAACGATAATGCCCGTATCTATGCTGAATTCTGAGTATACTTTAATATACAGCTGTGTGCTACAGAGCTACATATCCCAACTACAATATTTTACTTACTTTCTATCCATAAATAAAATTGAACCTTTTAAGAAAACTACTTCTGGAGTATCTTGTACAGATTTATAATCATGAAAGTTGCCTCCTCATAATCCATAGGTCTGGTAGATTGTTATGCGTGGTTAAACAGTACAGGACCATTTTTAAGTTTGTAGTACCAACACTTAGTTTTATTTAAAATTTAAACCGTACACACAACTTAAAAACAGTAATATAGTAAATTTGTACAAAAACTATAAGAACAAATGAAAACAATGAGCGTGAGTTTCTGGACGATATCTGGTGGCGACTAGCGACAGTAAATTCGTTTTAGTTGAACTGTTAAATTGTGAGGAATCTTCTCTAGGAGATTTGTTGTATCAAATAGAGGGTTAGTTTATTAATTTAAATAAACGGTACCAGTGGACTGACACATACTTTCTCCCTTAAGTAAATTTAAAAAAGACAATCTGTAATAAAACTATCATGTTCTACAAAGTAATTCTAAATATTATTTAATAATTTATTGTTCAAATTGTATGGGGGGAACCCCCCCCCCCCGGTAATACCAAGCTTTTTTGAGCAGGTTTTGTTCGGTGATTTGACCTTACACTTCATACCAAGTTTCATGGAAAACTGGTGGAAAGTAAGGAAGAAATTGATTTTTTTTATATTTTCCATAAGAATAACATTGGGCGCTTTCAGACAACGTACTGCGTTTATCTTGGACACTAAATTTAAGTTTTCTCTGGAACCGTTAGTCGTAGACAAATAATTCAAACTACTAATTTGTTTAGTTTTTTTGGCTGGTTTCAATGGTACCAGTCAAGTTATACTTTACTTTTATTGTATTCGCTAAAAATTTTAAAAAATGATTTTTTTGACATTTAAAAGCCCATAACTTTTGAACCGTCATTTTTACAAACATGCAGGTGGTGTCAAATTATTTAGTACTCTGTGCTCTATAAACCATCAAATTTCAATCAAAATCGTTAGAGCTGTTTTTGAGAAAATTGGATTTTTCACCTTTTTTAAGGGTTTTTAGGGGTAAACTACCCTTAAAAATCAAAAATATGAAAAAACGCCTGGAGATACGGTGACTATATATATACATGCCATTCATTCGAAGGGGCGGATTTCCCAAGGCGCTTCAGCCGCTTCAACCCTCAACTCAAATTCGAAAATTTTGACGAAAACAATACTTTCTCCATATACTATGTATAAGGGGAGAAAATAAAAGGAATCCGAATCACTTTTGACTGCATTTTTAATCTTCTCATGGTTAATTTTATTTATATATTTTTACTAGACGAAGTGTTAGTTACGAAACCTGATGATGATCCAGTGTTTGCTAAACGCGCATTGTAATACATTACGCATGATAATTGTGGGAAGGTGACTTACATAAACTAAAACAAGTATTAACTGAACCTTCTCATTATGTATAGTATATTATATAAATCATACAGTTTGGCTGGAAAAACATGTTTACTGAAAACCTACTCTTAGGCAGTTTTTAGCTATTTAATAGTGCCACAAAAAGTGCAAAAATAACGAAAGATTTTCTCATTAGTAATTTTATCTTTAATCGAGTCTTTGTTAGTGTTTGTTGCATAAAATAATAATAACAGGCTTCGAAAAACTTTGAAAAATAAAAAACTAATGTCTATGACAAACTTTAACAATTTTTTTATTTCATTACTGAAGTCAAATTTGAACTTGAGTGGTATAAACATGGGATCAAACTGGCTTCATTATGTTCTAACTATATTTAATATATGATGCAACTCATTTCCGTATTAGGTATTTAAGTTAAAATATTTAATCCACTGATAACTTAATTGTTACTTATAATTTTCTAAATTATGTATTTTATATCTAAACGTCATGAGGAAGATGTAGATACGTTTTTTGTTACTGATACTCGGTAATTTATCACAAATCGGAATCATCGGTTACTTTCGCCTTTCATGCACAGTTGTTTTCTTCTATCAATTACCTATTCCTATCATAGAGTTCAACTTTTCAATAGAAAAATTATAGTTTTGATGAGAGCAAGAAATATCTTACACAAAATAACCGCTGTCAAGTAATCGAGCTTTACTTAAACTGGAAGTAGAATACTCGTGGGTAATATTAACTTTATTTAAAAAATTAATAATTATCATGCCACATAAAATAACAACGTTCTTTAAAGTTCGGTTTAATATCTTTATAGTTGTATAATAAGACTTCTTTTTAAATATAAAAGAACTACGAAGGGAAAATATCGATTGTAAATTATCTGTTAAGACCTTTTTTTAATTAAAAATTTATAAATGAATTCAAGAGAAGTATTTATTTTATGATTACTCTCTTACCACTTCTAGACCAATATTTCTTACAACTTACCTTCACGAAAATCACTTTAAATAATCACCCGAGTAAGTTGATATGTCTGATGAATATAAAGAATAATAATTTTTCAAGAATATTTTCTAAATTACCGGTAAATCTTCCATCGCAAGTGATGAAAGTGACAACACATTAGGTAAGTAGATTATAAGTGACAGACCTTGAAAGCAGGACAGGAGTAGCCACAGTAGCACTGGGGGCCTCATCGTAGGGTGTTCGTCACCAGTCACAGACACACATTCACATTCCCGCACCCGCACCCTGGTGTCACGACGGACGAGGACAGACTGAGACTGTACAAGGACCCGCGGACCCGCGCAGGCCCACCCCCAGCCCCCCCCCCCACCAGAGCCCTCACCCCACGGTATCTAGGGATGAGTACACTGCGTACACGTTGGAACTCACTTTAAAAAAACCAAAAGTACACTCTAACTTAAAGTGTATCTACTTAACCCAATTTAATGTACACAAATTATTAATTCGTGAAGTAGGTTTATTGTAAACGCATCTTTGTTTTCGATGGCCAAATTTTTAAATCCTAAAAAATAATCGTTAACTATAGATAAACCAGGTTTGTTTTAGGCATTTTTAACCTGGTTTCACTGTGTTTTCTTACATTATCTTTTTGCACAAATAAGATTGAAATTGGGAAAAAGTTTTTTCACTCTCTCCTCTCATACGTAGTACGTAATAAGTATTGTATTCGACATTTCCAAAAAACAATTTTTTAGACATCAGAACTAGTCCCTGACTGTCTGTCTATCCGTGTACAGACCCCTACACTACACTGATCATCCGATGTTTATGAAATTAGGTACACAGGTTCACTATGGCTGTAAACCAAGATATTTTTTTCCTTTTTAAATAGTATATTTTAGAGGGTAGTTTGCCATTGAAATACGTACAAATAAACCATCTAATGTAGCTATTCTATCTATAACTTAAACTTTAAATTTTTAATGTAATTTATTAAGTAATTACATGAAAACTGGGGGAGTTTCTCCAACTCCAGAAACATTGTGTGGTTCAAAATATAGCGCGTTGGAAAAGTCAAATAAACTATATTGAATAAAAAATCAAATTTCTTAAAATCCACCCTAATGAGTGTTTAAACTTCATGCTTTGTACAGTGCTTTTAAGGTCCCAAATAATTTGTCACCACCCGTACATCTCTGAAACAAATGGTTTCAAAGCTATGTACTTTTAAATGTAAAATTTTAAATTTTCTAGCAAAACAGCAAAACTGGGAAGCGGTCGGATTTATGTCCCCAAAAAGCTTTATCAATTATTTTAACTTGTTTCCTTTTGTTATTAGTTTAAGAAATGGAATGGTTATTTTTAATCAGTCAATTTTCAAATTATGTAATTTACATACAGGAAAAAGAATGTGTCTCTACACTGATACCGTTTATTTCTTATATCAGGTGTCTGCAGCACAATAAATAAAAACATTCTACGTTACCAAATATACCTTTGTATGATATTTTAATCGATAGATCGTATGTCATGATTGAATTATATAGTTTGATTTTCACGTGTAACAGTATATATTATGACTTTCCTTTTAAGTTTTATCCTAGAGTATAAAAATTAATACAGGTTGGGACTTTCGTTAGTTGCATTATTATTAATATTCTAAAGGTCATTGGTTTGACCTTTATCAATATCTTAACGAAGAAAATTAAAACGGTTTCACACTGGACCAAAATTTCTTAATACGTACACCTTCACGCATCTAGAGTAAGTTGGTATGTCTAATAAATATGAAGAATAATAATTTTCCAAGAATATGTATTTTTAAATTAAATCTTCTTGGATATGTAGTTACATGTAGTAAATAATGCAAAAACTATTTTTCTTCCACTATTAAACCAATATGATTTTAGAGAACAGATAATATTTGAATAATTATGGTAAAGCTTTAATAAAGAGCAGGATTTTCTTAAGTTTATTCCTTTTATAAACTTCATAATTATTATGATTTATGCCTTAGTATACCTTCCGATGTTTTGTAGTATTTATAAAAAAATGCATAATACTAGTGTTATTAGATAAAATTTAGTATAACTAGAAATAGAGCTGGATATTTTAGCCATTAAATGTATTCAAGGTTTCTCTATCACCAACCGTTAATAAAGACGAACAAATGTATAACTTTAGATTTCAACCGTGCAAAAAATAACTATTCAAAATATTTTGAACTATGCTTATTATATTTAAAATATATGTTTCCTTGCCTTTAAATAAAATTTATTAATAAGTATTGTTGATAAATAATTTTAATTTACAAATAAATTTAGGCAAAGCTTTTTGAAATTTTATTGTTAGATAAGATATGTAATGTAAACAAAAAGTCAGAGTAAACTCGGAGCTGGAAGGGATGCAGCATCTCGCCTCAATAAATCCAATAACTCTTTTATGTTTCCAGGAAGATATTTTAAAAATAAAACTTACGTTTATTTCTAATATTAAATTTTCTGTATCTCATAAATATTTGACAACTTACTTATTTTAATTTTGCACGATTATTTTCATTTAGTTACTAGGAACGATTATATCATCATATTAGTATATTTCCATGAATCTGTGAAATCCATGAAATCTCCTAAATCATTGTTTTTATTCTACCAGTTTCATTTAAATGATTATGTTTTTGATAGTTACAAATACAAATTTATTTAAAATATTTTCACAAATAAAATCATAATTTGAAATTTTTTTCATCCATTTATGCGAATACTGTTTTCGTAAACCCCCGTAAACGTTGCCCTTCTCAGGGTAATGCCTTTGACTATTCATTTTCAAACGGATAGTAAAAGGTATAACTAGCCTTTTTTGAGTTTGTTATGTTTGGTTACGTGATCCACAATTCATACCAAGTTTCATGGAAAACACTAGAAAAAAGGAGGAAATTATTTGTTAATACTTACATTATCCATAATAATAATACCTGGCGCTGTCAAGCAACGTACTGCATTTACCACGGATAGTAAATTTAACTTTTCTCTGGAACCCTTAGTCATTGACTAATTATTCAAAATACTAATTTTTTTAGCTTTTTTATTTATTTCAATTGGGATTGTCAAAGTGTTTAATCAATTTCATTGTTTTGCAAAATATAAAAAACATTTATATATTTAAAAGCCTATGACTTTTGAACCATTAGTTTTAAAGACATATTTTGAGTTGTGTGATATTATTTAATACCTTTAATAACGTTGAAGCATAACATTTTAACTAAATTCGTCAAAGCAGATTTTGAGAAAATTTTATTTTTATATAGTATAAATGTTTTAGGGATAACTACCCTTAAATATAAAAAGTTAAAAAGATAAAAAGTTACAAATTCAATAATATTCTTACTATCAGTGTGGCCTTGGGGGCAGTACACAGAGGAATAGAAAGATATAAATTCTATCAACACTTTTTTTGGATACAGGGAGCCTCAAAACGGATCTATCCACTCTCAACACAAATTCTAAAATGTTTAAGGGAAGAAGTAGATATGTATTAGCAATTTTATAAACGATAAATTTCTTTTTGTGTTATAGTTTTTTTTTAGTTTGAAGGTAAATTTTTTTAATAATTTAGAGCGTGTCTCTGTTGTTTATGTAAAGGCCGGCCCGCGCTGGGGTTGCGCCCTAATAGTCCTGTACCAGAGCTGGCACCGTGCCAGGGCGGCCAGCTGGGACTCTGAACACACAAACACCGCCCTCTGGCCCTAACCGACGACCCGACCCTTTTTGTTTGTCTTGTCGGAATCTTTCTTTGATTTATGTCTTTAAAAAATAAGAAACCTCTTGAAAGTTTTGTTGTAAAATATTGACTCTTTCCTATTCTTGAATTACGTTTGTTTAATTTCAATAGGTGGAATGTGGTAATTAGGTTTTTATAAAATTACCAGCAAACAGCCCGGTCTTTGTACGAGTTGTAGGATTCAGTTTAATGAAGAAAGATAATCATACCAAAAATGTAAACCTGAAATCCTAAACAAATCAATACAAAGAAAATAAATCGATACCCAGCTTTAATATTCAGCATTACTTTACAATTAAACAGATTACAACATTTATACAATAATTATAATTAGTTATACGTTAAAATAACTTTTTAATATAGTATGATTTCGAAATAGGTTTAAACTCCGACCAAAATTAACTAACTAATATTGATTTGAGAGCTGTTTGTTTTTGTTTCTATTAAATCTTCAAACTACAAAGACAGCTGATTATTATCATAGGTTATTCAAACTGAACAGTATTATTGAAAACTGAATCAAAATGCGAGTAATATCGCGTAAAAGTGGGTTTTTAAATGCTCGTTATTTACTTTTCAAGAGACAGTGGGTGATTTCAAGCATTTATAAACCTTCTCTGGAATTTAGAGAATACATAAAATAAGTTTCATTGTTATCAGTTATCCTTTTTTTCCAGACGGCGTAAATGCCTCCTGGAGCGTCACAGACAAACAGACAAAAATTGAGATAAGACCGGTTTCGGCTTCTCTAACGCACGATAAGTAAAAATAACTTTAATTGAATAATTCTGAGTAATGTACAGACAAAACTCTAATTTTATTTATATAGATAGATGTAATACTTAATCTACTAAGTACATGATGCGGGTTTTGTAATATAAATTACTTATAAATACTGTCAGATATTTATTTTATGATTCAGTTTTTTTGTAAACGATTTCCTGTAAAAAAAACTTGTTAGTACTGCTCTAAATTTCCTAAACTGCCTGTGGAACAGTGATACTTTTCTGTTTGCCCCATGTACAACATTTCAATAAACTATTATAAACTATTTAGCTTTGCTGAGGGTCTTTGACCAAACAGTACTATACGAGAAAGCTTTACGACAACGTGGGTAAATCATACTAAACGATTAATTTTACACAACCATGCAAGTGTCCTATGATAAGTAGACAGCTGAAAAATGTTGTCGGATTAAAATCAATAAAAGCTTCAAGGTCACTTATAAATGTAGTTTAACTTTATGATATATGGTTGTGTCTGCTGCCTGTTGTTTATTTGGTAAACGTAACTTCTACATGCTAATGAGGAACAAGGTTTTAGATGTAAATAAACATGACATGATATGTGAAGTCACATCCTTGATTTGATATTAATTTAAATTTACCCTTTTAACTTAGTTATAAGTGTTTATTATTTTAGTATTTTATGCCCTCATTTTTCTGAACAAATACATAGCTCGTAATCTAATCTAATCGTAAAATAATTTAGAAAAATACGTATTGTTAATAAAAAATTATTATTCTGAATAATTATTATTTATTGCGTGAAGTTTTGTCGTTATCCTTTTCAATATAGTATAAGTAGTTTTATTTAATGATGGAAACACTTAGGCCTAGTTAATAAATAAATGATTAATAAACAATTTGGCGATCATGTTCTTTCTCTGATTCATTCGCTACGCTTTTCACTGCTTCTGAACATAATCTTGGCGTTTGTTTCACACGTCACAAGTTCTCTTAAATGGGTTTATACGTTAGGGCCTATTTATTATTTCGTTATAGATTGATTTTGAATTAGAACACTTATTATCAGAAATATGAAAATAAAAACATAAAAAGCATTGGGAAATTATTGGTATAAATATATATATATAATGTAATACGAATAACTACAGTGTAGTAAATGCAATATTCTTGGTTCAATCACTATAACATAAGTTAGGTGGTCTTTTAAGAAATGTTTACAAAATATTAGACACTCATAATAAACTCTAGTCAGAATTTGATAAGATGTGTTCGTATGAACCATATGACTTAATTTTGACCATGAAGCTTCTATTGATTTTAATCCTAGTATAGCTGAAGAGGCGAATAGAAGCCAAATTAGGAAATAAAGGGAAAAATAATAAATAAATTGTTATGTTTGTGCTTATCAAACTGACATTGTAGCAAGGAATTATTTCCAATAGAGCCTCGTGGGTCTGTTTGGCCTCATTTTTTTCATAAAATAGTTGCAATATTTAATTCTATGCTGTATGAAATAGGTTTTAAACAGTAAATAACAAAAATAGTTCAATTTTAAAACCTAAAGAGTACTATTGTCTTAGTAACCTAGTGGTTAGTGTCTTTGAATTCGGGCAGAGGATCACGGGTTCTAATTCCGAGAGACCACTTCAGGATTAGAGCACATTGCCAAAAAAGTGTTTTTGTATAATCACTAATCAAAAATATATAAAAATAAATATATAATTTTGAAACTCTGAATACAATATTTACATATGTAAATAAACTCTAAAATCAGATAGATAAATACACAATTGTATAAGAGAGCTGTTTAGCTTCCAGCCCGATGAACCACGAATTTTGCCGTGTCAATCAAATATGTACATTTTTATCACGCACTTTACATATAACTATCTCGGTAAACATGCGAAGGCACGCTCTCCCCCCCACCCCCCGCGCCACGGCACCCCCTCATTTTATACGTACATCGCATTACCTTCCACACGGCTTATTCAAAGCTGAATGTATTCCCCAAACGTACACGTCGAGTTAAGCGATGGTTACGTTAATATCACAATGATCCTTTTAAGTTGGGTTTTACCATATTTTCCACAGTTTATTTTTATAAATTCAATTTTCAGTAGAATATTTAATATTGTAGCTGAATTTAATTGCATTGAAATAGGATAAGTCATATTCTTTAATGTTTTGTCTTATTCATCGAGTAGACTTTAATTTTATTCCTCACATACTATCCAAGCCATCACCCAAAACCTTTATTTTTATTATTTTATATTCGACCATTTGGATTAGAATTATCATGTTACGGTGAATGTCTATGGGGTTTTCGGAGTTTGAAAATGGGACTTGGTGGATTTATATTAATTTCCAATCCTATCAGGAGGAATACTTATGTGAAATGAGTGGTAGTAGTTTTGATTGTGATTTTGGTAATTTAACTTAAAGAACCCTCCTAAAAATGGTCCGATCGAGACCAAATCTGGTGGAAACGTGTGTATTCCTACTTTTGGTCGGACGAGTTCGTAATCAAGACATATCGGTCAATCGGAACAGGTAAATTGGGGGGTTTTGCACCCCAAGATGGGTTTTTAGTATTTTCCCCATGTAATTATTATAATTTTCTAATATTATATTTCACCATTAGAATCAGCTTAAAACTACACAATTTAGTTACCGAGATATTAAAAAATCTAAACACAGTGCGTTGTATTTTGGGGCTCCAATGTTAACCTTATAGAGGATAAAAAAATTAATATTACACTTATCAATCAATACTTTTTTTATTAAACTTAGTATTTACCTTCATATGCTTGAGATCTTATGCTTCAAATGCTTATAAATTCATAGTTTATGTATTTATCATGGCAGCTAAGCTGCATACACTTTTCCCATGTAAAACTTATAGAGAATAGGCAACCTCCTTTATTTATGGACAGATGTTTATGAAACTTGGTATAAATGGTCAAAATAAAATTTTTTACGCTGGAAATGTCTATTTTCAATGCTCCTCACAGCAGCAACCCTGCATACTCTTTCCTATGTTAATCTTATGGAGAACAGGCAACTATTCATCGACAGATATTGTTAAATCTTGTCATATATCGTTATCATTATTATTTTATTACTGATTTGTAAATGAGTACGCAGGTCTGCTACGACGGGGGTATTTTGTAATCTCTTCAACATTGTATTAACAATATGATAAAATATGTACATACCGATATATGAAACAGGATCCATAAGTTTGATTGTAATATTTAAGATTATTTCAAAACTATGATTAACTTAACATACAAGCAATTACAGAAATGAAGCAATGTTGAATGTCATATTCGGAGACACGGACGGGTTAGCGATGCGGAACCGGAGAACTCCTGCATTCCCCCGGGCTTCACATTCCTATTCCGAACGTTTGTTTTTTCGCAAATAATGCCATTGTTTGAATTTCACAGGAATACGTTTTGTCAAAATAACTCTAAACGATCGATAAACGAAATAGAATTATACTTTAACAGATCACTTTTACTTTTGCTTCAATGAACTCTCTTACTGAAATTATTTTTTAGCCAGCGTGAATGTTGAATATCCATAAGTAGTTTTAGAAAATTGACATCACAAATTTAACTCAATAACGAAAATTGCCCTCATAGTGTTTTTTTTAATATTTTCATTAAATGGGTTTATTATTTTAACTTTTAGGAAAACTAAACTGCTCTATTTAAATGGGAAATACAAGCATGGGCAAAATTTTTATCATACTTAAAATCATGTTTAGTGCATGTTAGGCTACTAAAATAATTAATGAGTTATGTTACAGGACATTTTTTAAACATCTACAACGCTTTACTTCCTTATATTATAAATGTTATTTTATAGCACCAAGACGTATTTTTATAAACCCTCGTAGAGTCCACCATTCCCAGAGCCATCTCTACTATGAGTCCACCCTCCTAAGAATCCCCTTCTCTTAAGACTCAACCACCAAAAGGGTCCACCCCCTAAGTGTCCCATAAAAACAGATTTATATACTTATTTAGTTTCTAATGTAACTAATCGCAATTTTTTAATGAATATTATGAACGTCAATATTTTATAACTTTAATATTATATATAGAAATTGTTCACTTCTTGAACTCATGGTGCACAGCAAGATAAATTGATTAAACTCATTTAATCACGTGATAATGAGCCAATCGCTATCAATTTGTCGTTAAACCGTATAATGTGCTTTCCATTACAAATGGGTTTCTCTAATAACCCTCATCGCTTCATGAGATTGTTATTTCACCGTGTTTGCTTCCAGGAGTACTACTGATCCCTCTACGATTGATGTGTGATCAGATGAGTCTTTCTACTTGATAGTTTTATCCAAACTATTCAACGAAATTTTAAGGTATTTTTATAAAGTACCATTTATTTAAATTATTGTATTTCTTTTACGTCGTGTTATTAGACGTTAATTAGTTGACAGTTGACGTTAAAAATAACTAACTCTCATTTAATTGTGTTTGAAGTTTTGTACCTAATTTTGATTATTGATTTCTTCAATAGTCAAAACCAGATCAGGGGGTTGGATTCGATTAGATTAGATCATTGAAATGGCGACCATACAACAAGGTAAATATTTTAAAACAAGTATAAATGAAGATTGAGTGTAAAATGGTTGTGGCACGATCTTGTAGTCTTGTTACTGACTAAGGCTGACGTGTTCCTTAGACAGAACTGTTAATTAATAGCCCTACAGCCGATGGCAACAACTAAGGGGCCTACAGTTTCACGTGGAAACCAATCCACGGCCTATGAATAACGGATTTGTCCAATTATGGTGATGGTCTTTGTGGATTAACGTAGTATTCAATAGTGCGGACGTTAATCCACACAAGAGAACACTACACCCACCAACCATCGCTCACAACTATTCACAATTCGTGACTGCTAAGTAGCTGGATTACAAAACAATGCCACCATCCCAGGGGTTAGGTACCTTCGAGTTTTTGGTTATGTTGGTTATTAATTGTTAAAAATAAAAATAAACAATCAAACTATATTCTATCTCTCTATTTTTCGGTGAGGTAGATTATGAGGTTGTGCAGCCTATTAGTTTCACATTTTCATTATCTGTGTCTTCTGCACAATGGCCAGTCTATTTAATACTTAAGGAGATGTTATATTTGGACGTCTTTGTAATGGTTGGTTGAAATCAATTAAACATGATTGTTTGGTACTTCATAATTTTCAGTTACTTAACTTATACAGGGTGTTTCAGAATTCCCCACCAATACTCTAGGGCATTGTTCTCGGGTAAAAAACATATCTAAATATCATATTTAAATCGTCCGGAAGTCCTCAGTTACTAACACAGCCTCCATTTTGTTTTTTCATAAAACAAAATGGCGGCCATTTAAAATTTTGTTTCTCAAATAACTCATGTACCGTTGATTTAACAGAAAATTTACAAGAATAACTTTTTTTAGGTAATGTAATTACGATTGACATCAAATTGTTTTAAATTAGACAAATATTAACTGAGATATGGCAGCTTTAGTGATAGGTGACCGCTAGAGCTTAGTTGCAGTGCATGTCAGGCCATGCGACTAAAGTCTGCCACAACAATGCAACAGCGTCCGCCTGCTTTGTATGTTATTTGTAGGTTATTTTAGATTACTTCAAACAATAATAAAATGTCACATAACCCTCTTGGTCTTGGCATAAGTTTAGAATAATTGTAGAAGAACTGACTACAATGAATAAAATAATAACATTTTCAGGCTAGAATAAAATCAGATGATTAGTTTGTAAAAAAGTATTTTGACTTTTACCACAGCTGATATAAAAGGTTTGGGAGTTTTGTGCGAATTTTAATTACAGTAAGCAGACGGAGGCTGTTGCATTGTTGTGGCAGACTTTAATCGCATGGCTTGACATGCTCTGCAACTAAGCTCTAGCGGTCACCTATCACTAAATCTGTCATATCTCAGTTAATATTTGTCTAATTTAAAACAATTTGGTGTCAATCGTTTTGTAATTACATTAAAAAAGTTATTCTTATAAATTTTCTGTTAAATCAACGGTACACGAGTTATTTGAGAAACAAAACTTTAAAAGGCCGCCATTTTGTTTTGTGAATTTGAAAAATCGTCATAATTTTTTGTTGCTTTGTCTATTTGTCATAAATGTTTGTGCAAAGTTTCAATTCCGTACGTTTAACCATTATTCAGAAAAAAATTATAAGTGAAAAACCAAATGGAGGCTGTGTGAGTAACTGAGGACTTCCGGACAATTTTAATATGATATTTAGATATGTTTATTACCCAGGAACAATGCCCTAGAGTATTGATAGGGAATTCTGAAACACCCTATATAACTTATATAACATAACTTTCAGTTACTTATAGAGATACTATATAGATGATAATGCTGACAACAATTGGTGAATGATATCATTGGTGGAAGTCGTCCTAAAATATATTGAGCGACAGGCACAGTTGAAAGTTGCAGGATGTGGTTGATAAGTTGCCGCCAGGACTATATTACCATACATACATATGTAATAGCCAGTCTCCATATGATAGCGACCTAAACACACATTGGACCACTCATGATGTTTATGTGCATTAATGAGCCTTGTCTCAGCCCCCTAGTCGCTTCACCAATCATGTGTTTACTCGTATTTATATTTAGTTGATTTCCAAACCACCAGAGGACGTTAGTACAGTTATATCTTTTAACTATAAAGGGCTCTTAAAACTTTTTCATTTGTAACTGATACAGATTATTATACAAAGTTCAAATTCCACTGATTGGTGCAGAATAAAGGTTTATAAAATACGACGTCATAATGTTTAATAATAAGTAAACGGAATTAATATTCTGAGACATACTTTCTCCTTAGATAAACATAAAAATATATATAAATTTTGTTAAAGTGATAAAATTTGATTCCTTAATGGACATTTTAATCGCCATTCAAAAAATATTGTGCTAAAAACCTTGAAATTTCTTAAAACTAACCCCCTTTCTACGTGTTCAAAGAAGTGTTAGAAATGTTGTAGAAGATATTCAATATTCACTATTATAGTAATTTAAAGCTTGGAGTGGCTTTAATGGGTAATAAAAATTAACTTAAACTACATTTCATAGAAAATATTGGAGAAATAAGGAAGAAATTATTTTTTTACTTCTCCATAAGAATAACATTGGATGCTCTCAGACACATAGAGTTAATATATTTCGAAACCCACTTTGTTTGGGTTCAGAGGGCACGAAAACGGATATACTGAAAACTTAAATTATATTTTTGATGAAAACAATTATTTCTCCTTTTACTATCGTTAAGGTGGAATAAATTAAAAAATAAATACTTATATTGTAAAAGTTATTGCTACAACCATAAGTTTATATTTTTCAAATATTAAATTTGTAAGACAAATTATAGCACGTACCAATATATCATTCTTTGGATAAACAATACTAATGAACCATTAAAACAACTCTAATTTGATATAAATAACTAAAAACCTTATAAAATAAAAACTACTTGTTATATAAGCTTCTAAACATCTTGACCACGTATAAAAATTTGAAATAGAACAGAATAAAATACTAGTTTACATAAAATTGCTTGTTCCAGCGACCTACATAGAATTCGTTTGTACAAAGTTTTCACGTAACAAAGGTCATCAAACTGTTATTGTGTTTGGCAATCGTTTTTCACCATCAAAACAGCCACATACACGGTAAGAGCAAAAATTAAGTTTTATTGAAATGTGAATTTCAAACAAATATATTATAAATTACGAAAGCCCATCGTTTGGCTTTTTTGTTTTCCATTCAGCTACTTGTTTTTGAATATTTCTGCTGAAAAAGCACACGTTCCAACGATATAGTGTAGTATAAATTAGAGTAATGGGTTCAAGTTTAATGTATATTTATTTGTATTGATTGACCACAGAAAAATTTAATCCATAAATTTACAGGTAAGTTTTTATTTTTGAAGTTATTTTTGTTCAACGATTTATGTGTATATCACTGTAATATTATAGTGAGTTCTGGCTATTCAAATTTTTTATTTTCTTAGTAAGAAACTCATAATTATTCATTAAATTACTATGTGTAGTCATAATAAACTATTATATGAATAAGGAAATAATAATTCGTTTTATAAACAAAAAGTCCTTAACATTATAAAAACATTTTTCAATTAAAAATTTCTTTAATATTTTCAAAATTTTGGGCAGCTTGCCTTTGTTTATGGAGTTTGGAGAGCATTAAAAGTGAAAAATTGAAGAAAATGATTTTGAAAAACTGGTTTTATGTTTCAGGTATCTTGCATTTTAAAAGTTTTTTTTTTAATTATAATTTAAGCTAATTGTGAAGAAAATTTATAATGTTTGGTAAGAAGGGTTATTGTATTTTAATATATAAATTGAAGGAAAAGTTAAAATTTTATTGGTTTTTAAAGTGACTTGCAAGAGTACCTGCGTGGTTTTCTGAAATTACTCGGATACTTTTTTTTAAATTTAAAGACAAATTTGTTCTTGAATCATGCCAAACAGCAACCATAGTTTAAGAAATAATATACTAAATTTTAGCAAAACTATTCTACAAAAGCTATTGTTTTATCAAAAACTTTAGAATTTCGTTTACATTTTATATCCCATAGCTTACTCGTGGTAAGATACTATTTTTGACCGTAATAAATATAAAATATGAAATTTCAATCAAAATCGTTAGAGCATATTTTTATTATTTTTTTATTTTCCATATTTTGACGGATTTTTTTAATTCATGAGTGCACTCATGTACTAAATTTCATACTTAATTAGACTTACAGACAGGCAGATAGGAATTAGTTTAAATAATGAAATAATGAAATACCACTTTTTACAAGAAGCCTCAAATATATCTTAACGAAAATTAAAAAAATTGACAAAATTAACACTTCTTCCTTTTTCCCCTATTTCTTTTTGGGGGAAATTAAAACTAGTCTTTAAGAAGTAAATTCATTACGGACAAAAATAGTTCAAAGTATGATAAACTAATTAAAACATCAACATTTTTTCTCTTTTTTGAGTTGAAATACTATCACAATTACATCGTAATAGGGACAAAAAAGGCTTTCTTTGCAACAATTAAATTTTTAATCTTAAAAAAAATCAAGTTCTAATAGCATTTCCTTAGAATTACTCTGCTAAGTGTATACTCTGGCAACATTTTACTGTATATGATCCTCCAGCAAGAACAACTTCTCATACTGAGCTTGCACTCAGCTTCCGTGAAACTCTAAACTCGGTTGAGAATCGTATCTGGAATTACAACTAAGCAGCTGACTTGGGTGTTTTGTCAGATGTCAGCCACGTTTTATAAGTATGTGAGTATTTACTTATTTTGTAGAGGACAGTATAATATAATATAATAGTAATTGTATAATGAACCCTATCTGGCTGTTGAATATCTTTAAACATTCTTTAATCATGCATTTCAATAAGTTTATTTTAATAAAAACTTATGAGCTACTTTATTTGAAATTCACTATTAGTGATGGTGGATTGATGTTATTTAGATTTTTACTGAGGACATTTTCCATCACGATTTTATGTAAAGCAAAGTTTCACGACGTTTCGGGATCTGTAAGTATCTGTAAATGATATTCATATAAATCCGAAACAAAAATCTCATGGTATGCTAACTCGTAGTAAAGCTCGTAAGGGGCATTAGATTTTTGTTTTAAGTATAAAATTGTAAAACTAATGTGTTTTTTTGCTCTGTAAAGTTCACTTTGTACTGAAATTTTTCATGTACATTAGGAAGGATTTGCATTTGAATATAAAATAATATTAATAAATACTGTTGGACGTGTTTTCGCCTGGATTTAGGGTTTTGGCGGCGGCCATTTTGTTTCCGGTTCCGGTGGGACACGCCCACTCCTTTCAGTTGTCTTTGAGTCTCCGTAACGAGCGGACGTGTTTGGTTTCTTTTGTGTGTAATGGTTAGTGAATGGTTTGTTTGTAAGTTTTTTTGACTGCTTTAAACTTTTATGTTTTCAGCTTTATACCGGTTTGGTCCGGATTATATGTTAACTAATTGTGCTATGTTTTAGATAGTTCACCTGAGGACGGGATCAGATTCCAGATCCCGAAACGTCGTGAAACTTTGTTTTACATAAAATCGTGATGGAAAATGTCCGCAATAAAAATCTAAATAACACTTACGAGATGACATAACATTCTAATTACTTTTGACGATTTCTAACCTAACCTTTTAGACAAAAAAGAAGTAACGATGGACATAGATGAGTGATACGGGTGGAAATACATGACTACAACTGTCAGTGATAACAAATAAAACTCTGGGTATAATATCATTCCAAAAGTACTACTAAAACGTATCGATCAGTTTTACAAACACGTTTGAACTTTTTAAACTGTTTTAACCTATATAAATGAAATTAGACTTTTCTCTGTTCATTGCTCGGATTCATTGTTCATTTTTAGTAATTTTACGTTTCGTGCGTTAGAGAGGCCGAAACAAGTCTTATCTCAATTTGTGTCTGTGACGCACCAGGAGGTATTATACGTAGTCTTCTACGAAAAAACGGGAGAACTGATAACAAAGAAACTTATTTCATGCATTATTTACATTCCAGAGAAGGGTTTTCAATTCTTGAAGCCATCCTCTGTTCCTTGAAAAGTGAATAACATTTAAAAGCAGCATTTAAAAACCCACTTTTTACGTGTTATTAGTCACCATTTTTAATGAATAAAACCCACTGGTAATAATCAATTGTCTTTGTAGTTTAGTAATTTAATAGAAAGAAAAACAAACAGCTGCCAAATTAAAATCAATATTAGTTAGTTTATTGGTAATTGATTTTAAACCCGTTTCGAAATCATACCATATTGAAAAGTTATTTTAACATATAACTCATTTTTTATAATCTTATTAAAATGTTCTTACCTATTTAATTGTAAAGTAATTCTAAATAACAAAGCTGGGTATTTATTTATTTTCTTTGTACTGCTTTGATTAGGATTTCAAGTTTACATTTTGGTACAAAAATATTCTTTAAACTGAAACCTACAACCCGTACAAAGGATGGGCTTACTTCTAGTATGTTATAACACTTCAAAACAATGTTTCAAATGTATCTAATGATCCTTTAATTGTTTCCTAGACTATATACAGTTTCATCAATCGAGGTTGTGTACAGTATACAAACTCTTATTGCAAGATTGGTTATCATATCCAAAGCTACTAACCACTTGTCTAGCAAAACACCTTTCTGTTATACATCTAAACATAGGATAATCTATCCATTCCGGTAACTGTATGTGTTTAGCTTAGCGTGATTGATTGATTTCTTTTAAGCCAAACATACTTGACAAGTATAATTAAGACTTGACTATTTAAAATAACAATATTGGTATTATTGTATTTAAATACAATAATTCTTATATTATTATTTAGACAAAAGTATATACAAAATCAATTTAAAAACGGTATCTGTGGACTGACACATACTTTCTCCCTTAAGAAAATTTAAAAATAACAATTTGTAGTAAAACTATCATACTCTTTAAAGTTTATCTCAATATAACTTTATAATATAGTTTTAAAAAAATCAAAAAAATTCTGAAAATAACAACAAGAAATACAAAGTTAAATTAATTGTTAGAATTTTATGAAGAAACCCCCCCCACAATACCAAGCTTTTTTGAGTAATTTTGGCTTTCTTGGATGATTTCACCTCACGCTTTATACCAAGTTTTACGGGAAACGGTTGGAAAATAAGGAAGAAATTGATTTTTTCATATTATCCATAGGAAAAACTTTGGGTACTCTCAGACAACGTACTGCGTTTATCATGGACAGTAAATTTAACTTTTCTCTGCAACTGCAACTCGTAGACAAATAATTCAGACCACTAATTTGTTTAATTTTTAAGCTAGTTTTTAGGGTGGTAGTCAAATTATACTTTACTTTTATTGTTTTTGAGAAAGCTTAAAACATTATTTTTTTACATTTAAAAGCTTATAACTTTTGAACCGTAATTTTTACAGATATGCAAGTGATGTAACATTATTTAGTACTCTATGCACTATAAACTTTTAAATATTAATAAAATTAGTTTTGGATTTTTAAGGGGTTTTTAGAGGTTAAATATCCTTAAAAATAAAGAATTAAAAAAATCCTGGAGATACTATGAATATTATACATACATACCAAATTGCATCTAAATCGGCTGTGGCCCCGTACACATCCAGACACATACACACACACGGACGGACAGACATCACGTCAAAACCCACTTTTTTGGATTTAGGGGACCCCAAAATGGATATATCCACTCTCAACTCAAATTCGAAACTGTTAACGGAAACAATTCTTTATCCATACACTATGTATAATGGTATAAAGTGAAAAAAAACAAAAAAAACAACAAACGGTAAAAAATTTTATGCAAGCAACCAATTAAAAACTAAATAAAATATAATTTTGAGGCAAAGTTTAAACATTTTCTTCCAATGTTCCCATTACAATATTAGTATTGATTTTATACATACAGTACATACAAATCTACCTTGTAACGATATACTTCTATATTCGATCTATTTCATAATAGATACACATAACACGGTACAAAGTTGATATAGTTTTGTATAAAGTCACTAAGACTTATTATAAAGAGCTTCATTAGAGATTGTGGTTTGTGAGTAATCCAGATATTTAGATTCATGCATTATATTAATAATGTAAAACAATAATACAATGCAATAGTCTACTGTGCTTCGTGGTAAATGTTGCCAAGTATTTTCTTTTGAAATTAGACCCTAATGTCAAACATGATCAACATCTGGGGGATTTACAAAAAGTCTATTTTAAAAAGGTTTAATATAAATATAATATACATATCTTAACCAAAGGTGCTATGATGTAAAAGTGATGGTGAAAAAATCACTACATATTTTTATATGATTATGATTATAATTTACATAGCTCTATAAAAAATAAAAATATACATTTATACATTGATTAATACAATTTATTATGAAACATGTCAGACCTGAACATATGCACCAGCATTATCAACACACCTTTTTAATCTTACAGGTACATTTTCAACAAATTTTCCAATAAAGTCTTGGGTAACGTTTCCTCACTGCATATCCGGTAATTCCAATTTCTCTTGTTTCTTGTCTCACTGATTTTATCGGGCTTTGCTCAAACACATCCTGCACAGTGTTAACGTTATCTTCTAGATTTTGCTGTTGACCGCCTTCCGAATCTCTTCTTGTCTTGCACACTGTCACTTTCAAAAGTTTACTTTGACAATTTTTTATTGTACTTGCATTAAGAGAGGCATTTCTTATATTCTGTGCTCTCCACCGCCTCTGGAGCTGTACAACAGACTGCCACCCTCATATCGTTAGGCAATATTTGCTCTTTCCTCGATACTTAAAAAAAATAGTTAGTTTTCCAAAATGAACATTATTATTTACGTGTATAACATAATGCTTCTTGGGCTTCTTTAAAAATACCTGTCGGCAGTTTCTTTTTACCTGAAGTAATATTATACTCTTTTTTAACCACAGTATATTTTGGTTAAATAATTTGAAAAATATTTGTTAAAGTACAATTTGGTTGATTGAGTGATAAAATAGGATAAATATTTCATATTGACGAAATAATTACCAGCAAACGGTATATACAGCTATGCACGACAATGTGTGAGGCATATATCAAATAACTCATGTTCATTTAAATAAGATAAAAGTAAAACCCCATACTACCCAGAAAACGACAAGCCAATCATATATGCACATTTTTATAAGACACTTTACATAAAAGCTCGCAAGAAAATATGCTTGAACACGCACGCCTTATATGTTTGTATTCCGTCTGACTGGATGGAAAAACTTTAAAAATAATTTGTGTTCTTAAATTAAAAAAAGTTTACTACAAACTACAAACTTTAAAAATAGCTCGACAATTAAGAGCGTGAAATATTTTTGGCACGCAAAAGTACAACTGTAAAGTACTTACATCGCTGTTTTGTAATTTAAAACCATTAAGAGTGTTTTGTTCATTAATTGTTCACAAAACAAAGTTACTTCATTAGAAGTTTTAAACGGTTTTGATGCTCCGTATTAAACTCAGTCCCTTTACTGAACTTGCACCGCAATATTGTTTCCGTAAATTAATTAATACCCACGAACCACCCTAAACAGCATTCATTAGATTCAGTTTATTCAGAGATTTCTATTTTGTATTGTAGGGCTTAGCAAAATTAATCCCATCTACGAAGGTCGTATGAATATTGTCTGGTAGAGTTAAAAACTATCCCAAAGATATATTTTACGACTGCAATACATATACTGTTAAGTTATACGTGTTGGATAAAAAATACAGAAATTTACCCATTTTTTATTTGACTCAATTAAAATGTCCGTTGACAGAGTTTTAAACTGGTTGATGGAGCTAAATTACCATAGATTTGTTTATGTATATTGTGTGTAGTTATAAGTGTATAGAAGATAGAAGATGTTAAATCTAAGAGTTATATGTTACATATTTTTATTTATCAATCAAAAATCAACTAAAAACATTTAATACCTTGATGAATACACACTGGCTCACTTTCATTTGATCCTAAATGTATTGCGCCACTATTGCAAAATGCTAAACTGTTTATAGATTTGATTACTACAGCTGAGGTCATATATATTTTTAGGGGCCAATATTTTTTATTTTCTTTACAGATTTTATTTTAATGTGAAATTTCAAGATATTATAATATTGATAAACGTTACAAACCAACTTCACTTTTACTTCGTTTTGCGTACGGCCTGACACAATGTGATTCAATAGTACCATATAATTTTTTGTTGAGTTATGACAAGACTGCATTGACTGATGCAATGAAAACACTTTGAAACCATCTTTCAATTAAACGATGTTTATGGATCGGTTTGTTCCAGTACAAGGAAAAAACTTCTTTTTACAGAATACACAAGAAAATTCAGCTCATAGTTACAGGGATGACAACTATCGTATGAAAAGTGCTCACATCATCAATAAACGCAAAAGATTATTTTTACGCACAGAAACATTATTGTATCTGTTTAAACTACAACTACATCTTGGTTTATTGATTTATAACATCCTGAAAATCTTTGAATCGTGACAAACATGTCTAATCATTTTTATACTTATACTAACCACCCTAGGGATTTAACATGGTACTTTACTCTAAACGTAAAGATTATAAAAATTTAGAAAATACAATATAATAAACAGAATTGGGTTCCCTTTTACTTTTAGGCCCCACCTCTAGATCTAAAGTGGAATAAAAATAAAAATATTAAATTTACTCTTTAGCTTTTATTAACCATTTCATATTTGTCAATTCAATGTCAGTAATTCTCGAGACAAGAACATAATCGCTCATGATATATTTACAATGCTGCTTAAAATATATGTGTTTTGATTTGTATGGTATTACGAAGTGTTTTCTGACTAAGACTATCATTTATTTGTTTTAAACTCATTATTGGTGATAGTGGATTTATGTTGTTTTGATTTTTATTATGGATTTTTGCCAAGTCAAACTAAGATTACCGAAGTTTCGGGATCTGGATTTTGATCCCGGCCTAAGTTGAGAACCTAATTCTTTTGTTTTCAACTTAACACTGGCTTAGTCCGGATTTTATACTAATCGTGCTATGTTTTAGGTTCTAGCCTACCTGAGGACGAGATCAGATTCCAGATCCCGAAACGTCTTCAAACTTTCTATGAGTTAAAATTGTGATTGAAACTTTCCGGTAATGTAAATTTGAAATAACACTATCATTTCATGTGTCTGCATAATTAATTATGAGCCAAAAGATCAATGAGATGAACATACCCAGTCTGGGATTGAACTGGGGACCGTCTGACTATAAAGCGGGCTCCACACCAAGCCGTTTTAACTGTTGAAAAAATCTACTTCTTATACATACCTACTACTACTTTTTCTACTGCCTTCTTTTATTAAATTCAAAAAGTCAAAAACGCAGTGATTTAAAAAGTTTATTGACTAATCAAGTAAAACTTCAGAAAGTTAAACATAATTATCTGAGCTAAAACATAGACTTGTGTTGTAATAAGCGTTTATTTCCTTGTGGATTGGGTAGTCAGGGGTGCAGGTGTGAGCATTAACAGCATTACAACTTGCCCAGATCTCCAACTTCTCATGTTGTGCTGTTCCAAACTTACTTCTAACTTCAATCCTGGCGTCATATGAGGAATTATAATGAAGAACATTTTTATACAACTGTCGGTTATTAGTTATATTAAGTTATATCTTTGGTACAAACATTATTTAATTATATTATATTTCAAAATTGAGGGCAATTAACAGAAATATTTATTATATGAAACAATTTCCACTTTGAGATATGGTGTTACACTGGGGTGGAACATGTACCACTATTTTATATCCAAAATTATATAATATTATCCAAAATAATTTTAATTTTGACTGAAAAATATGAAAATATATTTTTAAAATAATTGAAAATACATAGCAAGTACAATTCTGAAATTTTCATTACATAATAATTATATAATAGTAATTTCACAGAAAATTGCCCTGAGGACATTGTCTGGAGTCAAAAAGTATGACAGATCAACAACTTACTCACTCACTTACTCACTTCTTTATTTAAACAACTCAATGTCATGACATTTTCAGAATTGTACTTGCTATGTATTTTCAATTATTTTAAAATATATTTTCATCTTTTTTCAGTCAAAATTAACAATAGAATTACAAGAAGTTCAGATAAAATACAATTAAATGTGCCATATATTTTCAAACAAACTAGTAGGAATCAGTTTCATTTTAGAGCAATAGAGTTTAGTAAATATATCAATTTTAATCAGAACAGTAATGTCTTTAAGTCATCTGTTAAACAGTTGATCATAAATAATACAGTATCTATAAATTAGTTATTGAATTTTATTTATTTATATTTATTGTTAATTAATCTGTTATTTATTTATATAGCTATTTATTCATATATTTGTTATTAATGTATATTATTTAATTATTTATACTGCATCTTTATCTTTACAGTACCACACTAAATTATGGGTATAAATGTTTCCTGGTCAACAGCTATAATAGATATAATACTTGAGCGAACTAAAATCAAATGAACTAAAATTTAGTATATAATTTCAAAGTGATTTGTAAATGGACTGCTGGCAAGTAAAATATAAAAAATATATATTTTAAATTATTTCTAGATCCACGCGTGCTTAAAGCACATGGATCCATGTATTAAGTTTGATAAATATGGTTAAATAAACATAATTTTCATTTCATATTATGTAACAAGCAGTAAGCCCATCCTTTTGTTGTACGGGTTGTACGATTCTGTTGAAAGAAAAAAGATTATCATACCAAAATGTAAACCTGAAATACTAAACAAATGAGTAAAAAGAAAATAAATCAATACCCAGCTTTATTATTTTGCATTACTAGACAATTAAACCATTATTATGCTTAGTTATACATTAAAATAACTTTTAAATATAGTATGATTTCGAAATGGGTTTGAAATCAATGACCATTATAAAGTAAGTAATATTGAATTGACAGCTATTTGGTTTTATTTCAAATTAAAAACTGAAAGACTGCGGCTTATTACCAGTAGGTGATTCATTGATGATTGAGATTGAAAGCGACAACCTTCTCTGAAAAATTAAATAAGTTTCATTGTTATCAGTTTTCCCGTTTTCCGGAGAAGACGGCGTAAATGCCTCATGCCTCACAGACAAACAGACACAAATTGAGATAAGACTTGTTTCGTTTTCTCTATCACACGAAACGTAAAAATAACTAAGAAATGAATAACTCTGAGCAATGTACGGAAGAAACTCTAATTTTATTTATATAGATATAAATCTGTTCACATAAACTATTATGTACTTTTATTACGTGAGAAGTCAATTCTCTAAATAAGAAACTGAAAGTGAAAAAATATTTTATTTTTTGAACATAATTCTTTAATATTTAAGAGACTACGATTTGAAAATTTATTGAATTTAGGAGAGCTTGGATATTAAGAGGATATGGTTGACGAAGTGACATGTTAATCTGCTAGGCGGTTAATATTTGGAGCGTAAAAAACTTTCTGAAGGTATAATTAGGATATTAAAATTAGTTCTATGTGTATAGTACATGAGATTAAAATATTTGTACTTTTAGTAACCAAGTCCTTTAAATAAGGGTATGGATATTCGTATGATTTTATTTCAACATTTAATAATTCTTGGACTAACATTTTTGTATAGAGAACAGATTAGTTGCAAATATATTTCAAAGAGGTGCTATCGAAAATTTGAAGGCTAATCAAGCGTGATAGTTTTACTTAAGCTATTTATTCAATAAATTTCAAAGTTACTATAAGCTTCGACAAAACATTTTATGAACTTGCTAAGTTAAAAGGTTAAATGAATTATTTTATGGCCAAACTAAACTTTTGAAATGAGCACTAAAAAAACTTTAGTAAGTAAATGAAATAATATAATCTAAAAATGAAATAAGACAGGAGAAAACAACGTCTTGTGGTAAACTTCCAAGTTAACATGAATATAAAGCTGATGCATTATTCAAAACACCGGGGCTTGACTGTTTATTTGAAACATTGGGTACATGTGTTCTACTTGCAATCATGCGGTGTTTCCTTCGGAAAATACGAATGAATTTATGTTTAACACAGTAGCCTAGCTTGGTTTCAAAATTGATGAATACACAACATTCTGTATTGGTGATACACTTGATAATTATTAGTAATTTTAGGAAGGGGTTGTAAGTGTTTCGTAAACGTGTCAAAGAATGGCTAAACTTAAACGTGGGACTCCTGTATATTGTGTGAGAGAGCCTAGGGGGTTATCAACTAAAATCACCCTCAATCTTTTTCGGACTAACCTAAAATCTGATTTTTTCCTTAATTCAGAACCTGCCTACACATAATCTGCTCTCAGGTCCTCCTAGGTCCTAGTTGGCATCCTTAGCAAACTATTACTTTTAAAATGTCCAACGATTTAAAAAGATTGTAGGCGGTCTTCTATGAGATATCTGGTAAGTTACAACAGATATTATACCTTTTCATGGTATGTTTCATGTTTCAGGTAACATTGAAAACTCATGGAAATCCAAATCCTTTTATTGATCAGACTAATTATTTACTTTAGGTAAGCTTCATAAAATGTAAAAAATATTATTCATGACACACATTACAACATTACTAAGGTGGTGAAAGTTAATGAAGGTAACTAAATAGCTTTCGCTCTGTTTTATTTTTACTTTCTTCTTCTATGGGTGTTCATTCATTATTTAATTTTTATTGGCAAAAAATCTTTGTATTTGACATTAGAATGGATATAACTGTTTTAAAATCTCGTTGAATCCAAACAAAGTGAATTTTGTATATTTATTTATATATCTAAATATCCAAGATCATAAAAATCATACACTTATTACGCAATATTTTTACGAGACTGTGATAATCCGGAAGTATTTCTAGCCTTTTTAAATTAATCTTTCGGGTATTTAACAATGGTCTACACTCTAAGCCAGTAAAAACCCCACTATATAAATATGGCCTAGCGAGGGGTATCCAAAGAGAGGGGGTACACGTCAGAGCATTTAACGGTTCATTAATTACGGTATATTAAAATTTTAAATTTATTTTTTAGACTTACATGATCAATATGATTATAATGTAATTAATATAAATTTTGATTAAAGTAAACTTGTATTAATACAAAGATAATTTTTTATTTTAGGTAATAGTCTACGACAGCTGGTTACGAAGACAGTCAATATTTAAGGTATATGGTAAACCTAGTACGTTTTCTGGGGCTGATCATTGCAATTCTAATGGACATCCCAGTGAACCAATTACTTTTACCTTTTTCAATAAAATTAAGGTGCCATTGAGCCATATGACCAAATTTAAAACACTAAAAATGTATTACTAATGTATTACATCAGTATTATGGAGAAACTCTTTAAATTAAGAAGGTATATTTAATTTCAGTTCAATAATATTGTATTTATTTAAGCTAGTGTAGTTTTAATATTAAATATCACGAGTGCTAACTAAGTAAAATCTTCTTATTTGGCCGTTTTTGAAGTCACTAATATTTACGATTATGTTTTAAAAATCTGTCACTGAATGTTTGCAGTGTGTTTATAATAATTGAAGCTATAAATTTATTAACTAATCCAAACATGATGTGAAACTCTCAGCTGTTTTTGTTTGACAGGTCGGTGATCGTCACATCGGCACCGTCAGCGTTCCGACCTGATACCCGCCATCTTCGTGGCACGTGACTAACAGCTGATTACTACCAGGAATACTTCGAATACATAACAATATCCTCAAATAACTAAAGATTACATAATGTCTGTATATATATGAGTGTGTGTGTTTATGTGTGTGTATGATGTAAGGTGTACAAAGCTACATAGTTAGATAACCTTTAATTACCTGAGTATATGGTTTTGTATCCCTTAGTCCTGTAGTCCTTTGTCCTTAGTACCTTAGATTTTATTTCGTTCATAAATTTATGACTTTTTATTAAATTTAAACATATTTTCCTTCAGGATTGTGTACTAACTAAATTATAAGCTTACAATACCTGCAAAAAAATCCAATAGTCGTTTGAACACGAGTAGTTTCAGTCAACGAAAAAACTTAAGGCTTAACGATAAGGTTTTTTGTGTGTAAAGCTTTAATCCTACACATTGATCTTAAGAAGCACATTTAAGGATTGATTGATTCTACACATCATGTCTTGTTAGGCATGTCCTTACCTTAACTCACGCTATATGGATCTATTTGATATTTTTGACTGTATATTTATTTACTTAAACTTTAAAATTCAATAAACAATTTAATTTTGAAAAAGTTTATATATTGTTTACCATGTTTGTGAATAATTAAGAAAAGAAAAATTGGCTTTTCATTTGAAATGAATATAGCTACTTTTAGATCGTCATGTCTTGCTTTTTATCTAAAATAACTATATAATACAGTAAATATTTTAGTGATTAAAATAATTCTTAAAGTTTTTTATAAGAATGAGTAGCTAGTGAATGGCTTACCCCCTAAATTTGTACGTTTAATTTATAAACTTTCCAATTTCACAGCTTGTGTTTCGCACATAGTTTATTCTACATTATAATGTTTTAAGTGATAAACAGTTTTATACATCAACTTATGGTCAAACACTCTTGAAAGATTCCTTAAAAATAAAAATCTAAACATATAATTTAGATTTTATAACCGCGTTTCAAATTTCCTTATCTTCCAATTAATCAGAAGGATTTTGGCTATTCGGTAAAACATGCGAGCATTTTCCTTAAAAGGGTAATTTATATCCCTTCCAATATTACCTACTACATGGGTACTAGATAATAATAGGAGATTCGCTAAAATTACACTTTTATCATATTACCTGAAAATAAATACATACTATTCAGAGTTTTTGTAAAAAACGGTTCAGCTCTGACAAAACTCTAACCGAAATAGTTTAAACCAGACGTTGTTTCCCCAGGTGACGTCAAAATGCGATGACAAATTTTTAATAAAACAGATTCCGTTGCGCAGCTTGGAAAGTATTTTAATACAAAGTTTTACTGGTTTCGACAAGATAAAATATGGTGACAGCTACGGCATCGTAACAGGTGGCTTGCCAATGATACCAGTCATCTGTCATATCTGAGGGGTAAACATATCAAGTTGAGAGCGAATTAAAGTTGTTAATAGTATGGGTGACATGGGTAATGACTATTCGCAGTATTTTTTAGCTTCGTGAAGAGACATTTAAGTTTACCAAATATAAAAGGAAAGCTTCTGAGATAGTAAAACAAAAGTGTCACTGGATTAGAACTGTAACAAATTATAAAATAAGTCTCAGATCACTAAAACAAAGACAAGGTAAATACATTTTAACTAGTAGAAAGGGTAGCTTACATTCTTTTTTACACTATACGTTGCTGAATTATGCTGAAAAACTGTTTTTGACAAAATGTGTAACTCAAACAACAAACCTTTAGAGTAGCATAAATAAAAACTTTTCTCCTCAGTAAATGAATATTTATTGCTTAATTGTTATTGTATTAAATATAAAGCAAAAAGATGACATATGGTTTGTTTAAATTTACACAGTTATAGAAAAAATGCATAAAATATTTTGCTATAAAATTTACAGAATTGATTTTACTGTCAAACAAATTGTTTTCGAAAAATATGTTAAAATCATAAATCAAAACAAACGATTACGTCTACTTAGAAATCTCTACTTAGAATAGGAAAAGTAATAACACAATATTTTTTATAAACTGACGATGAATTATTATCAATTTTGTAAAAAGCTATTAGAGCTATGTTTCTCGAATTGTTAACAAGGAAATCTTCTTAGAAGTGTTTTGAATAGGTGTATACATATTTTTAAACAAAATTAATTCCTCTATTTAGATTTTACAATCACAACTTCGCTTTGAAATGTAGTTTTAGATATATGCTACAAAATAGCTTACTCTATGTAATTTTTAGTTAAATATATACACAGAGGCGTTCAACAAGGTTAGAAAGAGAGAAGAAGAATATTTCTTGGTAAACATGATACAGCACGTTCCAACAGTTTGCATTGCATGTTTTATGATTACAGAAAATATATTGGTCTCACCTTCAGCATAGTACTAAAAAGTTTAGAAAAAAACAAAGTTCTAGTACTTAAAAACTGTTAAACAGTTAACTCTACCATACATCGACGATAAAATTTAAACTTCTAAAAAACTAAAATTTATATACAATTCATATATAAATAATTCATGAAGTATTTAATCTAAAAGTTAAATTGGATATTTCTTTGCCACTTTGGTTTCAAAGCCATTTCTCTGGTTGTTCTTAGTTTTTTTTCTGTATGAGGAATTACCAAACCCCAAACCAGGTTTGGTTACTATTAATAATTAATAGTAATAGTTACGAGGTTTTTTTTTTAAAGTTTACTGCTCTTCTCATAAAAATGAGAAGAGCAGTAAACTTTTTCATTTTTTTCACTTGCCCATTCTTTGTTTTCTTTCGCTTTTAAATGAGCCTGCTTCTCTTAAACTATTATGTCTCTCTATAAAGTATAGAAGGCAATTTTGAAAGCTGCTTTCTGTGAAAGCCAAACCAAAGGTATACCAACTGAGCCAATTTTTCATTCGTTAATTAAGCTTAATATAACTTAAGTGACAAGTGAATGTACTATATGTAATGGATTAATAAGCCTTCAGCTGTATAATAAAGAAAAGCTGATCAGCCAGGAACAAAATTGATTAGCATAGGAAATAAAGGCAAATGGATCTCACATTTACAGGACGTTGTGAAAAAAATGTGTCAATCTTGCTTTTGAGTGAACCAATGACCTTTTAATAAACGGGTTTTATTGTAAATATTAAATCAATTGTACAGTAATTTGAATACTTACTTTAACACCCTAAGCAGTGGGTTAGGTTAAATATACACTTGTATCTAAAACCCCTTATAAGTTTCCACCCTCATATGTCTATATGAGTAATGGCGGTAAGGTTTATGTTATGATATTTATACAGGAAAGTTGCATAAACATGTTGGACCCAAGAGCCTCGGATTTTACCAAATCCTAGCAATAAAGATAAAAAGGATTCGCAGGCCAACATCTCATTTCTCTAAACACGTAAATATATACACTGTTCGGTGAAAGGCTTGATACCCACTACCACGTAACATAAGTTTTGACTGTAAGGCTCGTTTTACGTATGTAAGTGTTTTAGTACATAGATGGACGATATAGAATTATCTTAAAGTAATTTTTATGATACTTTTATTAAGACTATAAAAATATTGGATATTCTTAAATCTTACCTCACCCACTTGCCCATAGTAATGGGTGTGCAGCGCAATTTAGGACATCGAGGTACTATCGCAAATAGGCTAGTCAGAGGTGACCCACTCGTCCTGTGAAAGGAGTCCTTGGGAGGTCCTGGTTTCGAATTGGCAACGTGTGACTTACTAAAATAAGGCATAGCAGTCCCCTGTGCTATTGTTTTTAGATTAGATTATATTATTGAAATGGAAACCTACCCAGGTAAGTATTTTAAGCCAAGTATGAATGAGAAATGAATGTAGGATGATTGTGGCGCGATCTTGTAGTCTTGTTACTGACTAAGGCTGTTTCTTAGACAGGACTGTTGATTAATAGTCCAACAGCCGATGGCAACTAAGGGACCTACAGTTTAACGTGGAATCTGAACCACGGCCTTTGAACTACGAATTGGTCTAATTAAGAGGATGGTCTTTGTGGATTAACGTAGTATTAAATAGTGCGGACGTTACTTCACATAAGAGAACACTACATCCATTACCATCGCTCTCAACTATCCACAATTCGTGACCTCCGAGTAGCTGGATTACAGGACGTCGCCACCGTCCCAGTCAATACCTTATATATAATATTTTCGTCCATACCTTAAGGCTTAGTGGCAAAATATTTAGTCCTAGTATCAAGAGAACAATGTTAATTTTGTGACAGCATAACTGGTTACATAATAGTCGTTGAAACGTGGTTAAGGTGTCAAATTAAATGTAAATTCAGAAATTAGGGAATTACACAGTCATGTTTTATTGTCTGCTGTAAAAAGGTTATTACATGTTAATTGTTGGATATAACTGATTAGTAATTATATTTTTCTGGAAAATAAAATAAACAAAATAATTTTGTGATTCTTTTGACAACCACTGTACATTTAATTGAACACCTTAATCATTTGTTTATCACCGACGTGTGGTCAGTAATACTGTCACAGAATTAACATAGTTCTTATAGAAATTTACTCCAAAAAGAATGGAGGTACAGGAGAATTCTTAACGGATCTATAATAAGATATTCTAGTTAAAGTCGATGAAAATATTTCCTTTAGTATTATAAATACTATAACTATATGGGTTTTATTCACAGTTATCACAATTTTACAAATATGTAGAAGTTTTTTATATTTCGATAAACAACACTTTGCAGGGTTAGGTTAGGCTGGTTATTGATGGTATAAAACTATCAATAGTTAACAAAAGAGCACAAATTAGTTTTGCAGACAACTGTACTTAGAAACATGTATTTCCGATATACAGATGTGGTAGGTATAATACGAGAGTGTCGATACAAAACATGTAGAATTATCAGTTATGCCCAACAAAAGGTTGACATTAGTTAGTAACAAAATCAGGGGTTGGTCCCTTCGAAATTTAAATGCTAAAATTTCACTGGAATTAATAAATCCAAAGTAAAAATGGCCTTGGTTCAATAGTGGATTAATGTTAAGTTTATCGTTGATAGCTATCTTCTTACATTGTATTTTGAATATTTTTTTATTACAGATTTTTATTTCACTTTGGAAATTAGGAAGGAATAATTTGTTTATTTTTGTCTATAACATTTTATAAAAATGATAAATAAATAAATACTGGTTCCCAATCTCCCTTACTTCTCCTCTAGTCAGTATGTTTGGCAAACAAACCATTTATCTCAAATAAAGAGACCAGAGGCGAAATACTGATTAGAAAATGTCAATATCTTGGTATCTGTCGAGGCGGACTTGCAATATCCTGGGGAGGCGCAGCCAACCGGCAAACAGAAGGTGTACGAATCTTTTTCAGTTTCAACCTCACAATAATGGAGATTATGTTTCATAATTATATAATCTTCTAAGCTTTTAAAACTTTACATTTGAAAAAATGATGGTCAGTATAATTACATTAAATAATGCTTGTATATTGTATTATTATTTTCAGTTGCTGATAAGTTAGATTTAGATAGATAAATTAATGTTCTTTTATATATTGCACCTGATACGATTTTTTGTTTACTCTGTCATTCACTTGTTGTATATGAGTAATTTTGGGTTTGATATTTAAAAAAATATGTAGAGTACGTTTAGTTTCTAATCTCAGTTCGTCATATATAGCCTTTGAATAACTTTGTTACTTCAGCCAAAAACAATGGTAATAGCACCGTTGTTTATAATATGATATTTTTGTGACACTATATTGAGTTCCAACCAATTTTTTGACTGTTAATTTTGACTTTCTCCCCTTATACATAGTATATGGAGAAAGTATTGTTTTTGTCAAAATTTTCGAATTTGAGTCGAGAGTGGATGTCCGTCCGTGTGTCTGTATGTCTTTCTCTCTCTCTGTGTGTGTGTGTGTGTGTCTGGATGTGTACAGTGCCACACTCTGCCCCGTTGGTCCGGTTTTGATGAAATTTGGCATGCATGTATATATTGACGGTGTCTCCAGGTGGTTTTTTATTTTTTTTATTTTTGATTTTTAAGGGTAATTCACCCCTAAAAACCCTTAAAAAAGTGAAAAATTCAAATTTCTCAAAAATGGCTCTTACGATTTTGATTAAAATTTAATAGTTTGTAGTGCACAGAGTACTAAATAATTTGACGCTATCCGCATGTCTGGCGAAAACAATAAAAGTAAAGTATAACTTGACTGGCACCATTAAAACCAGCTTTAAAACTAAACAAATTAGTGTTTTGAATTATTTGTCTACGACTAACGGTTCCAGAGAAAAGATAACTTTACTGTCCATGATAAACGCAGTACGTTGTCCAAAAGCACCCAATGTTATTCTTAAGGAGAATATTAAAAAATCAATTTCATCCTTATTTTTTCAACCGTTTTCCATGTAACCTGGTATGAACCGTGAGGTCAAAAAACCAACTCAAAAAAGCTGGGTATTACCAAGTGGGGGTCCCCCCCATACAATTTGAATTTAACTTTGTCTCTCTTGTTTTTATTTTCAGAAATGGGATGATTATTTTTGAAACAATAAATTTATAAATGGTATTTAGATAAACTTTGAAGAACGTGATAGTTTTACTACAGATTGACTTTTGAAGTGAGAAAGTATGTGTCAGTCCACTGATACCGTTTATTTTGAATAGGTTTTCAAATATTTTACATACTACCCCTATTAATTCTGAATCAGCATTTTTCACTTTAACTCGAGTTCGCAAGATATGAATCATTATTATCAGTAACACACAAATGCGCTGGTGGATACGTGTTGTGTTGTGAGATACAGTATCAACAACGGTATCTGCTCGGAGTCAGCAGTATCAGCGATATTCTGTTTACGTGTTGAGCACACCGAGCTGGTTATCCGGCCAGACTCATGCACCCTCCCATGCAACGTTCATGGTACCTAGTTTTAGTCATATTGTTGTTTCTATAATATCCATTGTTGTTGTTACTATATATTAGGGTGTGAGAGGGTTTCAGTTAGATTCAATCACCTGCAGTCATCAAATTTTCATTTCTCTAAATTGAAAAATGATTGCCTTAAAGCGTGTTCTTTGATTTTACGCTAAACTAAGTAATTATTTTTTTAAATTCCTCAAAATCTAATGAAACCCTTATTATATTAATTAAATAGACCAAACTTCAACCAAATGTGATCCTAGTAACAGATAAAATCAGATTTGTAATGAGTATTTTGTCAAGAATTAGATTTTCTGCTACACATCTTTTCCTGTCCAACATTTCCAATAATCCAGTCATATTGGAGTACTTTAACACACTGCAAAACACTTTTCGTGATCCTAACAACAGTATAACTACATAATATTTCCTGTGTAAACTTATAAAGAGTAGGCAAACTCTCGTATTTATCAACAGTTATTGATCAAACTTGCTTATTATTATTATTGTCATATTATTCAATTGGAAATTCGCTCAGTCTGATGTGATTTGGGTGTTTTATATACATCTGTAATAATTATTGCTTACACGAATTGAATAGTAATGGTATGTCAATATCATTTAAGGGAAAAAGGCTGTTTTTATATAAATTCATAGCATTTTTCAATCATAGGTTTTAAATTGTATACCTTTTTTAAAAGTTATAGGATAGAGATTTAAAAAGCTTTCTAATGAATATAAATGGTCAGTAGAGTAGGAAAAGTGTTTTCGTGCCTATTAGTTCAGGAAGCCCTCGCCCGGAGAGAGCTGAAGACTTTGTTGAGGTTAAACAGTTGAAACAATTTGCATACAAAATGAAGGAAGACCTGTTTCTTAAGGTCATGCTACTTGCTACATTGACTTGCTACATAACACAGTATGAGTATTGATTCATAGCAGTGATTTAACTAAATCACATTTATCTTGAATATTCATCTGATAACTAATCTACGTTTACCTATTGTTAAAATATTTTATTTTAAAAGTTGACAGATAAATCTACAAATGAACTTTAACCTGATATGATCAATGAGCTTCAAAGTCTGATTTAATAGCTGATAAATAACTTTTAAACTACCATCAAGGCTACGTTCAACTCAATTTCGTATGACACTATATCATCTACATTTTATCAACATTAAAAATCATCCAACAAAGATCTATCAACTATTTAGTTTACATAAAACGTTTAAAATTGATTGTATTTTTTAATGTTAAAATAATCAGATTACAAGGGGTTTAAATTGTATAATGGAATATTATTTCCCTAAAACGATAAACTATGTCACATCGTAAGTTTAGGTCCATATTCCAGATAGTATATAACCCATTATGGTCACATAACTTGCCAAATGGAGCCATTGGCTGTACTCTTACTTGATATTATGCCTTGTAAGATAGCCACGACAGAGGACTAACAGCTGTTTTGGCTAAAGGTCAACTTATCATGTTGGCACTAAAGTGAGTGTTGGTCCAAGCTATGGACATACTGACCAACATCAAGTGGTTAAGGTTAAATTATAAATATCTCATTGTAGATTGGCAATTTATGCTGTGAAATGCAATATTTTCGTTCAATTAATGGAATTACTGCCAGAAATTTACTTGCTACTTTTTTACTGCAAATAATTTTACAAAACTAATAGTGTAAAGGAATGTTTGCAAAACATTAATATAACGTTTTTCACCGAGCAAATACTAATGTGAGAAATTATTAACTGAATAAAGTAAATTATCTGGTACAGTATTATAATTACTGATGTTATAATAATTAGTAGCCACAGACTTTAATAGTTTCTAACAACAGCTAAAATGCTTGTTTAAGCTTGTAACATACATTAAATGGTTTTGAGTGAATTTTATGTGTTTAAATTTGGTAAATTTTAGTAAAAATATCAAATGTTTCAAACATAATACTTCACTAAGTTATTAACACATTCAGTTTTTCTGATATGTCATGGGATATCTAAGGTATTACTTGAGTAAAAATGGAAAGATGATTTTTTACTTTTAATTATAACCTCCACTATAAGTTGCGTAAACTATTTAATTTAACTGAAAATAAACAGCAAATAAATAAATAATGTACGTAATAATAAATATGTACAAAAGCTTGGGTATGGGATGTTTAGAGTTGCTTAATAGTTTCAATATATTGTAAAATAATAAAAAACGTATTAATGTAGTTAATATTTTGTATTTTTTATCGCTTTCATGTAATCAATATCCATTTTTTTCAATTCATACGTTTGAATTGGATACAATCGAAATCAATTGATTCAAAGTTTTGTATGAGTTATTACTAAAGTTATTGCGATTTTAAGGTTCTTCTCCAGTATCCTAATAATAATAAGCTCAAAATTTTAAAATGTAAAGCCCTAATGAGTGAATAGCCTCATTTTAAAGAGATTATTTAAATAAATAAAATGGCGCAAATTTGACGTTGCTATCTTACCCCTAACTAAAATCGCAGTCATTTAAATGTATCTATGTAAGCATGTATGAGCATCAATGCTCATCTTTTGGGGAATAGGCTGAAACAGACTCTAGGGGATAGCTTCTTAAGAAATGTTTAACTGTAGTTATAAATGTGATTTTTATGTTTTTTGGACTAGTTATTTAAATCTTAAATATATAATAGTTAATTTATTTGTTCTATTTATTGTTGTTATTGATTAAGGAGTAACTTGGCACACTGTTTTTAAACTGCGCTGTCAAATACTTGATGTCAGCTCTGCACATAAATTGCTAAAGAGGTGGATATCTACTATGTACACTTACAGTAAATTTATATAGATATTTTAATAAATTGTTAAATTAATGTAACATCACAATTAATTCACTGTTTGTAAATATTTTTGTACATTTTGGAAATTAAGAATATATTTATTTACATTATTTTTAACATTTTGTTGAATCAGGTTGTACTGTAGTAATCAAAATTTAAAAACAAGTGACAAACAAACCTCACTAGTATTCAAATCAACAAAAATCAGTCTTTAAACTTAAGAGAAATTGTTAATTTTCTATTATTGTTCCCCTAGGTAATTCGTCTGAAAACCCCCTTTAGACATATTTTAAATGGCCCATTAAAAAAATAATAACAATAAAGACAGTTTGTCACAACCTAGTAGCTTACACTATAAT